>BSUD01000002.1:86264470-86404010 GCA_033239045.1 Fagopyrum esculentum
AATCTCGGATTTCTTTTCTTCTTTTTTTTTTTGTGAAACTAGAAAAATCAACTTACTGTTGGATTAAAGAAAAGTAAAACAAAAAATGCTAAAAAAATCCTAATTAGTTGCAAGAGGATAGTGTTGACCAAGTAAATAGCTAACCAAGTGTGAAAATTCAGAAAAAATAGGCTGAAAATGTGGAGAAAAGAGGTGGCTTGAAAATAGGTTGGACGATCAGCCTTCTTCTCTTTTTTTTTGAAAGTTTAGGGCTTGTTGGGTGTTGTTTTTGGATGTGGGACAAGGCTGGTGGCAGCGTGGTGGTAGGCGCGGTGTAGGCGTGGTGTTGGAGTGGTGCCGGCGTCCAAGATTCACAAACAAAGGCAACAAACTTGTTAGTTCAATAAAAAACTTGGAATAGAAATGACAATGGCAATAGACTCAAAACAAAGCAAGACTCAAACAAGAAAATGAGACACTTTTGGTTTTTGAATGATTTACCGACTCTTTTTGTAGGTTGAACGTCAATTAGCTCTGATACCAATTGATACGGGGATTAGCTGTGAAGAACGGATCTAGACGAGCAACCTGTTTTCGGGAATAAAAGCAAACGAAATTCAGCAAACAAGATGCAAGTAAAACGTGCAAAGCAAAGAGGGAAAACGAAATAGGAAAGAAGAACCGAAAGGAACAAACGATAGAACCCTTGGATTCGATTATCCAAGAACCAAACCGGTGACGATTCGACCCCGCTTCTTACAACTTCACACAATCGATCTAGAATTATCGAAGGCACGAAGAGGTTACTTCAATTCGACTTGTAGCACCAACCCGAAGGAGATTGACACACACAAGAATGAGAAAGCTATGCAAACACCACAATTCTCACGAGACAAGAGGCTGAACTCAAAGGTTTCAATTTGGCACTTTCACAAATGTGTTTAACGTATATTCTGCCAACAAAAAGGAAGAGAGAAAGGCTTATATACAACCTAGACCTTCTCTCCTAAAAATAGAAAAGAAATAAATACAATAATTACAAATTAGAGTGTATTAAATAAATCCATAAAATAGACTAATTCTAGGCTTTATTTAACACTCTCTAACTAGCTTCTTACGCCAGCCTCTCACGCCTTCATCCATGCACATGCACACGTGAGGCTCTCCTATGCTCCATTCAACTTCTTCTTGGCTGGTCCAATGTGGCTAAGCATCATGACGGGCCTTGGACTCATTGGAGGTGAGCTTGGCTGAGCTTCTTGAACCATGGCTAGGAAGATAGCATCCATCTCCGCTTGGCGTTTGGCTTGAGCTCTTGTTAGGGCTTCTTGTGGTGTTGAAAATGGAGCCGGCTCAGATGACCGTTCATCACGAATAAGGCACCCTCTTCGTGCTCTCGATTCTCATATCGATTGTGTGGAGTTGTAAGAAGCGGGGTCGAATCGTCACTAGTTTGGTTCTTGGATCTCAAATCCAAGTGTTCTATCATTGTTCCTTTCAGTTCTTCTTGTCCCTTTCTGTTTTCTTGTTTTCATTGTTGTCCATGTTTGTTAATTTTGTGTGTTCTTCATTCTTCTGAACAGGTTGTTCGTCTAGATCCGTTCTTCGCAGCTAATCCCCGCATCAACTCTCTTGGTCACGGCCACAAATCAGACTCCTACGGCCTTGTTAGGTTCTAAACTATAGTTCCAAAGTGAGTACCTACTCTTATATACCATCTTGATGAGGTTGTGTAAGGAGTTAACCTTAGTGAGTGAAGAAACTAAGGCTATCTTACCCCTTACCATTCCAGCCATCCTAGAGGAGTTTAAGGATGTGTTTACGGAAGAGATACCTCATGGCCTTCCACCTTTGAGAGGCATAGAGCATCAAATTGACCTTATCCCCGGAGCTACACTTCCTAACAGACCAGCCTATAGGATAAACCCTAAAAAGAGTCAAGAGATCCAAGCCCAAGTCCAAGACCTCCTAGATAAGGGATATGTTAGAGAAAGCCTGAGCCCTTGTGTCGTTCCTCTCCTATTAGTGCCAAAGAAGGACAACACTTGGAGGATGTGTGTTGATTGTAGGGCTATCAACAACATAACCATGAAGTACTGCCACCCTATTCCCCGCCTCGATGACATGCTTGATGAGCTCCATGGTGCCACTACATTAAGCAAGATAGACCTTCGGAGTGGCTATCACCAAATCCGAATGAAGGAGGGGGACGAGTGGAAGACAACCTTCAAGACTAAATTTGGGTTGTATGAATGGCTTGTTATGCCATTTGGGTTAACCAATGCTCCATCTACTTTTATGCGTTTAATGAACCATGTTTTGAGACAATTCATTGGGAGATTTGTTGTAGTGTATTTTTTATGATATCTTAATCCATAGTAAGTCCCTAGAGGAGCATGGAGAACATTTAAGGGAAGTTGTTTCTACCCTTAGGGCTGAACACTTGTATACCAACCTAAGGACTGCACAAGGTCTACAAGTGGATGAGGAGAAGATTAGAGCTATTCGAGATTGGCAAACACCTACATCCATTAGCCTGGTAAGGAGTTTTCATGGGCTTGCAAGTTTCTATAAGCGCTTTGTGAGAGACTTCAGTACCATTGTTGCACCCTTGACGGAGATTTGCAAGAAACATGCACCATTTGTGTGGGAAGCAGCTCAAGAACGTGCTTTCAACAAGCTGAAGTTGGTTCTCACCGAGGCACCCTTACTAGCTCTCCCTGACTTCACTAGGCCTTTTGAAGTTGAGTGTGATGCATCGGGAATTGGCATAGGAGGTGTGCTTATGCAAGAAGGTAAGCCTATTGCCTTTTTCAGTGAAAATCTTAAAGGGCCATGTCTTAACTACTCTACATATGATAAAGTTGTATGCATTATTTAGAGTACTTAAGACATGGCAACACTACTTGTGGCCTAGAGAGTTTATTTTGCATTCTGATCATGAATCTTTGAAACATTTTCGGAGTCAAGACAAACTTGATAGGAGGCATGGTAGATGGATGGAATTTATTAAGACTTTTCCCTATATTATCAAGTATCAAAAGGGAAAAGACAATGTAGTTGCGGATGCTCTTTTTAGGAGGCATACATTGCTAACTACATTGGATGCTAGGGCGTTAGGATTTGTTTGCATTAAGGAGTTCAATGAATCTGATCTTGACTTCAGAGAAACATATAAGCTTTGTGTGCAAAAAGGTTCCTTAGATAAATTCTATTTGTTTGAGGGATTTTTGTTTCGAGTAGATAAGGTGTGCATACCTAGGTGTTCCCTTCGTTTGCTGTTAATGGAAGAAGCCCATAAAGGAGGTTTAATGGGTCATTTTGGGAGGGATAAGACTTATGCTATGTTGCACTCACATTTGTATTGGCCACATATGCTTAGGGATGTTGAAAATATGTTTAAAAGGTGTTTAGAGTGCCTTAGAGCTAAATCAGAAGTGAAGCCTCATGGATTGTATACACCTTTGCCAATCCCCATAGCCCCTTGGGAAGACATTAGAATGGATTTCATAGTGAGATTGCCTAGGACTAGAAGAGGTAGGGATTCGACATTTTTGGTTGTAGATCGATTATCTAAGATGGCTCACTTTATTGCTTGTCACAAAACTGATGATGCAGCCAATGTAGCTAATTTGTTCTTTTGGGAAGTAGTTAAGTTACATGGTATTCCAAGGACAATAGTGAGTGATAGGGATGTTAAGTTCTTGGTTTACTTTTGGAAAACTCTTTGGGGAAAGCTAGGAACTAAGTTGTTATTTTCTACATCAAGCCACCCCCAAACTGATGGGCAAACAAAACTAACTAATAGGACCCTAACAACACTTCTAAGTGCTGTCATCAAGAAGAATTTGAAAGAATGGGAAGATGTCTTGCCACATGTTGAATTTGCCTATAAAAGAGTCGTCCACTCATCTACTTCCATCTCTCCCTTTGAGTGTCTTGCCACATGTTGAATTTTTTCGGTAATTCGAGGTCGAATTCTTCCAAAGAAGGGGAGAATGATAAACGATCATCTAAGCTAAGTCCATCTTCACCACCGCAAGGGACTCTTACAAGAGCACAAGCTAAACGTCAAGTTGAGATGGATGCTCTTTTCCTAAACATTGTCCATGAAGCTCAACCAAGTCAACCTTCATCAAGTCTAAGGACCATCTTGTGGATCAGCCACGAACACATCCCAGCCAAGATGATTAATGGAGCTTAAATTGTATTTCTACTTGCAGGGCAGGCCTTGGGACACATTTCAAAGGACAAACGAAGGCCTAGAAATCAGATACAAGGGGTTTCACGTGTGTGCATGTGCATGGCTAGAACATTAATTTAAGTATGTGGACGTGAGAGGCTGAATAGGAGAGTTTAATTAGGACCAATTGTGTTCTATGTTTGCTGGGCTTTATTTAACTCTCTCTCAATGTAATTATTGTAATTAGTTTCTTTTTTTCTGTTTTAGAAGAAAAGGCTAGGATGTATATAAAGCCTTTTCTCTCTTCTTTTGTAGTTAGACAAGTTTTATACAAGTTTTACTGAGAGCATTTCAGAATTGAATCCAAGAGAATTCAATCATTCTTGTCTCGTGAGTTTGTGTGTGTGATCTAGCTTTCTCATTCTTGTGTACGTCAATCTCCTTCGGGATTGGTGCTGCAAGTCGAACAAGGCATCCTCTTCGTGCGCTCGATTCTCAGATCGATTGTGTGGAGTTGTAAGAAGCGGGGTCGAATCATCACTGGTTTGGTTCTTGGATCTCGAACGCAAGGGTTCTATCATTGTTCCTTTCAGTTCTTCTTGTCCCTTTCTGTTTTCTCGTTTTCATTGTTGTCCTTGTTTGTTAATTTTGTGTGTTCTTCTTTCTTCAGAATAGGTTGTTCATCTAGATCCGTTCTTTGCGGCTAATCCCCGCATCAAACACGAGAAGTATATCATTCTCGCCTCTTGGTCCTATAACCATTTGAAGTGGAAAACTGATAACATGTATTATAGTCTATATTTTGGGATTGGTTTGGACGTTTTATCTTCATAAATCTGTATGCATTGATGTATATTCTTGATCATTATGTTGTTTTGTTTACTTTTGCAAGAATCGAGGTCTACACCTAGTTTTGTTGTAAATGTAGGAAAAATAACACGTTTTGGAGCGATATGGAGCTAAGGGATCTAAGAAGTCATTGGATCTACATTATGGAACATTAAGGAACTACAAGAAAAGCTTAAGAACCATGGAAGTTGGACAAAAGATTGATTTTGGACCAGATTAGAGATACTTGCACGTAGCTGAGGATCACCTCGGATGGCTACAGTGTCACCTCGACCGAGGTGAATCCTCTGGACTGGACCGAGGCGAACGGCCCACAGCCCATAAGATCTTTCATTCTTGGTTGAAGATCTTTGATTTTTGGCAAGTGTTTTTCCTATATATTGGGATGGATTTTCTGGATGGAAGCAGGTCTAGTTGGCTGATTAGTTTGGAAGATTGAAGATATTCCAAGGAAGGAAGGAAGTTGACTTTGAAGATAAAGTTGAAGGCTTTTGAAGGAAGTTGTAAGGTTTTCATAGATTGTTTGATTGTTGTCTTTTGGCTTGTGATTGAGGGACGCAGTTTGCTTGTTTGTTTGATTGTTTGATTGAGTTATTGAGACCTTTGTGTTAAGGTTTTCTTGTTTGAATATTGATTCCCTTTTCATATATTTGATTATTGTTATCATGATGATTATTGGCTAAGTTCTTTGTGCGATTCTAGGGTGATTGGCTGAAAGTTGTGGGGAAGACAATGAAAGAATGAGCCTTTACCCTAGTGGACCCTGAAAGCTCGAGCCTTACCTTAACCGAACCTCACCTTGGTCAGTTTGTAGAATATCTCGACCGAGATGGAACATGAACTGAACGAGGCGATACCTTTCCTGATCCTTATCTGAGTTGAGGTTCTAGTTTGCCAAATCCTATCCTTGTTATACCTTTCCTGTCCCATACGCAAGCCTAGGATGAGACTTATCCGGTGATTCCTTTGCTTGTATACCCAAGATCATGAGTGTTAGGTAATAAAGGTTTATCCTTTATTAGGGTTTGAGTGTGCCTTCATCCCATCTTTGAGAGTTGGCCTAAGACTTTCCCGGTAAAGCTTAGTTCTATTCCCTTGGGTGGTGTGTTGGTTTGAGATTATAGTTCCTTTCCTTAGTACCTTGAGACTTACCCGGTGAGAGGATCTTTGGTTTGGGATAGTGAGTAGTGAGACTTACCCGGTGATCTATTCCCACCTTAAAAACACCTTCCCTTTGCAAACCTCATCTTTGTCCACATTATCTTTTGAAATCTTGAGTCGGAACCACAACTGGATGCTTTGACCTCTAGAATCTGCATTTTCTTTATCTGATTTACATCATCTTTGATACCTTTGTTTTATTGCTTGTTTTTATTGACAACCTGAATTGTCGAGCTTTGTTTCACCATAATCCATGTGATCGACCTTGGATTATTTGTTGTTATTACAATTGATCCGTACACTACGGGTTCGCATATTTTTTCATGCTTATATTTTAGGTTATAAATTTAAAACTATATCGTTCACCATACACACGTCTGAGAGCAAACAAGTTTTTGGCGCCGTTGTCGGGGACTTGGTCAAGACCAAGTTCGGTTTCGGTTGTCTTTTAGGGTCGTTGCCCTTGTTGCTCTTGATTACTTTACTTGAGTGATTTTGCATGATCTTTCTTTAGGTTTATGCGAAGAACTCGTGTTGAAAAGGAAATCGTTCCTTACGATCCCAAACGAGAAAAGACATAGAAAAGGATATTGAAATAAGCTAAGATGGCCGATCAAGATAATCCCGATCTTGAAGCCGAATTGAAGGAGGCATTGGAACAACTTCGCCTCAGTAAAGAAGAATTAGAAAGAGAGAAAGAAGAGACTCGTGCAAGAACAGAAGAGATTCAAGCTGATATGGCCGCACTAAGAGCTTGTATCTTACCTCGACCAGTCCTAGTTACTCGACCGAGACAGGATCCAGCCTTAGTTGCACCGGCTGAGATACACCCACCACCTCGGTTCCCGGCTATGGTTGACCGAGGTGACCTTTTTGCTGGAGCTCTACAAACCCTAGGTCAAAGGATGAACCCGAATCAACAAGTGCGGCGTCCAGGAGTTAATCTATGAGATCCAACTGAGCATGATTATGAGCTTCGACCTCAAGTTTTAACTATGATTCGACAATATCAATTTGAAGACATGGAAAGAGAATCTCCATATCAACACATTCAAAACTACAAGATTCTTATGTAGACTTTGAGACCATCCAAAGTGGAGAACAACAACTACAAGCTAAGGCCTTTCTACTTCTCTTTAAAAGACAAGGCGCTAGCTTGGTATCAATCTCTTCTAGCTGGAAGAGTTAACACATGGGAAGAGATGACTACGGAGTTTCTTACTAATTTTGTTCCCCCTCAAAGACCGCTGAATTGAGGAGCAAGATCAATGCTTTTGTTATGAAGGATAAAGAAATTTTGTTCAAGTCATGGGAGAGATTCAAGGACCTTTTATTGGATTGCCCTCACCATATGATTCCAAAGATCGAGTAGCTAGAGATTTACTTCAAGGGGTTGGATGAGGAAATTCATTTCAAACTCCAATCACTTTCTGCTGGAGCTTTTATGGATATACCGGTTGATGAAGCTTTGGAGTTTATTGAGAAGCAAGCTTTACACATGGAGAAGTACTCTCATCGAAGAGTTGAAGATGGAGCAAGGCGTGTTAGCTTTCCGGATACAAGTCTTACAAATTCAAGTGCACCTCAACTTACCACGCTCAACAATGAAGTCAAAGCATTGAAGGAGTTTTTGTTAGCTCAAACTAAAAAGGAGCAAGATGCTGGATATGTGGGGAGAGGAAACTATCAAGGGTCGCGGAACAACAACAACAACAACAACAACAACAACAACAACAACAACAACAACAACAACAACAACAACAACAACAACAACAACAACAACAACAACATCAACATCCCGGTAACCCTTATTCTAATGCTGAAAATGCTCTTAACCCCCCCCCCCCTTCTTCTTCTACTCCATTGAATAGTCAGGAGCCGTTATCAAGCTCATCCCAGCAACCTTAGGAAAAACTGGACATTGTGTTGGAAGCTATTTTGATAAAGCTCAACGCTATGGAGACTTCTATGAACTCGTTTTCGAAGGCACAAAAAGTCTTAGAACAAAAATTTTAAACAAGGCTACTGAAGCACCAAGAGATCCTGGTATACTTCCAGGAAGGACAAAGAACAACTCAAAAGGGCAGATTATGGCAATCACAACACACAGTGGATTGAAGACTGCAGATCTAATACCTCGGTCAGACTGATTAGACGACGAGCACCTCTGTCGAGGTACCAACCGAGATGGAGCCCCAGAAAGCAAAATAAACTAATGTTTATGTTCCACCACCTGCTTATAAACCACCACTCTCGTTCCCTTAGTCTAGGGCGCGGGCACATCTAGACAAGCTCTTTGGTAAGTTTATTGACCTTATGAGTAAGCTACATATTAACATCCCTGTCATTGAAGATATCCTAGGAATGCCCGCCTATGGGAAGTTTCTGAAAGAGATCAATCCAAGAAAGAGAAAGCTGGAAGATTTTGAAGAAGTACGGATGACCTCTAGATCTTCGGAGCTCATTCAAATCATGAAAGAGAACATGTTGCCTAAGTTGAGAGATCCCAGTTCATTTTGCATTCCCATCCAAGTTGGGGATGTCACTTATGATGCACTTTGCGATCTAGGAGCTAGTGTGAGCATCATTCCTCTAGCACTTTGTGAGAAGATCGGCCTTGGAATTCCCAAGCCCGTGAAGATGATGATAACAAGATTTATGACTTAGGATTAGATAATCATTTAGATAGATTTCTCACTCATTCATGCACGTTTTGGCATTGGCTCATGACGTCTTCGCTCAATTCATGCACATTTCTAGAAAAGACGTCTACACTACCTTTTATCGGTTTTGTAGGTAATTCGGGGATCTATTGGACGTTAATCGATACATTTGAGGGCCAAGCCTCATGATGGTACACATCCAAAGCCTTGGAGGAGCATAATTGGAGCAACAAAGGACACAAAGACCACTATTGGTGCAAGCAATGGAGCAACTCATGGCTAGACGATCATAGCATGCTTTTGTTGAAGAAAATCGACCTACACCCAGGAAAATCGGCCGATTTTTCCTACTGGGTCGATTTTTGGGCCTTTGACAGCTTAAGCCACGTGTCCCACGATCTCTTGTCCAGCCTTGCTCTTGGTGGAGAATATAAGTGGTCCTTCAAAGCTGTTGCTGGCTCTCTCCCATTGATCCCTCTCCTCTCTTTTGACCTATCTTCTTCCCCAAAACACTTCTCCATTGTTGCCTCTCTTCCAAGCACCCATTAGGGGTGTTCTTGGAAGAGATTAGTGTAGATTCTCGTTTTAGAGTGAGATTAGAGTGGATTTGAGAGAGAAGTTCATTGTTGACAACTTGGATTAGCTCTTGGAGCCTTGTAAGGATTTGGTAATTTCTATTCTATGCTTTTAATGTCTTTTCTTTGGATTGTTCTTCATCAATTGACCATGACTTGCAAGCATGCTTTATTTGTGGAGATTGATCTTGAAATGAATGTTGTTGGCTAGATAGATTGCGATTCTAGGGTAAGGAAAGAAGGGTTATGGCTAGGACCATGATAGGATGAACTTAGATTTTTACCCTTGGATGACTCTTGTTCTTGAAATCCTAGTGTTTGTTGAGCTAATTCTATCCTAGGGAGACCTAGTGTTAGCAACTAAGTGTTTAGAAGAGACTTACCCGGTGATTCTTACTCTTAGATTCAAAAGATGACAAACCCTAGGTAGTGGTGAGCCTCACAAGCCGCCATTGGACTAAGTGTGCTAGGATAGTTGTTTAGGACTTCCCTTTCCGAGACTTACCCGGTAAGGATAGGTTAGACCCCTAGGTAACAATCCGGTTTGTGTAGAATTCCTATCCTTAGGTTCTTAGAGACTTACCCGGTGATGAGACCTTAGGAATGGACTAGTGGATCATGAGACTTACCCGGTAATTGATCCCAATCTAGAAACGCTTAATCCCAACATATCATAGTTGATCCGAGGAATGAATAGATAGCTTGAGTCTATGTCATAACCGGACTTCCAATCTCTAGAATCCGCTTTGTTACTTCCATTCTCCTATCTTTTGTGTTAGTGTGTGTTTTTGTTGCTTGATTGTGTTCACATATTTGTGATCTTTGTTTGATCACCCAAAACCCCCCAAAAACATTGTGTTTTCCATTTTCTTTATTCCTCATCTTATCTTAGTCTAGATTCACACTATCTTTGATCATTGAATGACTTAGTTTCACCTCAGTCCTTGAGTTCGACCTCGGAATACTATCCCTACTACAAACGACCCGTACACTGCGGGTTTCGCTAGGTAGTTTAGGATTTAGTTCGAGTTTATAAATGTAAAGCTTTTTGTGCTACTAATCCTAGCGTAACAAGTTTTTGGCGCCGTTGTCGGGGACTTGGTCTAGATTAAGTCATTTGATTTTGATTGCTTTTAGTGTTTATCTTTCTTGTTACTTTTGATCTTGTGTTGTTTTTGTCTTTGCCTTTTCATGTTTGCCATGGACGGATTGTACCTCCAAGACGACCTTGACAACATGGAGTATGAGGAGTGGATGGAAGGCCAAGATCTAGGACCTCTCCATGATGAGTTTGAGTATTGGGAGGAGTTCAATGTCTATCATGAGTCCCATGATCAAGCTCACATGATTACATTACCTCATGAGGAACCTCACCATCAACTTCATGAAGATCGATTGGAATCAATGTTAGAGAAAATGTTGAGAAAGATGGATGATCTAGAAAGCAACCTTGCTTCCATTTCTAGTTCCCACATGGAGCTTGAAGCGGAAGTATGTCACCAAGAGGAGGTTCACTATGAGGAGATCCAAGGATTGCCCGATTCAACCATAACCAATAGAAGCCTTGAGGAAGAGTTGAATGAAGCTCGGGAGCAATTGTGGCTAAGGGATTTGGCTCTGAAGGAAGCAAGGAGATTGAATACCGAGAGAGAAGAACAAGTGAGGAGGGAGATCGAGGATGCGGCAGAGTGAACCACGGCCGTGGAGGACAAACCACGGCCGTGGGAGGCTACAGAGGAAACCACGGCCGTGGAGTACAAACCACGACCGTGGAAGGGTCTGTGGTGGTCCATCCTAAGCCAATCTCAGCTCCCTCCGACCCTTTCTTGCTTGCCCGGAGTACACACGAAGATTGGAGCCCCTTTCCTAAGGATTCTCCATCATTGAATGATGGAGGCAAGCATGATGGATCCATGATGGTTATGAAGTACTTCAATGAAGGATTCTTTCCAAGAATCGGCTTTCCTCGGATCATAGAGGATGAGGATGACAAGCATCTCACCGGTGTGACCGCGGAGTACAAATTGCCTAAGTATGGGGTGACGCCTATGGTTGCCACTCTATACTATCATCAAGGAAGCGGTGATGAAGGAGTCCACTACTCACCGGTGAAGAGAGAACTTAAAGCTTATTTGGGCATCAAGTGGCCCTTGCTTGTCATCATGGATTCCGGCAAGAGATGGTTGCTTGGACTCCTCAAGCAAACCATGGTATTCGAGGTGGATTAACATATCCACGGAGTTTGGTCAAGCTAATGACCTAAAAGAAGCGCTTAATGGGAGGCAACCCATTGGTACAACTCTTTCCCTTTTCTCTTTTGCCTTTGTTTTGCTTTTGTGTGTTTTTGTGTTTTGTGTTTGTGGTAGATTTTAGGTAATGAGGAAGCCTTGCAAGGCGAGTTGATGACGATGATTCCGTTTTCAAACATGGGTGGAGCGGACGTGAGGCTTGGACGGCTTGAGGTGTCTTGTTAGATGGAAGAGCTCCCATCTCACATATACCTTGGCGCGGGTCTCGACGCCGGAATGATTATGAAGAGCTCTCTACCATGCTTGATCGATCATCCATCACCACCACTCCACACGAGTTCATCCCAAATACCGAAGCAAACCATTTTACATTGTGAGAACCTTCTTTCACTCTCTTTACTTGAATACCACATTGGGGACAATGTGTTTCTAAGTATGGGGTGGGGTTTGCATGATCCTATGCATGATGAGCATCTAGGGTAGTTTAATATTTGCACATGTCTTGCATTGTATATATTCATTTCAAAAATTCCATAAAAATCAGAAAATTTAAAAATTTTTGTGCTTTCTAGGCTTGGATATGACCCTAATGATGAACCTTGTCTTGTGGATTGGCTATGGATGGCCTTGTGTGTTTAATTGATGATGCATATGTGGACTTGAAATACTTATCTTGAATTCCATGAATGACTTGTGATTATGATGCTTGCCTTGATTTAATTGAGGATTGAAAGTCGAAATTGCATGCTAGTTCTTGCACATCAATTAGGAGTGATTAAGGCAATTCATCTTCCTCTACTTCTCATCTTGATCATGTTGCTTGAGCACCTCAATTGAGATAAATTTAACCTCTTTTGACCCATCCGGGAATAGGAGCATGTTAGTGTGTTGATGTGTGTGAAAAGCAAGTGTGGGGTGAAGATGTTGATATTATGAATGTTGTGAATGAAGTGCTGAAATTGTTGTGAAAGTGTAGCCAAAAATATAGGTTTGGGGACGTCGGTTTAAATGACAAGTAACTCGGTACACTTCACATGATCGGGTGTTGGTGCCTTGCCAAAGTCAAATAAACCGATAGTCCTAACGAGCTTTGGTATGTGTGCCCGGTGTGGATGCACCTCGAAAAAATAGAAAAAGCCCGAGGATGGCTAATCACCAAGGTTTCGGCTTTTGTACACCAATGCCATTGTCTCAAAAATAAAAGAAAAGAAAGAAAAGAAAATGAAGAAAAATATACACTTGAGGGAAGTTGATAAGAAATGTGAAGTTGTGATTGTTTAGTTCCTTTCCCGGATTAGCATCACATAGCCTAGAAAATTCCCACCTAATCACAACGTTTCTTGGCCTTATATTTTACAAGTCCTTTTGACCTACTTGCATGTGTGTAAGACTAAGTGATTTAGATTGGATGTACTCATGATCATCTTGACTTCTTCATCTTTACATTTCATTGCATGCTATCAAGTTAAGTGTAATTGTCTTTCCATGCTTTCATTTATTTGATACATAATTGCTTGTCCATTGCCATGAAACATGACTATGAAGGTGATCCAATATTAGAAGCACAACTCCAAAAGATTTTGCCATTTTTCTGCATACATAAATCATGTCATCTCTTAGTCTATAGTTGGGAATTTGCTCGGGGACGAGCAAACCTTAAGTATGGGGTATTTTTGATAACAAGATTTATGACTTAGGATTAGATAATCATTTAGATAGATTTCTCACTCATTCATGCACGTTTTGGCATTGGCTCATGACGTCTTCGCTCAATTCATGCACATTTCTAGAAAAGACGTCTACACTACCTTTTATCGGTTTTGTAGGTAATTCGGGGATCTATTGGACGTTAATCGATACATTTGAGGGCCAAGCCTCATGATGGTACACATCCAAAGCCTTGGAGGAGCATAATTGGAGCAACAAAGGACACAAAGACCACTATTGGTGCAAGCAATGGAGCAACTCATGGCTAGACGATCATAGCATGCTTTTGTTGAAGAAAATCGACCTACACCCAGGAAAATCGGCCGATTTTTCCTACTGGGTCGATTTTTGGGCCTTTGACAGCTTAAGCCACGTGTCCCACGATCTCTTGTCCAGCCTTGCTCTTGGTGGAGAATATAAGTGGTCCTTCAAAGCTGTTGCTGGCTCTCTCCCATTGATCCCTCTCCTCTCTTTTGACCTATCTTCTTCCCCAAAACACTTCTCCATTGTTGCCTCTCTTCCAAGCACCCATTAGGGGTGTTCTTGGAAGAGATTAGTGTAGATTCTCGTTTTAGAGTGAGATTAGAGTGGATTTGAGAGAGAAGTTCATTGTTGACAACTTGGATTAGCTCTTGGAGCCTTGTAAGGATTTGGTAATTTCTATTCTATGCTTTTAATGTCTTTTCTTTGGATTGTTCTTCATCAATTGACCATGACTTGCAAGCATGCTTTATTTGTGGAGATTGATCTTGAAATGAATGTTGTTGGCTAGATAGATTGCGATTCTAGGGTAAGGAAAGAAGGGTTATGGCTAGGACCATGATAGGATGAACTTAGATTTTTACCCTTGGATGACTCTTGTTCTTGAAATCCTAGTGTTTGTTGAGCTAATTCTATCCTAGGGAGACCTAGTGTTAGCAACTAAGTGTTTAGAAGAGACTTACCCGGTGATTCTTACTCTTAGATTCAAAAGATGACAAACCCTAGGTAGTGGTGAGCCTCACAAGCCGCCATTGGACTAAGTGTGCTAGGATAGTTGTTTAGGACTTCCCTTTCCGAGACTTACCCGGTAAGGATAGGTTAGACCCCTAGGTAACAATCCGGTTTGTGTAGAATTCCTATCCTTAGGTTCTTAGAGACTTACCCGGTGATGAGACCTTAGGAATGGACTAGTGGATCATGAGACTTACCCGGTAATTGATCCCAATCTAGAAACGCTTAATCCCAACATATCATAGTTGATCCGAGGAATGAATAGATAGCTTGAGTCTATGTCATAACCGGACTTCCAATCTCTAGAATCCGCTTTGTTACTTCCATTCTCCTATCTTTTGTGTTAGTGTGTGTTTTTGTTGCTTGATTGTGTTCACATATTTGTGATCTTTGTTTGATCACCCAAAACCCCCCAAAAACATTGTGTTTTCCATTTTCTTTATTCCTCATCTTATCTTAGTCTAGATTCACACTATCTTTGATCATTGAATGACTTAGTTTCACCTCAGTCCTTGAGTTCGACCTCGGAATACTATCCCTACTACAAACGACCCGTACACTGCGGGTTTCGCTAGGTAGTTTAGGATTTAGTTCGAGTTTATAAATGTAAAGCTTTTTGTGCTACTAATCCTAGCGTAACAGATGACATTATATATGGCGGATCGTTCCATTGCCCTCCCCGTTGGAATGTTGGATAACGTTCCCGTAAAGCTAGGTAACTTCTATATACCTATAGACTTTGTTATGTTGGACATTCCCGCAGATTATCCAATTCCTATCATTCTCGGAAAACCATTTCTAGCAACATTGGGCTGCAACGCTGATTGTAAGAACGCCAAGTTGTCATTCAACATTGGTGGTGATCATGTGGAGTTTGCACTTTTGGATAAAATGAATGGAGAGCCTTTGGAAGATGATATCTTCAACATCTATGATGAAGAAGATTCTCGAGAATTGGTGAGCTCTATCCTTATTAAAGATCCTCTTGAGAAAGTTTTGAGTTTTAGTATGATAGAAGAATGTGTAGATGTTTTGTGCGATGCAGATATACGAAGATTGGAAGCATTGGAAGCAGATCCAGGAGCTGGATTCGATAAACATATTCAGGAGAAGAAAAGCACATTAGGTTTCGGTCCCAATTCTAGTACCTCGACCGAGACAGTTTCCGGAGCAAGCGAGGTGACCTTCTCTGAAGAACACCTCGGTCCACCATCTCGGACCAAGACCAAGACAGCAAGCGAGATGAAGTCAATTGAGAATCACATCAGTCCAGCACTTCGGCCTAAGTCCACCACTGAAAGCACCTCCTATCTTAGAACTTAAACCACTCCCGACTCACTTCAGGTATGCTTTCCTTGGTCCGGATTCTACTTATCCCATAATTGTTAGTGCTTCCCTTTCTGAAGATGAGTTGTCTACGTTAATGCATGTGCTGAGGAAACATAGAAAGGCTTTGGGTTATACTATTGATGATCTTGTTGGTATTAAGCCTTCTCTTTGTATGCATAAGATACTAAAGGAAGATGATCACAAGACTTCACGGGAACCTCAAAAACGGTTAAATCCGATCACGAAAGAGGTTGTGAAGAAAGAGATTCTTAAGTTGCTTGATGCATGTATCATATTTCCCATATCGGATAGCAAATGGACGAGTCTGGTGCATGTCGTTCCCAAGAAGGGTGGGGTGACCGCTGTGACAAACAAGAACAACGAGTTGGTTCCTACTAGGACCGTTACGGACTGGAGGATGTGCATTGACTATAGGAAGCTGAATTTGGCCACAAGAACGGACCATTTCCCTCTTCCATTCATTGACAAAATGCTTAAACGGTTAGCACAACACTCCCATTTTTGCTATTTAGATGGTTATAGTGGCTTCTTGAAGATTCCTATCCATCCGGATGATCAAAAGAAGAACACTTTCACTTGTCCATGTGGGACATTCGCTTATCGGAGGATGTCATTCGGATTGTGCAACACACCTGCTACTTTTCAACGTTGTATGATGGCTATCTTCTCTGAGTATATTGAGGAGATCATGGAGGTATTCATGGATGATTTTTCGGTATATGGTTCCTCTTTTGATAACTGTGTGGCTAACCTTTATCTAGTGCTACAACGTTGTGAAGACACTAATATCGTTTTGAATTGGGAGAAGTGTCACTTCATAGTTAGCGAAGGAATTATTCTAGGACAACTCGTTTCCAACCGAGGAATCGAGGTTGATTGAGCTAAGATCGAGACTATTTATAAACTTCCTCCCCCTTTTTTTGTTAAGGGTGTGCGGAGTTTTCTCGGGCATGCAGGTTTCTACAGGAGGTTCATCAAGGATTTCTCTAAAATATCCAAACCGCTCACTAATCTTTTGAATAAGTGATACGGTATTATCCGTGAATGAGTCGATCTAGGTACAATGATCCCGAATCCGGCTGAATGAAGCGAATCCAGATGCGGAATGAAACGTGGATGGTGAATGGACGCAGGAAAGTGTAGAGAAGAACCAAAGAGAGTCAACAAAAGGAACCAAGGCTGAAGAGACAAAACCCCACTTTGTGAATGCCCTAGAACCGTCTCCAATACAACTTTACACTAGCTCCGGCTGGACTAGCACAAAGAGGGACTCGTGAAGGCTCGAAGCACCAATCCGAAGGCGGTTGACACGAACAAGCTTAGCCAAGCAAACAACAGCAATGCCAACCAAAAACTCTCTTGTTCTTTGATTGATTTTGTGAATGATTACAAATGTAATTCTAAGCAATGAAATTAACGTAACTAATCAGCAGTTAAAGAGGCTATATATATAGACTCTTTTGTCTAGACAAAAATAAAGAAAAGAAAACTAAAACATTAAGGGGAAGGTGGTAATAAGAGAGCTTGCTCTAATGTAGCTAACAACTTAACAAACAACTAATTCAGCATGAAAGTAGGCTGATTTATTCAAACAACTCCTTGGAGTGAGTTGGACGATTTTAAGAGCCAAATGGACTATCTGAATGGGCTGAATTGTTCAACAGATCCATGAGTGATTTGGATGTGTTTTAAGAGCCCAAATGATGATCCGAATGAGGAAGCTGATTACTCTCTTTGGGCCTTCTTGAACGTGAGCAGCTTGCTATCCTCTTGGGCTACCTTGGACGTGAGCAGCTGCCTCCCCTCTTGGGCTGCAATGGACGTGAGCAACAACCTCTCCTCTTGGGCTGCATTGGACGTGAGCAACAGCCTCCCCTCTTGGGCTGCATGGGACGTGAGCAACAGCCTGCATGGTCTCCTCGAGCTGCATGGGAAGTGAGCACGTCGGCATGGTCTCCTCGCTTGGTTCGCTTGCTCCTACATTCACCAAAAGATTAACACATGATGTATGGAAATTAAATGGTTCACGCATTGTGTCAAGCAATAGCACTTCCCTTGACGTAACTTCTTGGATCTCCTTAGCTCTTGCTCTAGTAATGGGACCTTGATATCTTCCATGTGATGGTCCTACATCATCCACTCCTTCTTGGAAAGAATTCGACCCCGAATTTTCATTTTGTTCCGAATCGCCTTCATAAGGGCTCAAATCTCCTACATTAAAAGTGGTACTAACTCCATACTCTTCCTGTAAATCCAACACATAAGCGTTGTCGTTAATCCGGTGTAAGACTTTGAATGGTCCATCACCCCGTGGTGCTAGCTTGGAATGGCGTTTTGTCGGAAACCACTCTTTCCTTAGATGTAGCCAAACTAAGTCGCCGGGCTGGAAAACCATCTTCCGACGTCCTTTGTTATTCCGAGCTGCGGTTTCAACGCCTTTCTTATCAAGTGCAGCCTTGGTCTTAGCATGAAGTTCCTTAATGTAGTCCGCCTGTTCCAAAGCATCAAAAGCTACTCGATCCTTTCGAAGAATCGGTAATAAGTCTAAAGGAGTTAAAGGGTTAAATCCATAAACACATTTGAAAGGTGATAACGAAGTGGAAGAATGCATGGTGCGATTATAAGCAAACTCGATATGTGGTAACATGTCTTCCCATTCTTTTAAGTTATCTTTCAACATGGTTCTAAGGAGGGTCGTTAGGGTCCTATTGGTGACTTCCGTTTGCCCATCTGTTTGGGGATGACTAGAGGTCGAGAATAGTAGTCTAGTGCCCATTTTTCCCCAAAGCGTTTTCCAAAAGAAACTCAAAAACTTGACATCCCTATCACTAACAATAGTTTTAGGTATTCCATGCAATATCACTATTTCGTTAAAGAAAAGATTAGCAACATTATATGCATCATCAGTTTTATGACATGGAATAAAATGTGCCATTTTAGAGAATCTATCTACTACCACAAAAATGGAATCTCTTCCTTTCTTAGTCCTAGGTAGTCCAACAATGAAATCCATACTTATATCTTCCCAAGGGCCATTAGGCGTTGGTAAGGGTGTATACAGCCCGTGGGGTTGTACCCTAGCTTTGGCCTTAAGACATTCAATGCACCTTTTCAGCATGTGTTCTACATCCCTTAACATATGAGGCCAATAAAGGTGAGTTTGCAACATGTGATATGTAACACCCCAAATTCTGAGAACTCGGGGAGCTACTGGTTAGGACCTCACAATGGGTCCCGACCTTAGTTTGACAACAATTTAACTTGGATCTTACAACAAGGCACAAAAGTATTTATAACATTTGAAAACTTTAAACAATATATACATGAAGAATATGTATCAGCCTTACAAAGCAAAGGTACTAAAATGACACATAAGAAGAACAGAAGACATCCCGTCCCCAACTAAATATGTACGTGGACCGGCTGACCATTCCCTCCAGATCTCTCTACAACTGTCTTAACCTGCAAGACATCTACAAGCGGTATAAAACCGTTAGCTAACATTCTATGCATAAGTATAAAGGTAAAAGCACAAACACACAACATACACAATCAACATGCAACACTCAATCCTTTTATTATCTTTAATTAGGTGATAGTTTATTACTATTGATACTTATTTTGTGACACGAGGGATTCCCAAACCTCGCCCCTGTCCCCGTTTACCAACGCGGAATGGTACTAATGCATTTGACCGTCTACCGGACTGGGCTGGTCGCAGGGAACCTCCTAGACTCTCGCAAGAGCTAGGCAGATGATGTCACGACCCGTTATCATACACTTGGGTCAATTACGTAAATAATAAGCCTACTCCGGTTTTGTTGTTTATCATAACTAGCAAACACCACTCATACACATTACACTCATACAAGAAAGCCAGCTAAGTAAGTCCGTGGACTTACCTGAATCAGATCTCGACTCTCTTAATCACAACTCAATCTGTAACTGTATAACTCGGTTGCCTGTCAAAGGAGGCAAGTGTGTCAGCACACTTTCTTGGTAATTAGAAGTCTAAGACTTCTAAGGTAGTACACTAGTACAAAAACCCCCTCTAGACCTCGCTTATGTTGGAGCGGTTTGAAAGAACCGTGATTAAAGTAATTTTCGGACCACGGTTATATGTTTAACCGAGGACAAATGATTTTTATTTTTTAAAAAAAAAAATAGACCCCGGTTATATGATTTAACCGGGGTATTAAAATTTCGGACCCCGGTTATATTATTAACCGTGGTGACACAACGATCCGGACCCCAGTTTTTTTAATAACCGGGGTAAAACCCTACTTCAACGCGTCGTTTTGATCTTAGGAATACAACCGCATCGATGCACCAGCCTCTCAGACTTCTCAGTACATTAGCACTAACTTATCGATCCGACTCTCCTTCGTTGTTCAAGGGCGACATCCCAACAATCCGATGACTGGCGGCGGCGACTGGTGACAGTGACTGGGGGCAGTGACTGGCGATTGCGAGCGGCGGGCGATTCTCCACCTCGACTAGGAATCCCCACCTCGACCCCGACTCTTCAACACGTACGGTATGAAATCCTTACTTGAATATCTTATCTTTTACTTGAGGATTTAATGTTGAATGTCTCTGGTTTGGCCATTTGATGTTGTTGTCGAATATACAAGCCTTGATGTACGATTCTGCGTTTGATGTATATGCAGAAGGCTTTAAATTTACTTCCTAGTCCCATTCTTGATTGACTTGTTTGAAATTCAAGCCTTGCTGTACGATTCTGCGTTTGCTGGTGAGGAAATACATGTTAGAGTAGGTACTCCAAATCTGATGAACGAGGCCTCTGAGGGCACACAGTAAGAGTAGAGAAACCTTTAGCATTAATTCTTTGTTCTGCAATGATCATTTTGGGATGTTGGGATGTGTCATAGATTAAGGGTCTCTATCATCCATTTTTATCAATAAACAGATGAGATATTTTTATAATTCAGATACTTTTCAAGATCCATACAGCTGGAAGGATCATTTTGGGAGATGATAGCTTAATCTTATTGGAGATGGCTCCAATTATTTTGATATTTTTATTTCTTCACAATATTTTTTCTTCTCCACATGTCTTCATTATAACATTTAGATATGTTTGATAAAACGTCTTTTAGAGGTTCTACAGTAAAAGTTAAATCGAGATTGAATTGTCTTTTTTTGTCGACCAAGGAATTGGATCGATGGTGATCATATTTATGTCATCAAAAGTAGATGGATTTTTTATTTGTTCTGGTAATTGATGATGCATTAAGATCGCTCTAAGTCATCAACATATGTAAAGGAATGGGTTGTGGATCTCTTAGTGTTGCTATCAGGTATCATGCCTTTATTAAGTGCTCTTCTGCCTTTTTTTGTATCCTACCAAGATTTGTATCATCTCTGGTTTTGGTGCTCGATTGTTGATTAGCCAATTTATCCACATGAGAATGGTTATTTCCATTAAGCCACACCAAAAAGCAACAGAAGTATAAATCTTAACTAAGTGCTAGTTCCTCATAGTTGTGTATTTGTAGCCAAAGATTAATATTTTCTATTTGTGTTAAAATCCTCTTATTAATTTACTTAATGTAAAAAGAAAATGGACACAAATTATGTGCTAAATTCTGTGTAATTTGGTTCTCACGGTCTCACCTATGGCGGTGACAAAACCTTACCATTTTGTCAAAGGCCGTAAAATTTAGTTGTAGAATTGATTTCCTTCAGAGTGTGGAGATCGAAATCAACTTCATATTGTTGATGTTTTTTTGGTCCAGGGCAATAAAAAAATTAAGGACTCAGTCCGAGTCGTCGTTGCTGTCTGCCTTTCGTTCAGATAAAAGTGAAAAGATCCTTGAGGTAGATGGTACAGTGACCACACAACCAGTTCTACAACATGTTGGGATATCCACATGGCCTGGTATGTTGTAATAATTAAACTACTTCGAAATTGAAATGAACTACCAAATGAAATGTAAAGGGGAATATAGAATATTATCAGTTACTTAATTTATGGAAATTTTATTTTTGTACCCTTGCAATCTTTATAAAAAAAATAAATATAGAATACTAGCATGTCAGCCTTTTCAAATAGTAACTTTCAACTATTATCGAGTCTGTGGCTGTGATATTGTAAAGAATTATTTTGATTTCCATTGAAAAAGTGTAATAAGTTGCATGGAAGATGTGCAATGTCATTGATGTTAGTTGTTACGTAAAGTCGTGATATCTATATTTTGTGAATTGCAGGTCGCCTAACACTTACTGATCACGCACTTTACTTCGAGCCCCTACGTGTTGTATCTTATGACAAAGCAAAAAAATATGACTTGGAAGAAGATTTAAAACAGGTTGTGAAACCAGAGATGACAGGCCCGTGGGGTACTAGATTATTTGACAAGGCGGTCTCATACAAGTCAACTTCCGTGTAAGGCAGGATGAATATTTTTTCTGCACTATTTTCTTTTTTATTTTTGTTCCAGTTTAGACATCTGTCCTTGTATGAAAATATATGAAAAACATCTCCAGGAATATGATTCATCGTCATTCACTACCGTAGTTTTTACTATCTAAAACCAATTTATCTTTGCCTAGTGTAAATTTATTATCTTGTTACTAGAATTTAGGCCAATTTTTTTAACCTGTACATAACCTTTGTCGATAAAACTTGAACATTTTATTCTATCTTTGGGATTTTGGGGCTCTTATGGCAAAGTTCTGTCTGTGACTATGTGTAATAGTTAAAAATCTGAAAATATTGGTGGTGTACCCGATAATAGCTTGAGAATGTAGATTTGGGGATAAAGGTAAGCTTTTGCTTTATACGTGGTCAGAATTTGTGATTTGTAGCCTTCAAAATGCATGACTCAAGTTTTTTTTTTTATCATACACAACTATCATTTGAGTACTAAACTTGCCAAAAAAAAAATTTGTTGAGTGTCTGACTTACGAATTGTGCATGGTGCAGATTCAAAGATGCATTTCAAGATCCAGGTTCATATTTCACGGTGGAGCCTTTATTTGAGGTATGCAGCCTTTTAATACAAAGAAGTGACAATACTATGGAATACATGTGCAAATTTCTGTTGATGGTGTAGTATGCTGTGATTACTCTGATCTTTCTCACCTAGATGGCTAAAATTGTCCTTTTTAACGACAGAAAGAGAGATACATAATAACTTATAATCCTACCAAGGGGAAGGTGTATGCTTTGCTGAAGGATCGGGCCAAATCTGATGACGTATTGAAAGCAGCATTCCATGTAAGGAAATTTAATATTTGCTTGAATTTCTTTTCCCTGTCTTTTGCTATATATGCTATGATTATGTGTTTCAGGGTCATGCGCTCCTTCATTCCATCCACACCTCAATATTTAACAAGCAGGCTTCCATTAGGAACAATGAAG
Source organism: Fagopyrum esculentum (assembly GCA_033239045.1). Lineage (NCBI taxonomy): Eukaryota > Viridiplantae > Streptophyta > Magnoliopsida > Caryophyllales > Polygonaceae > Fagopyrum > Fagopyrum esculentum. The sequence goes on from BSUD01000002.1 coordinate 86,287,567, forward strand.
AAATTGATGCTTTATGTTTTCCGGGGACACTTATGGATATGAAGTTGAAGTAGCTGAGTCTTGTAAGATAGTTTCAGCAACATATGGACTCTTCAAGGATAAAGCTGCACAGGAGGTACTTATATCAACATATTTGGTATTGTATGCCATACATAAATGCAAGATTAGGTCTATAACTAAAAATTTTCCGTCCTGTATGGTAGTTACCAGCTTATCTGCATTGACAAAGGTAATTGTGACTCTGTGTTCATTTCACTATGTGCTGACTTGTTGTGTCTGGTGTAAAAAATATAAAAATATATTTGGAAACAATTGATTGCATGCCAGCTCCTTAATTCAGGTCATGAAAACCATGAGTTCTTGTTTAGCTTCCCCATAGTCTATTACGAGAGCTCAATCTTTGATTTGCTTTAGGAGTTAAATGTTTGTTTTATAGTTCATTGTCATATGTTCGGATGCCAGTATGCCTCTATCTATCTGAATTTGCTTTTGGTTACATAGATAGTCGTGACATTTTTTTGGCAACTAAGCCATTATACCTATGCTTGGCTTCAAAAGTTGGAGCAAGCATGTGTAGTTCATTTAATGCTCTACTATTTCCACTAAGTAACAGTTCCCTTTTCTTCTTTAGTGTTTGACAGACACCTTCATGGTTCCATTTGGTTATGTGTACTGCAATAATGATTGAGGGAGAAATGGATTGAACCTTGAGGTATTTGTTGGCTGTGCGTTTAAATCTTATATGAAACTTGCCTGACCTGAAGAACTTCTGTTTTCTTTTACTTTTGCGTGGAACTGAAGGATGTTCTTCGAAGGGTTCCTGAGATTGAAGATCTGGTTGGCAATGTGAAAAGACAGAAAGTTTAGGATGTTGATGAAGATTATGAAGAAAATATAAAAGCTTTAGTTAAATTGTTGTTCATAGAAATCATGTATGCAACATCCTGCCTCAATGATTCTGTTTATACATGCAACTATTTTTATGTTAGAATCATTTTATCCTTGTAAGACTTGTACCTTCCTAAAGGCAATTTAGTAAGCTTCAGCATGACTTCATGGAGTCAAGTCATAATTATATGAATAAGACTTATCCTTCCTTTCCTTACACTTAGTTGAAAGTACACTTTTATTAGCTCATATATTTGACATTTAATGTGTGAGAGCAGTGAAAACGTTACAGTTGTAATGCCTTTTGGCAGTTTTGTTTGAAATCTGAATGCAAGCAATGTTGCTTAATTTACTATTTCGTTGCTTCAGTTAACAAAATACCCCGGTTATACACCACGGTTATTTTAATTTTGGAGCAAAATACCCCGGTTATTTTAAAACCGGGGTCCCAAAAATATTGTTGTCTGAAAAATACCCCGGTTATTTTAAATAACTGGGGTCCGAAAATTACCCCGGTTATTTAAAATAACCGGGGTCCGAGATTACCCCGGTTATTTAAATTAACCGGGGTCCGAAAATTACCCCGGTTATTTTAAATAACCGGGGTCCGAAAATTACCCCGGTTATTAAAAAACCGGGGTCCGAAAAAAATAACCCGGTGACAAATACCGTGGTGCGAACGTCCGGACCTCGCTCTCGTTAACCACGCTTCAATAACCGGGTTCCCATGTACAATATAACCGGGGTCTACCCCACCTTTTTGTACTAGTGGTAGGTCCTATTAGAAAAGAATTTAATACAGTACCAATTTATGGTAAAATGACTATTTTACCCTTGGTCCCGGAATTTCCAAAAACTCGGAATATGTACTTAAATTATAATTTGAGGCTAACTAACCATATTCTACTATCTAGGATGATTTTAGGTAACAACTAGAAAAACTACTCATTTTCTATTTCCCGAAAAGTCACTAAAGTCCAACTACAGCTTCAAATATAAAATTCGAATAATCTTATAAAAATTCCGAAATAATTCCCTAGGTCATCTATGATATCCTATCTACTCGTAGGAGAAAGAATTTCTTAAAACTGTTAACGCATCGCTTCTACAAAAATTTCTAAAGTTGGGTACACCACTTAACAAGTAGCACATTGTCTTAACTTTGAAAAATCATAACTCCTAAACTACTCGCTGGATTTATCCCAAATTTTGATATGTTCTACCGTAAAATCTTATCTATAATATATCCAAAATTTAGTCGCAAAGGAGATCAAAATCTTATTTAAACTATCTCACAAAACCGAATTTCAGCACAACAGAAAAACTGCTTACGACTCAATCTTGGAAAAATCATAAATTCCAAACCACTAGCTGGATGCCTCTCAAATTTTAATATGTTCTACAAAAATATGTCAACTATATCATATCCAAAATTCAGGCCCAACGGAGATAAAGAGCTTATTCAAAACCATCTCACAAAACAGCATCACTTGCTGTTTTCCCAAACACTCAGCACATATATAAAAACTGCATGAGCGTCAACTTTGGAACACCATAACTCTCAAACCGTAGCTCCGATTTCTCTCAAATTTTAGTATGTTATACTATACAATATCGACTAAAACATATCCGAAAATCAGCAGTAAAGGTGGAGTCTAACCTACCCAAAACTGGAGCCGAAAATGACTGTTTGTCACTTCCAAAAATTTCAGAAAACACCTCAGCTCTTCAAGCTATCTTCCGAGGCTGTTAGGGGCGGATTGATGACACAAAGGGTACCCACATCAGTATATATATATTAAGGATCAATCAAAGAGACGGATCAAGGAAGGACGGAGTTGGATCTAACTCGATTCTATGACTCGAACGCATGAGAAAGACAACCCAAGGTTGCTGCGGATCAGATTTGGGCTCCTCGCATCAGTGGTCTGCTGGATCGACAGAATAGAAGCAGCAGTCCGGGTGCCAGTTCAGTTCGACCGAAGGAGAAGTACTCAGTCCTGGGTATCGGTTTGAGACGACCAAAGAGACCAAGCCGCTACTGCTGCGTGGTTGCGAGATTGGAGACGAAGGGACTCGTCCTGGTGCTGTTGTTGCCTGTAGGTCGCGAGGTCATGCCCTTCAGTCCGAATCCTTCAGCCACGTTGTAGGATCTGTGTGTCGGTTGTGCGAGAAAGGTTAGAGTTCAGCGGAAGACGTGAGAGAGGCGACTCTAGAGGGAACGAGATCTTACCAGCGCTCCTGTCTCGGAAGGAACATGCGCCTGCTGCTGCTTCGGACGATTGTTGTGGCTGATGTTGCTTGGACGGTTGTTGGGGTTGTTGTCCATCGTGCAGAAAGAGAGGAAGGAGGAGATACGACTGAAGGATGTTGTAGCTAATTAGATTAGGATTTAATTAGGTTAGGTTAAAATTAATTAAAGAGAGGGTTAGGGTAAACATTTAGGGTGTGGGCTGGATGTAAATGTCATTGGGCCGGGTCTATTGGGCCTGCTCATCTAACTAAGATGTGCTGATAAATAAGTCGTTACTCACACGGAACCGCTCTTCGGTTTTAAAAAATACGGAATTATTATACGGGTTACATAATTATCATTTTATGTGAATCAAGGTCACATAAAATGATAGAATTTAATATTGTTTTACTTAATTTAAAAAGAATCAAGGTTGGCGGGTTGGAATCCGGTCTGATCGGGTTTTAAACGGAATAATAAATTTTCCGGGTATTACATGATAAGTCTTGTCCCTCCCAAAATGCCCCATTAAACCTCCTTTATGGGCTTCTTCCACCAATAAGAGCCTAAGGGAACATCTAGGTATGCAAATCTTATCCACTTTAAACAAGAAACCTTCAAACACAAAATACTTATCATAAGGGCCTTGAGTAGTGCATCTATGAAATATCTTCCCAAATTCAGCATCATCCACATATAATTCTTTAATGTAAGTAAAACCTAACATCCTAGAATCCAAGGTGGTGATTAAGGTGTATCTCCTAGACAATGCATCCGCTAAGACATTATCCTTTCCTTTCTTATACTTGATAATGTAAGGAAATGTTTCGATGAACTCCATCCACCTACCATGCCGCCTATCTAGCTTATCTTGGCTCCTAAAGTGTCTAAGTGAATCATGATCGGTTTTCAAAACAAACTCTTGGGGCCAAAGGTAATGTTGCCATGTTTTGAGTACCCTAAACAAGGCATACAATTCTTTGTCATATGTAGAATAGTTTAAGCATGCACCCTTCAATTTTTCACTAAAGAAAGCTAGAGGCTTACCTTCTTGCATAAGGACGCCGCCAATACCAATGCCGGATGCGTCGCATTCAACCTCAAAGGGTTTAGTGAAGTCCAGTAGAGCGAGTAGGGGTGCATGGGTGAGGCGTCTCTTGAGCTCTTCAAAGGCTCTTTGTTGAGGTTCATTCCACTCAAAAGGAACCTTCTTTTTGGTCAAAGCCGTGAGTGGTGCTGCAATGGTGCTAAAATCTCTCACAAACCTTCTATAGAATGTAGCTAGACCATGGAAACTCCTCACGTTACCAACCGGCCTAGGAATGGGCCATTCATTGATTGCCTTCACCTTGTCCTCATCCACTTGCAAACCATTGGCACTTACTACAAAACCAAGAAAAATCACTCGGTTAGTATAGAAATCACATTTTTGAATATTAGCATACAAGTATTCTGTACGCAATGTAGCAAGCACATCTCTCAAATGATTTTCATGCTCTTTAAAAGTCTTACTATAGACAAGAATATCATCAAAGTAGACTACAACAAATAAACCAATATAAGGTCTCAAAATATGATTCATTAATCTTATGAAGGTACTAGGAGCGTTAGTTAAGCCAAAAGGCATTACTAGCCACTCATAGAGACCAAATTTGGTTTTAAAAGCTGTTTTCCATTCATCCCCTTCCCTCATTCTAATTTGATGGTAGCCACTCCTAAGGTCAATCTTAGTGAAAATTGTAGCTCCATGTAACTCATCAAGCATGTCATCTAAACGGGGAATCGGGTGTCTATACTTGAGAGTAATGTTATTGATTGCTCTACAATCAATACACATTCTCCAAGTATTATCCTTCTTGGGTACTAGTAGGACGGGAACGGCACAAGGACTAAGGCTTTCCCGAACATACCCCTTATCTAGCAAGGCTTGAACTTGGTTCTGAATATCCTGGGCTTCCGTAGGGTTCATCCAATAGGCGGACCTATTGGGAAGAGTGGCTCCGGGTATTAAATCTATTTGGTGTTCAATGCCCCTAATGGGCGGCAAGCCGGCTGGAATCTCCTCAGGAAAAACGTCCCTAAACTCGTCTAACATCCCCTGCATAGAACTAGGAAGTGGAATCATAGAGTCATGAGGCACATTCACTAGAGATTTACACAAACTCATCATTAGCACATCCGTAGAAGCATAGTTAGTGACATATTCATTCCTAGACTCAAGATAGCTACTTGTTGGTTGTACTGACAGTGTTTGATGGGTTTTGTTCTCCTTACTCTTAGGCCGTGTGATCTTAGGCTTGGGAGGGGTTCCTTGCTCTACCCTCTTGTTCTCATAGTACTCGGATATATGTAAAGGTGTCATAGGTTTAAGTGTTAAAGCTTTACCTTTATACTCAAAGCTATATTTATTAGAAAACACATCATGAACAACTTTCCTATCATATTGCCATGGACGGCCAAGCAACAAGTGACAAGCATTCATAGGCACAACATCACATGTAATAACATCCTCATATGATCCTAATGTTATATTGACCTTAGTTTGCTTATTGACCTTAAGTTCTCCACACTCATTCATCCAATGTAGTGTATATGGCCTAGGGTGATAAAATGTAAGAAGTTGTAATTTGTTTACCATTTCAGTGCTAGCTATGTTGCAACAACTTCCTCCATCAATTATCACATTACACACTTTTCCTTTAATACTACACCTAGTATGAAACAGATTTTCACGTTGGTTATCCTCACAAGGTGCTAGTTGGACATGCAAAGTTCTCCTAGCTATCAAAGATTCACCTTGTTCATACTCAATGCAATCATCATTCTCATTTTGTTCATTGTCATCAATTAATGCATTTTCATCATCTAATTCCACATCATCCTCACTCTCATATTCTCCTAGATGATTTATGATCAAAGTGCGTCTATTAGGACATTCTCTATTCATGTGTCCTCTACCTTGGCATTTAAAACACACAATGTCCCTAGTTCTAGAGTTAGAGATAGGAGTACTCCCTCGATGATCACTCGAAGGCTCATTCAAGGATCGTGGTGTAGTGGACGGTGTAGAATACCTTCTTTGCCCTTCTTGGCCCATAGGTGCCGACTTTCTCTCTTCCTTCCGGCCTCCTTCATCCTTGTTGTGGTTAGGCAGCCGGCTCCCTTGTGCTTTCCAAGCGTTGGGCGTCCCATGAGGTGGCTTGTATTCCCGGTTTCGCACCTTAGTCTTCCTTTCCACCTTGATGGCCAAGTGTAGTAATTGCTCCATGGTGCTGTATGGATACATATCAACTTCATTAGCCAAATTAGAATTCAAAATATGAAGGTACCTAGCCATAGTGTTTTCTTCATCCTCTAGAACGTTGGCCTTCACCATAGCAACTTGCATATTCGTATAGGCTTCCTCAGCGCTAAGTGAACCTTGTCTCAAATTTTCCAGCCGTTGTCGAAGCTCTCGTGTATAGTGAGGTGGAACGAACCGGGACCTCATTAGTGCCTTCATATGCTCCCATGTGGTGATTTGAGGATCCAATGTTCGAACTCTTTCTTTGACTACGTGATCCCACCATACTAAAGCATAGCCTTGGAACTCGAGAGCGGCTAGCTGAACCTTCCTAGGCTCGCTAAAGTTGTGACACAACCAGATCTGCTCAACTTTAGTTTCCCGCTCCGTGTCGACGTCGGGATCACACTTTCCTTCAAAGACAGGAATTTTGATTTTGACTTTGCCGAGTCCGTCTTGCTCTTGATAGGGCCGAAGGTTATCTCATTCTCGTCCTTGCCTTGGCTGATGGAATGGCCGATTGTAACCTTCCCAAGTGTGGTCCTCAAAAGGAGCTTCATTCCGTCGCTGAAAGTTATCAACAAAGGGTGGCATGTTAGAAGCAGTAGGGGGTTCGTTGGACTGTAAATTACCTTGATCCGGATGATCCGACTCTCTAGTAACACGTGAAGGACCGCCAAACTCATAGTTGGTTCCCAAAGGTGGTGTCCCGGCTGGTGGTGTTCGTGCTTCCATAGTCGTTTGGATAGGTTAGCTACGGAATCGGACAATTGTTTCAATAGACTGATCATCTCAGGCGTGAAGGTCTCGCTACTCGACTTGCTGGGACTTAGGGACCTGGACATGCTCAAGTAACAAACAAAGAACCGGTTAGGTTAGAAAAACAAAGATCTCACTTGTGTATCGCTCACGCTCTCGTTGGTATTGCATAGCTGGTGGCTCGAGTTGTAAGGATCCAACACCTTAAGATCACGATTTCCAAACCTTCTTAGCAACCCTTTGGAACTAGAACTGCTAAAACTGATGTTAGTGTCGGAGATGAATCAAGACACCCCTAATTGGAGTATTGACCGTTGGGTTGGTGTAGGTATGGTGAATGTGTTTAGAATGACGTTTTGAGTTGTTTGAAAGAGTTTACTTGTGCTTGATTAATAAAAAGGCCAGCCGTTTTGTATTGTTCTTTTTTTTTTTTTTAAAGATCTCTTAGACTTTGTCAAAGATTTGTAGGAGAGAAGGTAACCGAAATTGATTGCAACGAGATTTGTGGGAGACAGGGTTACCGAAATGTGTATGCAGCGTTCAAGCACTTTTTGTTTTTGTTTTGTGTTTACCTCTCCTCAAGATGTTGTCCGGCTTTTGAATTTGCACACTTCAAGCACAAGTTAAATCTCAATTGGATAAGCAATAAGGTTAGCAAGAAGAAAGGAGTGATCAATTGTACCAGCTGAGCTCTGATTCCAACTGATACGGTATTATCCGTGAATGAGTCGATCTAGGTACAATGATCCCGAATCCGGCTGAATGAAGCGAATCCAGATGCGGAATGAAACGTGGATGGTGAATGGACACAGGAAGGTGTAGAGAAGAACCAAAGAGAGTCAACGAAAGGAACCAAGGCTGAAGAGCCAAAACCCCACTTCGTGAATGCCCTAGACCCGTCTCCAATACAACTTTACACTAGCTCCGGCTGGACTAACACAAAGAGGGACTCGTGAAGGCTCGAAGAACCAATCCGAAGGCGGTTGAAACGAACAAGCTCAGCCAAGCAAACAACAGCAATGCCAACCAAAAAACTTTCTTTTTCATTGATTGATTTTGTGAATGATTACAAATGTAATTCTAAGCAATGAAATTAACGTCACTAATCAGCAGCTAAAGAAGCTATATATATAGACTCTTTTATCTAGACAAAAATAAAGAAAAGAAAACTAAAACATTAGTGGGAAGGTGGTAATAAGACAGCTTCCTCTAATGTAGCTAACAACTTAACAAACAACTAATTCAGCATGAAAGTAGGCTGATTTATTCAAACAACTCCTTGGAGTGAGTTGGACGATTTTAAGAGCCAAATGGACTATCCGAATGGGCTGAATTGTTCAACAGATCCATGAGTGATTTGGATGTGTTTTAAGAGCCCAAATGATGATCCGAATTAGGAAGTTGATTACTCTCTTTGGGCCTCCTTGAACGTGAGCAGCTTGCTATCCTCTTGGGCTGCCTTGGACGTGAGCAGTTGCCTCCCCTCTTGGGCTGCAATGGACGTGAGCAACAGCCTCTCCTCTTGGGCTGCATTGGACGTTAGCAACAGCCTCCCCTCTCGGGTTGCATGGGACGTGAGCAACAACCTGCATGGTCTCCTCGAGCTGCATGGGAAGTGAGCACGTCGGCATGGTCTCCTCGCTTGGTTCGCTTGCTCCTACATTCACCAAAAGATTAACACATGATGTATGGAAATTAAATGGTTCACGCATTGTGTCAAGCAATAGCACTTCCCTTGACGTAACTTCTTGGATCTCCTTAGCTCTTGCTCTAGTAATGGGACCTTGATATCTTCCATGTGATGGTCCTACATCAATAAGGATGTTGTTTTTGAGTTTTCGCAAGAATGCCTTGATGCTTTTTATAAGATAAAGGAAGCATTAATCACCGCTCCCATCATTCAACCTCTTGATTGGACCTTGCCCTTTGAGATCATGTGTGATGCTATTAATGTGGCAGTAGGAGCGGTACTTGGACCAAAGAAGGATGGCCGGACCAACGCCATTTACTATGCTAGCAAGACTCTAGATGAAGCTCAACTGTATTACGCCACCACCAAGGAGCTTTTGGTAGTTGTTTATGCATTTGAGAAGTTTCGCTCTTACTTAGTGGGAGCGAAGGTTATTGTTTACACTGACCATGCAACTATTCGATACTTGCTGGCTAAGAAAGATGCAAAGCCGCGCCTTATTCGTTCGATTCTCTTGCTTCAAGAGTTTGACCTAGAGATTCATGATAAGAAGGGATCCCAGAATTCCGTAGCGGGATCACCTCATCCGGCTACCACCTATATCGCTCGATAACGATGACCTACCCATTTATGACTCATTTCCTGATGAGCATTTGCATTTTATAGAGCATTGGACGGAACCTCTTGTCTTTCCATGGTGTAGATGAAGTATGGGGTGAGGCCACCACTTATCTTGTTTGAGGATGGTGTGCGGTCCAGCTAGCTACCTTAAACCAAGCACTTCTTGAGAGGCAACCCAAGGTATTGCTTTCTTTTCCCTTTTCTAGTTTAGTTCAGATAGTTTGCTTGTATTTTGTGTGTCCTCCTAGACAAAAATTAGGTGATCTCTAAGAAGAAACTACAACTCAGGAGCTACATGGAAGGACAAACGTTCGAGAAATTTAGATGACGGAATTTGACTGAGACACATCTTGGATGTTGTCATTGTGCCTCAACCGAAGTGTTCTCCGTCAACCGAGGTGCCTAGGTCTGACAACCACCTCGCTCTGGCACCTCGGTCCGCCCATGAACACCTCGACCGAGGTGAAATCAAATTCAATGAGGGGCATAAGAAGGCCCCAGGAAATTTCTCTCTCACTCACTTCCTCCCTCCCTTTGCCCTCCTCGACCGCTGCGTCCATCTTTGCTCCAATTCTCGATTCTTTCCCGTTTTCAAAGATTTTTGGCTCAAAATACTCAGAAAAAGTACGAGGATCAGTTTCCAAGCATGAAACATCACAAACATCGACTGGAATCTGCGCATTTGGGGTATTTCATCAAAAACCCTAACTTGCTTCTTTTTCTTCGATTTTGCATAGATCTGACTTTGGTTGCCACAAATTGTTGTTGAGAAATATATAAGTACCCCTTAGGAAGCAGTTAGTGGTGTTTTGGGGGGGAAAAGCTTGCATTTTCTGGATCTCAAATCGCCCCGTCCTTCGCCTCGGTTGACCCTTTTACGTCTCGGCCGAGGTGTTCTTGATCTGACCGAGGTGAATTCAGTTATGAGCAATTCCAAGAGATATGATCGTTAGTTGGCCGTGAGAGAAGGACCTAGCAGTTCAGACTACTCTTCTCCTTCTTCTCCATCTCAGCCTACCGTCCCGGTGATCCATGAGCGATTCCACCGGGACTTTGATAGGCTTTGTGGGCGCCCCATAGTTGCCCCACGTTTTGTTGATGTTGTTGACTTCAAGTGCCTTCACGTGGTGGAGGACTTGAGGAAGATGATATCCATGGTTGGCCTTGAGGACTTCATGGCCATTCGAGTGCCGGTTTATTTGGAGCCGACGTTCGAGTTATTGAGCTCAGATGTGTACATGTCGGAGCGTAGAGGAATCCAGTACCGGCTACTGAACAAGAACTACGGCGTTCCCTTGGATCAGTTTGGGGATATTTTTGGATTCTCTACCCCCACAGCGACAGACTTTGCTTCACGAGCGCAGACTCGTAGTTTCTAGGGAGAGATAGCTCATGTGATCGACCACCGTGATATATGGCAGCCCAGAGATTCCCGGGAGCGGATCATCTTTCACCTTGGCTTCCGTTTAGCTCACAGGATCTTCAGTGAGATGCTTCTGGCGCGTATAGAGACGCCCCAAAAGGTCCGACAGGGTAAGCTCTTTAGTTTGTTTTGTATGGTTACAAGGGGAGTTCTAGATTTTGTTGCCATGTTGGCAGAGGATCTTCACAGGATCAAGGGGAAGGCGAAGGTAGACATATGCTGTGGTGGGTTGGTGACCCACATTGCCACTTATATGGAGTTAGATCTTTTAGGTTGTACATTAGTTGCGGCACCGAAGCCGCTAGGTTTGCAGGAGATGATCACACGGCGTATACTTGTTCCCGTGGTCTTGGCACACCTTATGTTGTCATGCCATGGGAAACGAAGTTTCCTTAGGGTATTATTTGGTCATCACAGTTCTCAGTGTATGATCGTCTTTACTGGTCAGTTGCTTGGTTCCCGTATATGTAGGAGGATGCTGCTAGAGAGGCAGCTAACAAAGATGATGATGGAGATGGCTATGGAGGAGATGTTGCCATGGATACCGGTACTAATATAGGAGGCCCTAGTATTCCCACCGTTGACCTTGACGACAAGGCCACGGAGGACGAGAGAGAGGCACCTGCACCTCCAGGTGACATGCCAACGCCACCTCAACAACGAGTCCACCGCCGTAGAGATCTTGAGGCACGTCAGAGGATTGATGATCTTGAGAGGAATATGACTGATTCTTACGCAGCCCCGCGGACTGATATCACCGAGCGTTTCGATGCTCAGCACAGATCTATAGATGGATGGACGCACCGGATGGAGGAGAGCCAACATTTCTAGCGTCGGATGATGGAGGTGCAGTTTTAGCAAATGATGGGCTATCCATTCGATCCGTCCCAGTATCCCTACATTCCACCACCACCGCCGCCAGCTGACTAGGATTGAGAGCTTCATGGATTTATTTTCTTATTATTATGTAGTTCAGCTATGTCCGGTGAGTACTTTGTTTCCTATGACTTATATTTGACCCATTGGAACAATGTGTCCCAAGTATGGGGTATTTGTATTATTTGACCTACTTGACCTTATTTGTATGACTCTCTTATCGGATATTATCATTATTTGGCTTCATGTGCTTATGTGTGATTACATGCATTGCATACAGGTTTTTATTTGAAAAAAACGTCAAAAACCAGTTTGAAAATTTTTTTTGGATCGACCGAGACGTTCTTGACCAAACGAGGTCGTGAAACTGAGATACATCTCGGTTGAACACCTTGGATAACGTTAATTCACCTCGACCGAGATGGGTTTTAAACTGAAAAGATTTTCGAAACGTTTTGTGCTTCTATTCTAGATATGACCTCGATGAAGATATTTGTTTGCAGATTAGCTTTAAAATCTTTATATGCTCGAAAGGTATATGATATGTTTAAGTTGCTAAATGCTTTGTTAGAAATTTTAGCATGTTTAATACTTTTCTTTTAACAAAATTATGTTGGATTTGAAGGTTGACACCACATTATGAGTTATCTCACATTCTTTTTGGGATGATTAAGGCACTTCATTCTCTCCTTCTTCTTCTTAATCATGCTTTATCCCCTCATATACATATTTGACTCCCTTTACCTATCCGGGAATTTGGATGCAGTTGATGAAAAGCGTGTGAAGTGAAGTTGAGATCTTGGCTGAAAGTGTTAGAAAAAAATTAGGTTTAGGGGCGTTAATCTTGATGATAAGTAACTCGGCACCATTCACATAGCCGGGTGTTTGTGTGTTTCCAAAGTCGGATTGATCGATAGTCCTAACGGGTCATGGTATGTGCATCAAGGGTTTGAGTCATCTCGAAAAATAGATGATTGTTGATCTCCTAGGCTTCGGTTATTGTGCACCTCTTTCCATGTTCCCAAAAATAAAGTAAAAGTGAAAATAAGCAAAGCTTATTGGTGGAAGATGTTGTGATTCAAAGAAAGTGAAGTAAAGATCCTATTCCCGGATTCGAGCACCACATTATCCTATATACATTCCACCCTAGCACGTTTCTTGACCTCTTTTGGAAGCCCTTGAGACCTTGAGTATGTTGATTGACTTGGTGGTTTAAACTGGATTATACATGATTGATTTCGATAAATATGACTTATTATGCATTCTATGATTTTATAAAAATATGAACAACTTTCTTATATTTGTAAAATATTTTGATGAAGGGTCATCCGAGCTAGCTCCATCTTCAACACCACAAGGAGCCCTAACACGAGCTCAAGCCAAACGCCAAGCGGAGAGGGATGCTATCTTCCTAGCCATGGTTCAAGAAGCTCACCCAAGCTCACCTCCAATGAGTCCCAGGCCCGTCATGATGCTTAGCCACATTGGACCAGCCAAGAAGAAGTTGAATGGAGCATAAGATGAAGGCTCACGTGTGCATGTGCATGGATTAAGGCTGGCGTAAAGGCTGGCATGAGAAGCTAGTTAGAGGGTGTTAAATAAAGCCTAGAATTAGTCGATTTTATGGTTTTATTTAAAAACACTCTATATTGTAATTATTGTTTTTATTTCTTTTCTATTTTTAGGAGAGAAGGTCTAGGTTGTATATAAACCTTTCTCTCTTCTTTTTGTAGGCAGAATACGTTAAACACATTGCTTAAGTGCTAAATCGAACCTTTTGAGTTCAGCCTATTGTCTCGTGAGAATTGTGGTGTTTGCATAGCTTTCTTGTTCTTGTGTGTGTCAATCTCCTTCGGGTTGGTGCTACAAGTCGAATCGAAGCAACCTCTTCGTGCCTTCAATAACTCTAGATCGATTGTGTGAAGTTGTAAGAAGCGGGGTCGAATCGTCATCGGTTTGGTTCTTGGATAATCGAATCCAAGGGTTCTATCGATTGTTCCTTTCGGTTCTTCTTCCTATTTCGTTTTCCCTCATTGTTTTTGCACGTTTCCTTGCATCTTCGTTTGCTGAATTTTGTTTGTTCTTATTCCCGAAAACAGGTTGCTCGTCTAGATCCGTTCTTCGCGCTAATCCCCGTATCAATTGGTATCAGAGCTAGTTGACGTTCAACCTACAAAAAGAGTCGGTAAATCATTCAAAAACCAAAAGTGTCTCGTTTTTCTTGTTTGAGTCTTGCTTTGTTTTGAGTCTATTGCCATTGCCATTTCTATTCCAAGTTTTTTATTGAACTAACAAGTTTGTTGCTTTTGTTTGTGAATTTTGGACGCCGGCACCACTCCTACACCACGCCTGCCACCAGCCCTTGTGCCTACCACCACACCTGCCACCAGCCTTGTCCCACGTCCAAAGACAAACACCAAACTAGCCCTAAACGTTCAAAAAGAGAGGTTGAATCTCAATCCTATTTTCAAGCTACCCACCAGCACTTTCCTCCACATTTTTCAGCCTATTTTTGAATTTTCACCCTTGGTTAGCTATTTACTAGGTCAACTCTATCTTCTTGCAACTAAATAGATTTTCTTAGCATTTTGTTTTATTTTTCTTTAATTTTAGCACCAAAATTCGAATAGCTGGTTGTTATTTGTTTTATTTGTTTTCATTTTAGGAGCTCATCTTACTCAAAGGGAGCAAGCCATTCACGCCTAGCCTAGCTTCACCCTAGCCTAGCCACGCCTTGGCCCACACCTAGCTCACTTCACTCGAGCCACGCCTTAGCCTTGACCAGCCCTTCTACACACACCTTCGGTGTCCAAGGTTTGCTTGCTTAGGCTTGACGAGTAAGTTCTTTCAAGGCTTATCTTTAGTTCAAATTTTGAGTCCATACTTAGTTGCATATAACATTCGTGCAACTTGTCCTTTCCGTTTTGAGTCTTTTCTTCTCCTTTATTGAGTCAAACACGTTTTTAAGGTGATTGAAATCGAATTTCGCTTCTACTTTAAAGCTTTTGTTTGGCTAAGTATTGAACTCACGTGAGGTTTTTGACTAATACAAGACGAGCCATCAACAAGCTTGTTGAGCACCACTAGAGAGTGAGAGTTTTCTTTCGAGTGATACACTTGTGAGGCGTTTTTGTTTTAGCTAACCTAACGTGTTTGAGTGTTTTAGTGTCTTTGAACAATGTCAGGAACTCCCGCAGGTACGCCGAGCCCCGAGCGTATTTCCCCGAAGTTGTTTAACCTTATCAAGGGCTTGAAAGATATCATTGAAGGGTTAACTACAAGGCTGTCCAACTTGGAGGCGTCTAAGGTAGTTCCGGGGCCTCAACCACTAGGAGGCAACAGGGAGGTAGGAGACCGCTCGAGAGCTCAACACCAAGGGCAAGACAGAATGTAATAGCTAGGATTTCCGAATTCTAATTAATGTTGATTAACTTAATCTTTGATAGTAATTGACATATAACTCGCGTAGATTTTTGCAAGTGATGAGTAAGAGTCCCACCGTTATGTTCCTGGCGCAATTTTGGACATTTGGGGAAATTTTTACTTTTTTCCCCGGGTAATTATTTTTACCCTCCGGTGTTATTTGGAGCATTTGCGAGCTCCAATTAATAAAAATGCAGTTGAGAGAAATGATCAGGACATCGGATATGTCCTAGATATGAAATAACATGGAGAGGCAAAACGGCCAAAAGAGTCGCTATTTCGTTTCTTTACGGCTTAGGAATACACGTTTTCCGAGGCAGTTGTGGAATAATTATCCCTACAATATTCCATATTTGATGTTCCAATCTCGAGAAGTTTGGAGAAAGAGGTTCGACCCGCCTTTGGATCGATTAAAGGATAATTATTGACTTTACTAAAGGATAATTATCGTCTACACTATAAATAGCGGAAAATTCTTTATTAATTCATTTCCTTTCATGTTTCCTCGTAAAAGCTATGATTTCTCTCAACCTTCAAACTCAGATCAACTGTCCGTTTCTAATCCGATTTCAATTCCGTTTGAGTTTCTGGATTCCTTTCTTCATTCTCTTCATAACGGTACCGAGTTTCTGCATTTCCGAGTATATGGAGGGCTGGTCGAGCATATATGTCACCAGGACGGTTCCGTCACTCAGATTCCGATGAATTTGATGTTGTCCATGCGTAGCCTGCGTCGCTGCGTTTCCGAATCTTCTTTCAGATCGTCAATCGGGTTAGTAACGAATAAGTTATGAATTTATTCGTTTTCCGTACTGCGATTTGGCCTAAATTGACTTTAGGCTTGTCAAAATGGATAATTAGAAATTCCATTATGGTCGTTATATTATTCTGGTGATTATGGATAGTTTGTTTGATGAAATCTGATGACAGGTGGGTTTAGAAATTGCTTGCGGGCAAAACGTTATTCTGGCAAAATCTAATTAATTAATTAAAGGTTAATTAATTAAATTAGGATTAAAATTGAGATTGAGGAATGTTGATTAGATACTACCTTGAGATTTGAGGAATTGTGAGTTATGTTGAGATATTGAGGTTTGATTGGTTGTGAGGCTCATAGATTGAGTATGATCCTTATGGATCCCTTTGGGTCTAGGTGTGACCCCTTTGATGAATAGAGGTTGATATATCTCTTTATGCCTTTTCATAGGCCGTGTTGTCCCTCCAGTGTAGAGGTGATCGTGGTTGAGTTTGTACGAGGTTGAGGTAAGTCCGTAGGACTTACTTAGCTACCATTCCTATATTGGGTGTTTGCATGAGTGGTGTGTGCTTTATATGTTTGCTATGATAGCATGAGTTGTCGTTTTTATCGACCTATGTTCTATTAACTGCCCCACTGCGTGGCTGTGATAACCTTTCCCTTTCATCCCGATGTGGAGTCTGGGAGGTTCTCTGATGTCGGGCCAGACTGGTTTACAGGAAGGGCGCAATCCACTCCCATAGGGTACACGGATTGTGTGACCGATACTCGTACAGCTGGTCATTGTACTCAGAGGCGGGGATGTATCGGTCCTCGTGTCACATACTTTCATCTATCTACATATATATATATATATATATATATATATATATATATATATATATATACGGTTTTTGTGTGAATGGTTATTATATAAAGATAATAAATGGGTAAATGTGTGATATCATGCTGATGTGTTTATCTTTCATGATTGCGCTTGTGCTTATGCATTACCTCGTATATGTATGGTTAGCTAACGGTTTCATACCGTGTTGTAGATGTTTACAGGTTAGGCGCTACTGGGTGATCTAGCAGGGTGACAGGCCGAGGACTCTCGTACATTAGGTGGTTGGTTTGGGGTTGTTGTGTTTCTCCTCCTGCGTGAGGATGATCTTTTGTACCTCCTATGTGAGGATGTCGTTTTATATACTCGGCTATGTTGTTGTTTACTTTGGGTCGTACAGTTTATTTTGTTTTATGTATTTGGTTTATATCTGTCAGTGTCATGTTGTAAGGTCCAGTGAACTTGTTGTCTGGCTAGGGTCAGGATCCATTGTGAGATCCTAGCCCAATGTGACATCCCGAGTCCCGCGGATTCGGGGTGTTACAGAGTTGGTATCAAAGCCCAGGTTGACAACAATGGCACTTGCTACCTGCAATGAGGTTTGATAGGTAAAATAGACAGAGCCCACATGGGATCTGACGTTTTCAAAGGTTTTGGTTTTAAGTGTGGTTTTGAGTTAGAATGTACGAGAAGTCGTCACCTTTGCCATGGATCTCTGCAGCGTAGATATGTATATATATATATATATATATATATGTGTGTGTACTGTGGATTATGTGGATGTATTATATATATATCGATACCTATGGCATATATATAGCCTTATAAGATTAGGTGCGTATATCCTACAGATGACTCAGACTAGAGTAGTATCTGTAGTGGGATGAGGTAGGGGCACACCCCTCTTCATCCAGTGGTGATAAGTCAGGGACCAGTTTCCGCTATTGTTTAGCCTATGGCAGAGAACGAGTTTGAAGAGGCTTATCGTGTCTCCATGAGTAGATCCGAGTTTCAAGAATATATGTAACAAGTATATGAAGCGGTGATAGCGGTAGATCCACACCGGATTTACCAACAATTGTGAGATCAACTAAAGCTTTTGGATCTTGAAAGAAGCAATGGACTGTATCATTTACTAGAGAAGCAAAGATGATGAATGGGGAACTAAGTCCGATATCAGGACAATCTAGTGATCCTTTTTCCATGAAGATGACTGGCAAGGGACTATAGTGTTTTAATTACGTGGAAGTTGGGACACTGGCGAGTTGTGTGCCCAAAGGCGCCCATCATATGCTTTACGTGTGGTAAAGCAGGGCATAGAGCGAAGTTTTGTCGACAGGGCAAGGCATTGCCTTTACATGTTCCCTTCAAGAGTGAGATCATTCCAGGTGGACGACGAAGGTCGAGTTACCCTTCAGTTGCACAGGTTGCAAGGATGGGATGATTATGTTTCAGTTGTGGCTATCCGGATCATTTGCGTTTTGTGTGCCCTTTGGCACTGATAGCTTGTTTCACTTGTGGTGAGCTAGGCCATCTGGCCCTTTCTGTCAGCACGGTCGTGTTTCTTCCCAGCAAGACCTTCCTCTTTCCGGTGCAGAAAGAGTGGAAGTCTAGGCTATAATAATGACCTTAGTGATACCTGAGGAGCATGGATCCGACATTGAGTGATGATATGTAGAGGAGCTACGAGTGTTAGCTATTATAGGTACCATTCTCGTTAATGGTTTACCTGGTGGAGTTTTGCTTGTTGTGTGTGTTATGCACGTCATGTCTTTCGATGCATGCGTTAATGGTTGAATTTTGATATATAGTAGAAGGTGGATTTTCCTTTACAGGATACCTTTTTGGGTCTAAGATACCCGTGAGATGCGTGTTTGTTCCCTTATTCAGGGACCCGTGTATGGTTGCAGACTTCTTTGTCATGTCGTAGGTGCATGAGAAAGTCATTATGTGTATGGTTTGGATGAATAGATATCATGTGGTGTTAGCTTTTAATAGTAAGACTATTATAGTCTTTACTGAGTTGAGTTAAATAGAGGTCTTCTGAGGTTAAGACCTTTGAAGAAACGGGTTTGTCATCAGGACTGTACGAGCAGCGAGTTGATAGCACAAGGATGTGACGCCTTCTAGTGTTATACCATGAAGGAGCGAGATAGTCCAACATTGGAAGGTATTCCAGCTGTTTATGAGTTTATAGACGTGTTAGTGAACCGTCTAGCTGCCACCTCAGCGGAGTGTGGACATTGTTATCAAGTTGAAGTATGATACAAGATTGAATGGGAAAGCCACACTATACAGTGCTTGTTGAGATATTGTACTGATAACTTAAAAAGTTGACTGAAACGGGCTTCTTTTACCCTAGTGGGTTCCATGTTCCGTATTGACGACCTGATAAGTTAGCTTCAAGAAGCAATTGTGTTTTCATGATTCCTTTGTGCTCAAGATATCCCTAGTCATGAATGAGAGAGCAGCATGTGTATGAGATAACATCTCATACCCGTTATGAACACTACGAGTTTGTAATAATGTCATTTGGGTTGACGAATGTTTTAGTAGTTTTTATGGAGTTGATGAACAGTATCTTCATCGACTTCCTTGATTAGTTGGCGGTGGACTTCATTAATGACATGTCAGTATACTCTCATAGCAGAGAATAGTAGACCGATTGTTTGAGGACTGTTCTGCAGATTTTGAAAGATAGAAGGTTGTATTCTACGCTCTCTAAGTGTAAGTTGAGGTGCCAACGGTAGCCTTTTTAGACCATGTTGTCTCCGCCAGTAGGATCATGGTTGACCTGGCGAGAATTAAGTATGTTGTAACATGGGAGATACTGATGAACATTAAGGAATACGTAGTTTTCTCGGCTCAGCCGATTGCTACCAATGCTTTGACGAAGGATTTTATATGATTACGTATTCATTTGTGAGTCTTTTGAGAAGACCACCATAACTACGTGATGAAAGCATTGTGTCTATGTTCTGAAGAGTTGAGGAGGCATTTGACCTCTGCTTCCATTCTGTTGTAGTTAGAAGATTTTTGGGATCCCGTGATTTACGGTGATACATCCCAGCTAAGTCTGAGATGTGTATTACTACAGAGGAGTAGGGTATTGATATGTGTGTTTACAGCTGAGAACGTATGATGAGAACTACCCGACTCATGATTTATAGTTAGTAGTGGTAGTTCAAGCCTTTAAGTTTTGAAGACCGTACTGGTGTGATCTTCATGTCAGATTTCTATAGTTCATAGAAATCTGAAGTATATTTTATGCAACAGGGGTTGAATAACCACCAGTGTTAAGAGCTTTAGTTGATCAAGAATTTGACTTGAAGATTCCATATCATTCAGAGAAGTTGAATGTTGTCACCGATAACTTGAATGGAAAGACGCTCCAAGAGAAGATGATTGTGAGACTGATAGTTCAGCCTCAGCTTCAGAGAGATCTAGCTTGGCTAGAGGTGGACAATCAGTTCCTTGATGAGGATACCCAGTTATACCTTGGAGGTTCTACCTGGTCTGTTGGATGAGGTCCAACAGAAGCAAGAGACCTGCCCGGCCTTGACAAGGTTTAGAGAAAGGATGTCTCGTACTAAGGCATCATAGTTTTCCATGGGAGTAGATGGACTGGTGAAGAGTCATGACCACTTTGTGTACCTGCTGATGCAGATGGAGACATAGAATATTATGGTATACCCATTGTATGCCTTATTCAGTACATTCAGGTACGAGTAAGATGTACCACGAGATGAGACGATTATATTGTATGAAGCCGATATAACCAGATTTGTGATACAGTGTGTGACCTGTTAGCAGGTCCAGATAGAGTATTTCCGATCTAGAGATAAGCTCCACCCACTACCAGTGCAGTAGTAGAATTTAGGAGGACATCTTTATGGACTTTTTATGGGATTGTGACCCAGTGAAAGATTTATGTTATTTGGATTGTTGGTAACAAATTAATGAAACCGGCACGTTTCATTTCTATTAGAAGGACGTGGCTAGTGAATGAATTGGATGAGGAGTACACTAGACAGATAGTGAGACTCCATGGTATACCGAGAACGATCATTTCTGATCGAGATGGATGTTTTTACTTTCAGATTTTAGGCAGCAGATTCAGACTGCTTTGGGGACGAGTCTGTACCTCATGACTACACTTCACCCCCTGACAGATGATCAGTTAGAGAGGATCATCTAGATCTTAAAGATCTATTATAAGTTGTAAGTCGAATGGGAAACGTGGATGGTTATATTACCTTCCATTAATGAGTTTATTATATAACAATGAAGGACGTACATCTTTCTGGGATGGCCCTATGAGGCAATATATATAGACATAGATGTTGTATATCGTTATGCTAGAAGTGATCTAGCAGTAGTAGTGGAATAACACCTGACCAGATTCAAGATTTTATAGTTCAAGTAACGTTGATTGAAGGAAGAATGCTGGTTGTACAGAGTCGCCAGATACTATATGTAGACAAGAGGCGTTAACCTCTAAAGTTCAAACGAGAGTTCATGTCCGGCTGTAAGTATCTCAGCTGCGAGACGTTAGAGGTGTTAATATGGAAAGGGAACTGAGTTTCCAATATGATGGTTTATTTGAGATCGACCATTACGGAGAAGGTAGCATGATGTTTAGCTTTGCCTATGAGATTAGAGGATATCGACCCAGTGTTTCATATGTCTCAACTGAGGAAGTATATACCAGACTCTAGACACCTTGTGAGTTACGATGATTTGGTGGTTGAGTCCAACCACACTTTTGTTGAGCATTCGATTACATTCTTGGAATGAGATATGAAACGCTTGCATTTGAAAGACATTCCCATATTGAGGATATGATGGTCGAGATGAAGACCTGAAGAGGCTATGTGAGAGACTGAGGATAGTGTCCTGAGGAACTATCTAGAGTATATGTTGGGACAGACCCATTTGTGGGAGCACGAGTAGATCTTAGTGCTATCTTGATGAATGTTGTGCTTATGTGCTTATATGCCTTGATGTGTTATTTTATGCTAGTTGTGATGTGATTTATGATCTTAGTAGATCTTGATGTGCTAGTGTGATGTATGCTATAGCTCGAGGTGATTACTTCCCCCACGTTATGATTATATTTATAGCTGGAGATGGTTCTTTCATCCATGCTATTTGAGTGGGATTAGGATTCAGCTGGAGATGGTTCTTTCCTCCATGCTACCTTGATGGACATAGTTCAGTGGAGATGTGATTCCTCCATGCGATATATATGTTTATGGGTTGGCTAGAGACGTATTTCCTCTATGCTTGTGATATGTTTTGGCTAGAGATGTGCTTCCTCTATGCCTTGTGATGTAGTATGGCGAGAGACGTGATTCCTCTACGCCTTTGGGTAGCGTTATGGCCCTGTTTCCTGGAGATGATGATTCCTCCATGTTTATTCTTGAGGTTATAGATTGTTATAGGTTGTGATCTGTTGAACGGAGATGTGATACCTCCGATAGAAAGAGTGAGAGTTATACCTCGGCATATGGGTCCGAGAGGATTTGGGAATTGTTCAAGTTTCGGGACGAAACTTTTTTTTAAGGGGTGTGTGATGTAATAGCTAGGATTTCCGGATTCTAATTAATGTTGATTAACTTAATCTTTGATAGTAATTGACATATAACTCGCGTAGATTTCGCAAGTGATGAGTAAGAGTCCCACCGTTATGTTCCTGGCGCAATTTTGGACATTTGGGGAAATTTTTACTTTTTTTCCCGGGTAATTATTTTTACCCTCCGGTGTTATTTGGAGCATTTGGGAGCTCCAATTAATAAAAATGCAGTTGAGAGAAATGATCAGGACATCGGATATGTCCTAGATATGAAATAACATGGAGAGGCAAAACGGCCAAAAGAGTCGCTATTTCGTTTCTTAACGGCTAAGAAAGACGGCTTAGGAATACACGTTTTCCAAGGCAATTGTGGAATAATTATCCCTACAATATTCCAAATTTGATGTTCCATTCTCGAGAAGTTTGGAGAAAGAGGTTCGACCCGCCTTTGGATCGATTAAAGGATAATTATCGATTTTACTAAAGGATAATTATCGTCTACACTATAAGTAGCGGAAAATTCTTTATTAATTCATTTCCTTTCACGTTTCTTCGTAAAAGCTCTGATTTCTCTCAACCTTCAAACTCAGATCTACTCTCCGTTTGAGTTTCTGGATTCCTTTCTTCATTCTCTTCATAACGGTACCGAGTTTCTGCATTTCCGAGTATATGGAGGGCTGGTCGAGCATATATGTCACCAGGACGGTTCCGTCGCTCAAATTCCGATGAATTTGATGTTGTCCATGTGTAGCCTGCGTCGCTGCGTTTCCGAAAATCTTCTTTCAGATCGTCAATCGGGTTAGTAACGAATAAGTTATGAATTTATTCGTTTTCCGTACTGCGATTTGGCCTAAATTGACTTTAGGCTTGTCAAAATGGATAATTAGAAATTCCATTATGATCGTTATATTATTCTGGTGATTATGGATAGTTTGTTTGATGAAATCTGATGACAGGTGGGTTTAGAAATTGCCTGCGGGCAAAACGTTATTCTGGCAAAATCTAATTAATTAATTAAAGGTTAATTAATTAAATTAGGATTAAAATTGAGATTGAGGAATGTTGATTAGATACTACCTTGAGATTTGAGGAATTGTGAGTTATGTTGAGATATTGAGGTTTAGTTGGTTGTGAGGCTCATAGATTGAGTATGATCCTTATGGATCCCTTTGGGTCTAGGTGTGACCCCTTTGATGAATAGAGGTTGATATATCTCTTTATGCCTTTTTATAGGCCGTGTTGTCCCTCCAGTGTAGAGGTGATCGTGGTTGAGTTTGTACGAGGTTGAGGTAAGTCTGTAGGACTTACTTAGCTACCATCCCTATATTGGGTGTTTGCATGAGTGGTGTGTGCTTTATATGTTTGCTATGATAGCATGAGTTGTCGTTTTTATCGACCTATGTTCTATTGACTGCCCCACTGCATGGCTGTGATAACCTTTCCCTTTCATCCCGCCGTGGAGTCTGGGAGGTTCTCTGATGTCGGGTCATACTGGTTTACAGGAAGGGCGCAATCCACTCCCATAGGGTACACGGATTGTGTGACCGATACTCGTACAGCTGGACATTGTACTTAGAGGCGGGGATGTATCGGTCCTCGTGTCACATACTTTCATCTATCTACATATATATATACGGTTTTTGTGTGGATGGTTATTATATAAAGATAATAAATGGGTAAATGTGTGATATCATGCTGATGTGTTTATCTTTCATGATTGTGCTTGTGCTTATGCATTACCTCATATATGTATGGTTAGCTAACGGTTTCATACCGTGTTGTAGATGTTTACAGGTTAGGCGCTACTGGGTGATCTGGCAGGGTAACAGGCCGAGGACTCTCGTACATTAGGTGGTTGTTTTGGGGTTGTTGTGTTTCCCCTCCTGCGTGAGGATGATCTTTTGTACCTCCTATGTGAGGATGTCGTTTTATATACTCGGATATGTTGTTGTTTACTTTGGGTCGTACAGTTTATATTGTTTTATGTATTTGTTTTATATCTGTTAGTGCCATGTTGTAAGGTCCAGTGAACATGTTGTCAGGCTAGGGTCAAGATCCATTGTGAGATCCTAGCCCAATGTGACATCCCGAGTCCCGCGGATTCGGGGTGTTACACCGAATACCACTCCAAAGCCAACAAGAGGTGTTTCAAGCAGCCCGGCACTCTAATGCCACGCAGCCCTCTCGGAATGTCCAAGGCTTAGGCCACACCGCGTCCCAACCGAGATGGGGCAATCTTGCTTTCGAGGAGCACGTTTCTATCCCTTTTTCTCCTATTATACATGATAATATGCCTAACTATCCTCAATAGTTTCAGAATCCAACTTATGAGCAGGATGAGGACGGTGATGGAGATGACGAGGAATGGAGGCCAAACGGGCGAAGGAGCGCCAACAGCCCCGGAGACCTCATGACGGCCGGCGCCAAGACGAGCAGAGGTGTGAGCCCTATGGTGGCCAGCCAAGGAGGGAGCGAGATCCGGAGTATGATGGCCTTGGCAAAGTGAAGGTGAAGATCCCAAGCTTTGAAGGAAAATGTGACCCGGACGTATACATGGCTTGGGAGGCGAAGATAGAGCAAATATGGTCATGCCATAACTTTCCCAAGCATAAGAAGGTACATTTCACAGCTCTTGAGTTTATTGATTATGCTATGATATGGTGGGATGATTTGGTGAAGGAAACGAGGAGAACTTTGGATGCACCGGTAGTTACTTGGGCGCACATGAAGGCCTTGATGAGAGCTCGGTTTGTGCCTCAACATTACACTAGAGAATTGAGGCAAAGGTTGGAGAACTTGAGGCAAGGAGCCATGACCGCCGAGGAGACCTATAATGCCATGCAAATGGCCATGGTAAAGGCTAATGTGCGAGAGGATGAAGAGACTACAATGGCTAGGTATCTTCGTATTCTCAATTCAAGTTTTTCTAACGAGATAGATCTTTTTCCCTATAGCTCTATGACAAAATTGTTCCACCTAGCAATCAAAGTAGAAAGGAAAATAAAGGCAAGAAGTCAAGGAGGTAAGGCTGCTTATGGCACGCCTAGCTCATGGAGGAGCCAAGGAGGTCGCCAACAAGGGAATTACAGCCGGGAGGTGCTAAGCAAGGAGAAGCAGCTAGCCCCGGAGCAAGGAGGCCCACGCAAGGCTCCTTATGCAGCCCCTACCAAGCCCACGCCTACACTACCTAAAGGCACTCAAGGGAGTACTTCTAACCCTTCATCTAGAGCTAGGGATATTGTATGTTTTAAGTGCCAAGGAAGAGGGCACATGATGAAGGATTGTCCTAACAAAAGAACTTTGCTAGTTAACCATTTAGGGCAATATGAGTCCGAATCTGAGCATGAGCATGATAATGATGATTTTGAGCTTAATATGCATGATCACGATGATTTGGATGATGATGGGATTGAATATGAGCAAGGAGATTGTTTATTAGCTAAGAGAGTGTTATTTGATCTTCCTAGCTCATTCCTAGCTAACACTTCCATGATTTGTGATAAAAGTCTTGAGCATGATAATTCTTTGATAGCTAGGAGGACTTTAAGTGTACAACCTGCTCCTTGTGAAGATAACCAAAGAGAAAACTTGTTTCACACTAGATGCTCGGTTAAAGGAAAGGTTTGTAATGTTATTATTGATGGAGGAAGTTGTTGCAATATTGCTAGCACCGAAATGATATCTAACTTGCAAATTCCTACATTTTATCACCCTAGGCCATATAAGTTGCAGTAGATGAATGAATGTGGTGAGTTAAAGGTTAATAGGCAAGCTAAGATCACTTTTACTTTAGGACATTATGAAGATACGGTTTTATGTGATGTTGTGCCTATGCAAGCTTGTCATGTGTTGTTAGGCCGCCCTTGGCAATATGATAGGAGAGTTATGCATGATGGTTTTACAAATAGATATTCTTTTGTATTCAATGGTAAAACCGTGACTCTTAAGCTTATGACTCCCTTGCACATTGTGGAGGCAATTCAGAAGAAGAAGGCAAGTGAGCAAGAGCAAGGACCAGCTAAGAAGGGGAGCAAGTCGTCGAGCCAAGACCCCTCCCTAGCCACGCCTTCTAACCACCAGCCTAGCATCCTTGTGTCCACGGCCACAAAACAGCCCACAACAGCCTTGTTAGCTTCCAAACTTGAGCTACAAAATGACTACCTACCCTTAGACACCACCTTGATGATGTTGTGTAAGGAGCTCACCTTGATTAGTGATGAAGCCAAGGCTAGCTTACCACCTACTATTTCAGCCATCCTTGAGGAGTTTAAGGATGTGTTTCCGGAAGAAATACCACATGGCCTCCCACCTTTGAGAGGCATTGAGCACCAAATTGACCTTATCCCCGGCGCAACACTCCCAAATAGACCAGCCTACCGAATGAATCCAAAGGAGAGTCAAGAGATCCAAGCACAGGTTCAAGACCTCCTAGACAAGGGCTACGTGAGGGAGAGCTTAAGTCCGTGCGCCGTGCCCGTGCTCTTGGTGCCTAAGAAGGACAACACATGGAGGATGTGTGTTGATTGTCGAGCTATCAACAACATCACCATCAAGTACCACCACCCTATTCCCCGCCTAGATGACATGCTTAATGAGCTACATGGCGCCACCACCTTTAGCAAGATAGACCTACGGAGTGGCTACCATCAAATTCGAATGAAGGAGGGGGACGAGTGGAAAACAACCTTCAAAACTAAGTTTGGTTTGTATGAGTGGCTTGTTATGCCATTTGGGTTAACTAATGCTCCTTCTACTTTTATGCATTTAATGAACTATGTTTTGAGACATTTTATAGGGAAGTTTGTTGTAGTATACTTTGATGATATTTTAACTATAGCAGGTCCCTAGAGGAGCATGAAGAACATCTAAGGGAAGTAGTTCTTACCCTTAGGGCTGAACACTTGTATGCTAATCTTAAGAAATATAGTTTTTGCACTAATGAGGTTATATTTCTAGGTTTTGTAGTGACTACACAAGGCCTACACGTGGATGAAGAGAAGATTAGAGCAATCAAAGATTGGCCCACGCCAACATCCATCAGCCAAGTAAGGAGTTTCCATGGGCTTGCAAGCTTCTATAGGCACTTTGTGACAGACTTTAGTACCATTGCCGCGCCCTTGACGGAAATCTGTAAGAAGCATGCACCATTTGTGTGGAAGGAGGCGCAAGAACGTGCCTTTAGCAAGCTGAAATTGGCCTTAACCGAGGCGCCCTTGCTAGCTCTTCCCGACTTCACTAAGCCCTTTGAAGTGGAGTGTGACGCCTCGGGCATTGGCATAGGCGGCGTGCTCATGCAAGAAGGTAAGCATATTGCCTTCTTTAGTGAAAAGCTCAAAGGAGCATGTCTTAATTACTCTACCTATGATAAAGACTTATATGCTTTGTTTAGAGTGCTTAAGACATGGCAACACTACTTGTGGCCTAGAGAGTTTATTTTGCATTCCGATCATGAGTCTTTGAAGCATTTTCGGAGTCAAGATAAACTAGATAGGAGGCATGGTAGGTGGATGGAATTTATTGAGACTTTTCCCTATGTTATCAAGTATAAAAAGGGAAAAGACAATGTAGTGGCGGATGCCCTCTCTAGGAGGCACACATTGTTGACTACATTGGATGCTAAGGTATTAGGTTTTGTTTACATTAAGGAGCTCTATGAATCTGATCTTGATTTTGGTGATACATATAAGCTATGTGTGCAAAAAGGTTCCTTAGATAAATACTATTTGTTTGAGGGATTTTTGTTTCGAATTGATAAGGTGTGCATACCTAGGTGTTCCCTTCGATTGATGCTAGTAGAGGAAGCCCATAAAGGAGGTTTAATGGGTCATTTTGGGAGGGATAAAACTTATGCTATGCTGCACTCACACTTTTATTGGCCACACATGCTTAGGGATGTTGAAAATGTGTTTAAAAGATGCTTAGAATGCCTTAGAGCTAAATCTAAAGTGAAGCCTCATGGATTGTACACACCTTTGCCCATCCCAACAGCCCCTTGGGAAGACATTAGTATGGACTTTATTGTGCGATTGCCTAGGACTAAAAGAGGTAGAGACTCGATTTTTGTGGTTGTAGATCGTTTCTCAAAAATGGCTCACTTTATTGCTTGTCACAAAACTGATGATGCGGCCAATGTAACTAATCTATTCTTTCGGGAAGTAGTTAGGTTACATGGAATTCCGAGGACAATAGTAAGTGATAGGGATGTTAAGTTCTTAAGTTATTTTTGGAAGACTCTTTGGGAAAAGCTAGGTACGAAATTGTTATTTTCTACATCAAGCCACCCCCAAACTGATGGGAAAACGGAAGTAACTAATAGGACTTTAACCACACTTTTAAGGGCTGTCATCAAAAAGAATCTAAAGGAATGGGAGGATGTCTTGCCACATGTTGAATTTGCCTATAATAGAGTTGTGCATTCGTCTACTTCCATCTCTCCATTTGAGTGTGTTTATGGTTTTAATCCACTAACCCCTTTTGATCTTACACCGTTGCCTAAGAAGGAGCGAGTGGATTTAAGTGCTAAAATTCAGGTTGAACACATCAAGGAGCTACATAGGAGGACAAGGATTAAGCTTGAGGAGAAAGGCAAATACAACGCAGCCAAGGCAAACCAAGGAAGGAAGAAGGTTACATTTGAGGCCGGTGACCTTGTATGGCTACACTTGAGGGAGGAGAGGTTTCAACAACTTCGAAAGTCCAAGCTCTCTCCAAGAGGAAACAGACCTTTCAAGGTGCTACACAAGGCTGGTGACAATGCCTATGTGCTAGACTTGCCGGACGACTATGCTTGTGATCCCACGTTCAATGTGAGGGATCTAAGCCCTTTTCCACCCCTTAGTGATGATCAAGGAAATTCGAGGTCGAATTCTTTTAAAGAAGGGGAGAATGATGAAGGGTCATCCGAGCTAGCTCCATCTTCAACACCACAAGGAGCCCTAACACGAGCTCAAGCCAAACGCCAAGCGGAGAGGGATGCTATCTTCCTAGTCATGGTTCAAGAAGCTCACCCAAGCTCACCTCCAATGAGTCCAAGGCCCGTCATGATGCTTAGCCACATTGGACCAGCCAAGAAGAAGTTGAATGGAGCATAAGATGAAGGCTCACGTGTGCA
Source organism: Fagopyrum esculentum (assembly GCA_033239045.1). Taxonomy (NCBI): domain Eukaryota; kingdom Viridiplantae; phylum Streptophyta; class Magnoliopsida; order Caryophyllales; family Polygonaceae; genus Fagopyrum; species Fagopyrum esculentum. The sequence goes on from BSUD01000002.1 coordinate 86,317,029, forward strand.
TGTGCATGGATGAAGGCTGGCGTAAAGGCTGGCATGAGAAGCTAGTTAGAGGGTGTTAAATAAAGCCTAGAATTAGTCTATTTTATGGTTTTATTTGAAAACACTCTAAATTATAATTATTGTCGGGACCCATTATGAGGTCCTAGCCTGTGGCACCCCGAGTCCCCAGGATTCGAGCTGTTACACGGGTTATTTTGGGCTATAACGAGTCATTTCAAGTCGGGTAACTTTTGGGGTAACATGTCATTTCATGTTAGGTCACTTCGGGCTATCGAGTCATTTCGGGTCGGGTTATTTCGGGCTATCGGGTGATTTTAGGTGGGGTTACTTTGGGCTATCAGGTCATTTCGGGTCGGTTACTTCGGGTGTTTGGGTCGTTTTCGGGTTATTCTACTCGGGTTTTATCGGGTCCGGGTCATTTTCGGGTTCGACCGTTCGGGTTATTTATTATTTTGGGTTAAATCAATTTCAAGCGGGTCGGTTCCGGGTATTTTCTTTTTTAAAAAATTTTCGGGGACAGGTCGGGTTCGGGTTTGTCGGGTTGGTTTAACGGGTCGGGGTCATGTTTTGCAAGCTCTAATGATGAGGTTAGTAGTAGAAAACGAGTGTCTAATTCACAAGGATTACGTCTGATTTGATAGATACTAATAATTATTTTTTGTAAGAAAAACGGGAGAAGAGAAGAAGAAAGTAAATCTTTTGATGAGAATAGGAGAAAACGAGAAAGCAATGACTGATTGTATGGAAATATATGAAGGAAGGTTGAGATAGGTAAATAGGAATCCCACTATAAAGAGTTAAAGTAATATTGCATATATGAGGCTCGTGAACATTGATATGTGAACATTGGAGATAACTATTTGATGTAGTCGTTGTCATAGACAAACAAAGACCGTAATTTTCAACTTGATTGCGTCCTCAGTTTGACGCTATTATCAAGTAAATAGGAAACCCTTTAAGAACTTATAAATCTAGAAAAGACTAATAAAAACCTCGCCGACTTACACAAGTTAGAAAAGGTACAAAGACTAGAGTATTTTACAATAGTTAGAAATTCTCGAAGTAAAACTTAGGATCCAATCCCTTAAACCAAGTGTTTATCAATGAGAAATTTGTCTAAAGAGCATCCCATCTTTTGGGCTGACTAAAATTTAGTACCCGTCGTTTAAACTATCAGAACGATACCTCAACTATTGAGCCCGACCAAAGATTAATACCTACGTTACTGTTCATCTGTTAAAATCACATATTCCCGTTAAATCTCAGGGGCAAAATTTTCCACCTCTGGATAAACCGTAAGCCCCAAATTTCTCCAGCCACAAATTTCTATCAATTTCCCAAAATCAAAATCATAATGCCCTTTCACCAACAACATATCAATCAAGATCGCAAAATAAAAAAAAATCATAAAACTCCAAATTTCTGTCACCAACCAAAATCAAAATATAGCCCTAAATTTTCAAAATCCAGACATTTTAAAAGTACTGATCTTGGACAGATGCTTGTGAAATTTTCTGAATGGATTTTCGGCAGAATTACTCGATGAATGGGCAAGTTAACCTGAGAGGGTTATCATTGTGAAATTTTCTGAATGGAGTTTCGGCAGAATTACTCGATGAATGGGCAAGTTGACCTGAGAGGGTTATCATTCAATAGGCCAGCCTAGAGCTTTTGACTAAAGATGATGACATCTTGGTAAAATAGAGGAGCACGCTTATAAACCTGAGTTTTCTTCAACAGCTCTAATTCTGACAGCTGAAGCATTCCGGATTTATCTCTAACAAACAATGGAAAACAATCCCAACCTATTATCCCCTAAAATTGACCTTCATCAAATTCATGACAACTTCAATATGCCCTAACGATCAGTCCTTTAAAAAGTAGCATATCCAGTACAAGTGCAATAAAACAACTCAGTGAATTATGATAACTGGAATCGTGTCATGTTTCTATTTTCTAGCAAATATGGGATCTTTAGCTTATAAAAGTATATGTCAATGAATCCGGAGATTACCAAAACTCTAGAAAATGATGGATTTTACTTCATCCGGCACAAGTTTTTGCTACATCAGTATGGGGACATGAAACAGCTTTACCTTAACTGGGAGCAAAACGTAGGGCAATATTTTCTATTCATGGAACATGAACTGAATATCAGAATGCTCCAAGATTAAGGTAGCACATAATCCAGTAAAAAAGAGAAGAATGACATGCATCCCTCTTATGAAGGAATTGAACTCTGAGTACACAAGGCAGGGCTTGATATCGAGCTGGAGCTTGATAACTCGGTTGCATATGTGCAGCTTTGTGGAGTGTTGGTTGGGTTGGAAGATAGGGAAGGGTCAGAAAGGATTAGAAATGTGATGAAGGAGAAGCATATAGAGACGAACTCTGGTGTTAGCTGGGCCTAATGTATGAACAAGCAATATATATCATGCAACTTCATGTTGTTTACATTTTACTGTGTCATGAGGATAGGCTCGATGACAGGGCCGGTCATTCAATTTTTTGTGCCCGGCACAATATTCTTTTCGGGTGTCCTAGTGATTTAAAATTAATGTCATACTCAAATTATTGGATATAAAAAAATATAAAATAACACATTATAACAGAGGATATAAAACCAAAATTTTAGTTTAGAAAAACTTATTGAACCTACATAGAGAAATTTTCTTACATAATTGAAAATAAAATCAAAACTTTGTTTTATATAATTGAAAATAAATATAAAGGACATTATAACATACATATTAATCATTTATGTTGTCTTGCATTTTTTGAACAAATCTTCTATTATCTTTGCATAATCAACAAATTCCAACAATTGACCGAATTGTTACTCCATTAATCCTATATTGAGTCATGGTAGTTCACAAACATGACTTGAATAACTAGTTTAACTCATATATTTTGAATATGTTTTTCCGAATAATAATAATTATAATTTCATTTTATTTAAATTATATTCAATATTCAATAAAATTTTAACTCTATAGATGTTAAATGATATTTATAAGTCATAAAGTAAATATATAATTATATTAAAAAATATAACTATATATAAAAAATAGCACAAATATAATTTTAAGTTCGAATTATAATATAACATTTAAAATAATTTTTTCATTAATGAAAATTTCATTATGAACTTATCAACAAATGAGATACTTAATGTAACATCTATACAAATAATAGTTATAATTTTTATTACATTGAGTATCTTGATAAGTCAAAATTTTTATTAATTAAAAATTTTATTTTATTGTTAAATTATAATTTGAACTTAAAATCTTATTTGTGTTATTTATTATAAATAGTCATATTTTTTTAATCGAATTATATCTTTATTTTATTGGCTTATAAATATCATTTAACATTTATAGAAATAAAAGTTACAATTTTTATTGAATATTTTATATAATTTAAATAACATATAATTATAATAATTATTATTCGAAAAACATATACAAAATATAAGAGTTAACAAGTTAATATTGAAAATATGATGAAGTGGAACATTATAAGTCACAATTCTAGTTTTGTTGATAATAATAAATTTAGTTTTTATAGCATATCACTAAATCACAGTGGTGCAGTGGGATTTTGGTTTCCTTATGACCTAGAGGTTTAAGGATCAATTCCCACCTATCAAATTTTATTCAATATATATTAATTTTTTTAAAAAAATTGGGACCCTGGGCTGTGGCCCATGCTGCCCAGCAGCAGGGCCGGCCCTGCTTGCTGATGTGTATCGGAGGTTGGTGGACGAGTTGGATTTAGATAAGGGCGATGGTAGGCATTTTAGTGTGAAAATTTTGGGGTTTTATGATTTTTAATTTTGCGATCTTGATTGATATGTTGTTAGGGAAAGGGCTTTACGATTTTGATTTTGGAAAATTGATAGAAAGTTGGGGCTAGGGAAATTTGGGACATAGGGTTTAATAGGAGGTGGACAATTTTGCCCCTGAAATTTAACGGGGATATGTGAATTTAACGAAGGAACAGTAACGTAGGTATTAATCTTTAGTCGGGCTCAATAGTTGAGGTACCGTTCTGATAGTTTAAACGACAGGGTACTAAAATTTAGTCGGCCCAAAAGAGGGGGTACTATTTAGACAATTTTCTCGTTTATCAATAAATACAATAAAATAACCACACCGGTTAGTGCGTTATTTTATCTGAACCAATCATAAACGCCACTTTTTTTAAGGTAAAAAAAAGGTGAAAACGAAGAGTTTTGGAAAGAAGCAATATCATAATCTCAATTGACAAACATATATGCAATAATAAATCATCCCATTATAGGGAGCATCCAATCCAGAGATCACGATGGAGATTGGCCACACATGATTAAATATAAATGAAAGTCCATATGTAAGAAAATAAAGGACACAAACTCGCAAGTTTTTGGTTCCTACACCACGAGGCGAACCTTCTATTCTAAAGCTACTTAACGGATATGAAAATCGGGACAAGAGGGATAAGATCGAGATTTCAAGATCTGAAACCCTAAGGCTGACATGTGATTAAATATGGGAAAATCTAGGATTCAACGGTTACACAATATATATCTTTTCCAAAGATAAAATCGAACAATAAGATTTCCTTTCACTACAATCGAGACGACATAAAGATGGACAATGACGGCATAAGAGATGACGTTGATTATGTCTGGCACCGTATGACATCCCGTCTCACATCTTTTGGGCCTCGACAGGTCTAGGCTTGATGTAGCTCAAAGTAGTGGTGATGTATGATCTAGGAGGCTTGAGACGGCATGAATGTCGTCTCAAGAACATTTTTTTTCTTGTACTTTTAAAACAAGTAAACAAAAAAATTGATACCTAAATTGTGAACCACATTTGGAAAATTTGTTGAGGTTACTTATGGAGTTGATTTAGCTTATTTAACCATTTGTATTAACTTACACGTGTTTTCCTATTTCAAGTATTCCTTGAGCACACATCCTACTTACATGTAAAATTAAAAAAAAATTTTGCAATAAATATGGTCATGAATGATACATATTCGATAGGTTTTAAGCAAGTAACAATCTAAATATATATGACTTATTCATACACAATTAAAATTTACAATCCAAATTTCAAATATTTATTTAGTTGGGATTATTTACACATTAAGAACTTTTTGTAAATAAATTATTTTGGAGAAAACTGTAAAACCTAATCCTACCTACATGTAATATTAATTTTGTTTGTAATAAATGTACTAATAAAAAATACACAATAAATAATTTTTAAATAAGCAACAATCTAAATATACATTATTCATCCATACACAATTAGTATTTAACAATTCAAGTTCGAAATATTTATTTTATTGGAATTATTTACACGTTGAGATCTTGAGTAATTAAATTTTTGGATAAAAGAATATAAAACCTAGGTGTAAGAAGATTTTAATTTGTGTTTTAGTTAAAGCAGTTATTTTATAAACTCTATTTTTACAATGTATGATTATAAAACGTATATAAGTCAAACTGAATTATGAGAACTAAAATCCATAAAATTCTCATGAATGTCTTTTTTCTATGAATATGTCATATAAATAAGAAATTGGATCAATTTTACATATACGAGTTAATTGATGATTACGTACACACTAACCCATGACGTCAGTTAGTGGATAGGCTATTAAGGTCATGAATGAGATATTTATTGTTGGTGGGGAACTCACAAAACCATCATGCATATAGCCTATATAGGATATAGGTAAGGCACTTTTTTTGTTTCCCACCAAACTCAAAACTTGGATCCATCAAAAGTAAAGACAGCCAAATATAAATCCCTCCTCCGTTTTTTCTTTAAGAGGTAAACATGATGTCTCTTGAAAAAAGTAGTGTAGTGTTATTAGTCATGATAGTAGTGATAAGATCAGGTGGAGACTTGGTGCCAACCTCTATAGAGTGCACCACTGTGACCCAACTGCTATCTGCATGCTCCCTTTTTGTAAGCTACGGGTCACCTGACCTGCTCCCCGGGAGCCCTTGTTGTGACGCTGTAGTTGGATTAGAAAATCTCGGCAACTCCACGGATAACCGAAGGTCGGTTTGCAAGTGTTTGATGGGCCTCATCGCCACTTACAACCCTAGTAGTACGGCGCTTGCCACATTGCCCGGCTTTTGTGGTGTCTCCCTCGGATTCACCATTGATCCTAACACCGATTGTAACTAGTACGTTCAGCTTTTCCTCATCATATTATTCATATAAGTCATTAGTTTAACGTTAATCTGGATCTACAATTTGTGATTGTTGGTGCAGCATTCCATAGCTTTGGCTTTTTCTTCTACGAGGAGAATGGAAACTAAGCATTTGTTAATAGAAGAAATAGCCTATGATTGTGGGTGAATCTGAACAAACGAGTGCAAATGACGTTCAGATTCACATACACTATAGTGATGTAATGTTTACAAGAACCAACGACTGCAAATGACGTTCATCTTTCCATCGAAAAGCAACACGCAAAAAACAATTAATTAATGTGACAAACAAATTTGTTGAGGTATTGAATAATTTCATAACCACCGATTTGTAATGTTCGTATCTAAATCCCAACCAATGATTGTAACAACCGGTGTTGTTTGGAGCATTTGGGAGTTCTAATAAATAAAATTGCAGTTGAGATAAATGATCAAAACATCGGATATATCTTAGATATGAAATAATATGAAAAGTTAAAGCGAACAAAGAGTCCCTATTCCGATTCTTAGTGAACAAAGTCATGGTGATACGGGGATTAGTCACGAAGAACGGATCTAGACGAACAACATGTTCTGAAGAATGAAGAACACACAAAATTAACAAAGATGGACAACAATAAAAACGAGAAAACAGAAAGGGATAAGAAGAACCGAAAGGAACGATGATAGAACCCTTGGATTCGAGATCCAAGAACCAAACCAGTGACGATTTGACCCCGCTTCTTACAATTCCACACAATCGATCTGAGAATCGAGAGCACGAAGATGTTGCCTTGTTCGATTTGCAACATCAATCCCGAAGGAGATTGACATAAACAAGAACGAGAAAGCTAGATCACACACACAAACTCACGAGATAAGAATGATTGAATTTTCTTGGATTCAATTCTGAAATGCTCTCAGCAAAACTTGTATAAAACTTGTCTGTTACAAAAGAAGAGAGAAAAGGCTTTATATACATCCTAGGCCTTTTCTTCTCAAATAAAAAAAGAAACTAATTGCAATAATTACATTGAGAGAGAGTTAAATAAAGCCCAACAAACATAGAATACATTTGGGCCTAATTAAACTCTCCTATTCAGCCTCTCACGTCCACATACTTAAATGAATGTTCCGGCCATGCACATGCACACACGTGAAGCCCCTTGTATCTGATTTCAAGGCCTCCGTCTGTCCTTTGAAATGCGTCCCAAGGCCTGCCAGCAAATAGCAATACAATTTAAGCTCCATTAATCATCTTGGCTGGTATGGGTTCGTGGCTGATCCACAAGATGGTCCTTTGGCTTGATAAAGGTGGACTTGGTTGAGCTTCATGGACCATGTTTAGGAAAAGAGCATCCATCTCAGCTTGGCGTTTAGCTTGCGCTCTTGTTAGAGTCCCTTGAGGTGGTGAAGATGTAATTAGCTTAGATGATCCTTCATCATTCTCCCCTTCTTTGGAAGAATTCGACCTCGAATTGCCTTGATCATCATCCCGGAGCGGAAAAGGATTTTGATCCCTCACATTAAATGTTGGATCACAAGCATAATCATCCAGCAAGCCAAGCACATAGGCGTTGTCACCCGCCTTGTGTAAAACCTTGAAAGGCCTATTTCCTCTTGGGGAGAGCTTGGATTTCCGAAGCTGTTGAAAACTCTTATTGCTGAAATGTAACCATACAAGGTCGCCGGGTTCAACTATGTAGCTCCTTGATGTGTTCAACCTACGTTTTAGCACTTAAATGCACTCACTCCTTCTTAGGTAACGGTGTAAGATCAAAAGGGGCTAGTGGATTAAAACCATTAACACACTCAAAGGGAGAGATGAAAGTAGATGAGTGGACGACTCTATTATAGGAAAATTCAACATGTGGCAAGACATCTTCCCATTCTTTCAAATTCTTCTTGATGACAACCCTTAGAAGTGTTGTTAGGGTCCTATTAGTTACTTCTGTTTGCCCATCAGTTTGGGGGTGGCTTGATGTAGAAAATAACAACTTAGTTCCTAGCATTCCCCAAAGAGTTTTCCAAAAGTAACTCAAGAACTTAACATTCATATCACTCACTATTGTCCTTGGAATACCATGTAGCCTAACTACTTCCGGAAAGAACAAATTAGCTACATTGGCCGCATCATCAGTTTTGTGACAAGCAATAAAGTGAGTCATCTTAGAGAATCGATCTACAACCACTAATATCGAATCCCTACCTCTTCTAGTCCTAGGCAATCCCACTATGAAATCCATGCTTAATGTCTTTCCAAGTTGTTGTGGGGATTGGCAAAGGTGTATACTGATAACACGATTTATGACTTAGGTTTAGGTAATCATTTAGATAGATTTCTCACTCATTCATGCATGGTTTAGCACTAATTCACGACGTTTGCACTCAATTCACGTATTTTGTCGAGATAGACGTCTACACGGACTTGTGCGTTGCTTTGTAGGTATTTCGGGGGTCTTTTGGACATTAACCGATACATTCGAGGGCCAAGCCTCATGGTGGTACACATCCAAAGCTTTGGAGGAGCATAATTGGAGCAACAAAGGACACAAAGACCACTATTGGTGCAAGCAATGGAGCAACTCATGGCTAGACGATCATAGCATGTTTCTGCTGAAGAAAATCGGACCAACTAGCAGATAAATCGGCCGATTTAATCCTCTGGGTCGATTTTCCTGCCTTTGACAGCCTAAGCCACGGGTCCCACGATCTCTTGATCCGGCCTTGCTCTTGGTGGAGAATATAAGTGGTCTTGCAAGCTGTTGCTGAGATGGCTCCTCTCCCACACTCTCAGTCACAGCTCATTGGATTTGGGGATAGACTTGGAGAAGAAGAAAAACTCTCAAGGATTGAAGGAAGAAGAAGAACACCATTCTAAGAGTGATAGTGAGGTTTTGAGTGATTTTGAGTCATTTTTGGAGTCTTGGATTGAAGAACTATTGCAAGGATTGTTAGGAACGTTTTGGAACTCTGTTTTTGAGGGTTGTAAGTCTTACTAAACTTGGATTCAGCTGAGATTTATTGATTCTACTTGCTTATCTTTCATTATCCATCTATTAGAACCATGTATGCTTGTATGATGATTTCGGATCTTGATATGCATACTATTGGCTAGTTTATTGTGATTCTAGAGTGATGGATTGATGGTTATGGCTAGGGCTATGATAGGATGGACTTATATGCTAGTTTAGGATGATTTGTATGCACGAAACCCACAACAGAAGGAAAAATCGGCCTGTTCTTCAGGTAAATCGGCCGATTTTCCCATGATCCACCCGATTTCCTCCTCTGTTGACCTTTAATTGATGAATTTGTATGTTAGGGTGTTAGGTTGTTGAAATCCTATGGTTTATTAAGCTTAATTTAGCTTAGGATCACCTAATGCTATCAACCTAAGTGAGGGAAGAGATCTACCCGATGATTTCCGATCTTAGATACTTTCGATGATGAATTCTAGGTAGTAGTGAGCCTCACAAGCCGCTATTGGACTGAGTGTGCTAGGATTATTGCTTTAGACTTACTTTTCCGAGACTTACCCGGTAAGGAGAGGTTTGATACTTAAGTAGTATCCGGTTTGTGTAGAATTCCCTACTTTAACCCCTTGAGACCTACCCGGTAATAGGAGTTTGATGCGGGACTAGTGAAGTGAAAGACCTACCCGGTAATTGCTTCCATTAGTGAAACATTCTTTCCCCAACGCCGCAGCTTGTCCTTAGAATCCTTAGAGCCTTGAGTCCAATGCCATAACCGGAAATCTTGACCTCTAGAATCCACTTTTCTCTCTTGATCATACACTTTGTGTGTTTTGTGTTACTTGCTTGTTTTGCTAGCTGGAGTTGTTGGTTTGTTTTGCTATCTTGTTTGATTTGTGATCTTTGCTTGATCACCACAAAAACTCAACCAAAAATATCTTCATTTTCATTTGCTTGTTTGACTCGATTTCACCTTAGACTTTGTGTTCGACCTCGGAATACTATCCCTACTACAAAACGACCCGTACACTGCGGGTTTCGCTAGGAGTTAGGATAAATATAACGAGTATAAATTTAAAGCTTATTGCGTGCACATCACACGATCTTAGCGTAACACGTTTTTTGCGCCGTTGCCGGGGACTAGGTCTAGATCGAGTCAATTTGTGATTGTTTATAGTGTAGATCTTTCTTGTTGCTTTTGATCTCTCTTTGGTTTGTGTCTTTGCTTTTCAGGACATCTCTTACTCTTAGGTGTATGCGAAGATCTCGTGGCAAGGATTTAGCTCCATTCGATCCCGAACCGGAGAAAACCCTTAAATCTAGATCCAAGAGCATCAAAAAGGGAAAAGAGATGGCCGGAAGAGATCTCCAAGCTGAATTGGATGAAGCCTTAGAGCAAATAAGGCTAAGAGATGAGCTTTTAGAGGAAGAAAGGAGACTTGCCAATGAGAGGAAAGAAGCAACTAGGAGGGAGATTGATGAGATTAGGCAAGCCCTTGTACAAGGGGAGCTTAATCGTCAACAACCTCCGCCTCCTCCACCACCACAACCGCAGCCAGCGGCGAATGTTAGGGTTGTACCCATTACTATTGAAGAGCCGCAAACTTTGGGGAGACGTATGGATCCGGCACAAAGAGCACACCGTCCAGGTGTGAACTTAGGAGATCCCGCAGCCCACAACTACGAGCTCCGCCCTCAAGTTCTACAAATGATCCGGCATAATCAATTTGGAGGGATGGAAGGAGAGTCTCCTCATCAACACTTGATGAACTACGAGATTTTGATGGAGACTCTTAGACCGCCAAGATTGGAGAGCAACAACCATAAGCTAAGGGCTTTCTCCTTCTCTCTTAAGGATAAAGCCTTGGCTTGGTATCAATCTATTCCACAAGGGCGAGTTGGTACTTGGGAGGAGATGACAACCGAGTTTTTGACTAAATTCTTCCCACCTTCCAAGACTACCGAGTTAAGAGGGAAGATCAATGCCTTCGTGATGAAGGATAGAGAGAGTTTGTTCAAGTCTTGGGAGGGATTCAAAGATCTTCTCCTAGATTGTCCACACCATGGCATACCGAAAATTGAGCTATTGGAGATCTACTTCAAAGGACTTGATGAAGATAGCCAATTCAAGCTCCAATCTCTTTCCGGTGGGACTTTCATGGAGAAGCATGTGGATGATGCTTGGGAGTTTGTAGAGAAACAAGCTCTAGTGATTGAGAAATACTCCCATAGGAAGAGTGAAGGGAGAAAGGCGGGAGCATATGAGGTGAGTGAAGTCACCATGAGCAATTTCAAGCTTGACGCCATCAACAACGAGCTAAAGTCCTTGAGGGAGTTGTGTGCTATAACTTTGAAGAACCAAGCAACTCCTCAAGTGCTTCTACAAGCTAACTTATCTTCCAAGGAGGAGGATGTTAATTACATGGGAAGGGGCAATTACAACAACTATCAAGGCCCAAGGAACTTCAACAACAACCGGCAATTCAACAATTACCGGCCCAACCATAACCATCCGGGGTTTTCTTACTCTAACCCGGATGGAGCCTTAAACCCTCCCGCTTCCACAAGCACAACTCCACCACCAAGAGCTTCACAAGAGCCTCCACCCGGATTTACTCAACCTCCAAAGGATGGAACCGAAATGATGTTTGAGCAATTGCTTGGAAGGTTGAGTGGTCTTGAGAGCACCGTGACTTCTATTTCCAAAGCTCAAAAAGTGTTAGAAGCACAAGTGTTCCAAAAGGCGGGTGAAGCACATAGAGATCCGGGGAAGCTTCCCGGAAGAACCGAAGAAAACCCAAGAGGCCTAGTGTTGGCTATTACAACGAGAAGTGGGTTAAGCATGAAGGATCCTTTGCCCAAGGAGAATGTTAAAGGGAAGCAAGTGGTGAATGAAGAAGAGCCATTGCAAGGAGATGGAGGCAAGAGCAAGGATGTTGAGCCGACTTATGTGGCACCACCTCCATACAAACCACCACTACCGTTCCCTCAATCACGAGCAAGAGCTCGCTTGGACAATCACTTTGGTAAGTTCCTTGAACTAATGTCTAAATTGCATATTAACATTCCGTTCATGGATGCTATTTTAGGAATGCCGGCATATGGCAAGTTCTTGAAGGAAATAATCTCCAACAAAAGGAAGTTGGAGGAGTATGGGGAGATAAGAATGACAAAGAGATCCTCGGAGTTGATTCAAACGATGAAGTAGGAGATGCCTCCTAAGCTAAGAGATCCGGGATCCTTTTGTGTGCCAATCGGAGTAGGAGAAGTGAAGTATGACGCCCTATGTGATCTTGGGGCAAGTGTAAGCATCATCCCGCTTGCACTTTGCACCAAGGTTGGGCTAGGAGAGCCAAAGCCGGTCAAGATGACCCTTTACATGGCGGACCGCTCGATCACTCATCCGGTTGGAATCTTGGAAGACATTCCGGTGCAACTAGGGAAGTTCTATGTGCCCATAGACTTCGTTGTTTTGGACATCCCGGCGGACTATCCGGTTCCTATCATCTTGGGGAGACCTTTCCTAGCTACTTCCGGAAGTCTAGTAGATTGCAAGAATGGAACCCTCTCCTTCAACATTGGAGAAGAGAACATCAAGTTCAAGCTGTCCACAATGATGAAAGGGCCAACCCTTGATGAAGATGTATTCAACATAGTTGAAGAAGAGGAGTCTAGAGAGGTTGTGAGCTCAATCTTGCTCAAGGATCCACTTGAGAGGGTTCTTAGCTCAAGCTTGATGGAGGAAGGAGTTGAGGAGAATAGCAATGAAGTAATCAAGGCCTTGAATGCATTGGACGAGCTACCAAGTGTTGGATTTGAAGTGCTACAAGAAGTGAAAAACAGGCAGAAAAATCGGCCTGACTGGGCAAAATCGGCCGATTTTTGGCCTTGGACTGAAGCTTCATCCAGTTTGGCAAAAAGAGAAACTCAGATCGACCCACTCTCAGGAAAATCGTCCGATTTTTCCTCCTGGGTCGATTTTCCTGAGTCTTTTCAGCACCAACAACTTGGATGTGAGCAATCATCAAGGGACTTCAAGGAGGCTTCCATGGCTTTGCAATCATCTCAACCTACATTGTATGGATCGTCTCCAACCGAAAAAGGTCCTCCTCAACTTGATCTTAAACCCCTCCCCTCTCATTTGAAGTATGCTTTTCTTGGTGATAATTCAACATATCCGGTCATTGTTAATGCTTGCTTGAGTGATGATGAACTTGCTAAGTTGTTGCATGAACTAAGATTGCATAGGAAAGCCATTGGCTATACTATTGATGATTTGGTTGGCATAAAACCTTCTTTGTGCATGCATAAGATATTGATGGAAGATAATCATAAACCCTCTATTGAACATCAAAGGAGACTAAATCCTATAATGAAAGAGGTAGTCAAAAAGGAGATCATTAAGTTGCTAGATGCGGGGATTATCTATCCTATCTCGGATAGTAAGTGGGTTAGTCCCGTTCATGTAGTGCCTAAGAAGGGTGGGATGACCGTAGTGACCAATGAAAACAATGAACTAATCCCGACTAGAACGGTTACAGGGTGGCGGATGTGTATTGACTATAGGAAGTTGAACATGGCCTCTAGGAAAGATCACTTCCCTCTCCCTTTCACTGACCAAATGCTAGAAAGATTAGCTCAACATTCTCATTTTTTCTATCTAGATGGCTATAGTGGATTCTTCCAAATCCCTATTCACCCCGATGACCAAGAGAAAACAACATTTACATGTCCATGGGGAACTTTCGCATATAGGAGAATGCCATTTGGGTTGTGTAATGCACCCGCCAACTTCCAAAGGTGTATGATGGCTATCTTTTCGGAATACATTGAAAATATCATGGAGGTGTTCATGGATGATTTCTCTGTTTATGGTTCTTCCTTTGATAATTGCTTGGCTAACTTGTCATTAGTATTGCAAAGATGTGAGGAGACAAATCTTGTCTTGAATTGGGAAAAATGCCACTTCATGGTAAGTGAAGGTATTGTGTTAGGACACTTGGTGTCTAACCGTAGCATTGAGGTTGATAGGGCCAAGATTGAAACGATAGAGAAGTTGCCACCACCTACCTCGGTGAAAGGGGTAAGGAGTTTCTTAGGGCATGCCGGTTTTTACCGGAGGTTTATTCAAGACTTCTCTAAAATTTCTAAGCCTCTTACTAACCTACTAATGAAGGATGTTGAATTTGCTTTCTCCAAAGATTGCCTTGAAGCTTTTTGTAGGTTGAAGAACGCTTTGATCTCCGCACCTATCATGCAACCTCCGGATTGGAGCCTACCATTTGACATCATGTGTGATGGAAGCGATGTAGCCGTTGGGGCTGTTTTGGGGCAAAGGAAAGATGGGCGCACTCATGCCATTTATTATGCTAGCAAAACACTAGATGATGCCCAACTTAACTATGCCACAACCGAGAAAGAATTGCTAGCGGTAGTGTATGCCTTTGAGAAGTTTCGGTCATACCTTGTAGGAGCGAAGGTCATTGTTTATACGGATCATGTTGCGATCCGTTACCTCCTTACAAAGAAGGACGCCAAACCTTGGTTGATTCGGTGGATCCTTCTTCTTCAAGAGTTTGATTTGGAAATCCGGGACAAGAAGGGATCCGAGAACTCCGTGGCGGATCACCTTAGTAGACTCCCACCATTGGAGCTTGAAAGATATGACATCCCGATTGATGACTCGTTCCGGGATGAGCAATTGCAAATGGTGGAGGAATGCTTGTTCCAAGTGTCTAGAGGAAGTGAGTCATGGTTTGCCGACATTGTGAACAGTGAACTACTTAGTGTGTGAGGAAGTGCCTCCCGGTTTGACATATGCCCAAAGGAAGAAGTTCTTCAAAGATGTGAGGCTCTACTATTGGAGTGAACCACTTTTGTTCAAGAGACGGCCGGATGGCATGTTTAGAAGATGCATACCGGAGGATGAGGTGGAGAGTGTAATCCGTCATTGTCATTCCTTGCCATGTGGAGGGCATGCTAGCTCACACAAGACATGTGCTAAAGTGTTACAATCGGGTTTTTTTTGGCCAAGCTTGTTCAAGGATGTGCAAAGCTTTGTGGTAGCTTGTGATGCTTGCCAAAGGACGGGCAACATCTCAAGGAGGAATGAAATGCCCTTGAACAACATACAAGAGGTGGAGATATTTGATGTGTGGGGTGTGGACTTCATGGGACCATTCCCTTCTTCATGTGGCAACCTCTACATCCTATTGGCGTTAGATTATGTTTCGAGATGGGTGGAGGCAATCGCTTCTCCTACAAATGATGCAAAGGTGGTGGTGCGGTTCTTCAACCGAGTGATCTTCCCTAGGTTTGGAACACCAAGGGTGATCATAAGTGATGGAGGGAAACACTTCACCAATAGGAACTTTGGGACACTTTTGGCTAAGTATGGGGTGACTCATAAGGTGGCAACGCCTTACCATCCCCAAACTAGTGGCCAAGTGGAAATCTCCAACCGGGAGATCAAGGGGATTCTCGAGAAGACGGTCTCAAGGACGAGAAAGGATTGGGCTATGAAGCTCGATGATGCTTTGTGGGCTTATAGGACCGCCTTCAAAACACCCATTGGCACTACTCCCTACAAGTTAGTCTATGGCAAGTCTTGCCATCTTCCGGTAGAGATGGAGCATAGAGCTTATTGGGCCGTTAAGTGGCTAAATTTTGACCTCAAGAAAGCGGGAGAGAAGAGGTTGCTTGATATGAACGCTCTTGAAGAGATCCGGTTGGATGCTTATGAGAATGCCCGGATCTACAAGGAGAGGACTAAACGATGGCATGACAAGCGCCTCATCCCGAAGGAGTTGAGTGAAGGCGACCTTGTCCTTTTCTTCAACTCAAGGCTGCGGCTCTTCCCCGGAAAGCTCAAGTCAAGATGGACGGGCCCCTATGTTGTGAAGAAGGTCTTTCCTCATGGAGCGGTAGAGATAGGAGGAGATCATTGTGGTAACTTCAAGGTGAATGGGCACCGTTTGAAGAAGTATATCCCGGAAGCCCCGGTGGAAGTGATTTCCCCGCTTCACCTTGATTGAAACGCTCCTGAATTTGGTCAAGCTAATGACCTTAAAGAAGCGCTTAATGGGAGGCAACCCATTGATATATATTTTTCCCTTTCTTTTTCTTGTTTTTATTTGATCTCACTCTTGGTGTGCTTTGTTTTTTTTTTATGTTTTTAGGTGCTAGATCTTGTTGATAGTCGTGTGTGACGAGATGTTGGAGGTCATGTGAAAGCCTCATGGACCAGTTGAAGGTACAAGATCCAAGCACATGGACGAGGAGGAAAACACCCAGAAAAATCGGCCCGTTCTTCAGACAGATCGGCCGATTTTCCTGGGCTATGGGGCGATTTTTCCTCTATATAAAGGAAAGTGATGATCTCTAATCAAGCATGGGTGGAGCGGACGTGGAACTTGGACGGCTTGCGGTGCCAAGCGCGGGTTCCAACACCTTAATGAACATCAAGAGCTCTCTACCATCCTTGATCAATCATCCACCATCATCATCCAATGTGAACCGAAATACCAAAGCATCACCAATTTTACATTGTGAGGACTCTCTTTCACTTCTTTATTTAGTTTACACATTAGGGACAATGTGTTTCTAAGTATGGGGTGGGGTTTTCATGATCACTTGCATGATTAGCATCTAGGATAGTTTAATTTTGTCACATGTTTCATTATGTCTTGCATTGTACATACATATTTCGAAAATTCCAAAAAAATCAGAAAATTTTAAAAATTTTAGTGCTTCTAAGGCTTGGGAATGACCCTTATGTTGAGATTGTCTTGTGAATTGGCTATAGATGGCCTTATGTGTTGAATAGATGAATGCATATGTGGACTTGAAGTACTTATCTTGAATCCCATGAATGATTTGTGATCATGAATGTTTGCCTTGATTGAATTGAGTATTGAAAGTCGAAATTACATGCTAGTTCTTGCACATCAATTAGGAATAAATGAGGCAATTCATCTTCCTCCACTTCTCATCTTGATCATGTTGTTTGAGCACCTCAATTGATATAAATTGACCTCTTTTGACCCATCCGGGAATAGGAGCATGTTAGTGTGTTGATGTGTGTGAAAAGCAAGTGTGGGGTGAAGTTGTTGATGAAAGGAATGTCATGAATGAAGTGCCGAAATTGTAGTGAAAGTGTAGACAAAAAAATATAGGTTTGGGGACATTGGTTTAAATGACAAGTAACTCGGCACACTTCACATAATCGGGTGTTGGTGCCTTGCCAAGGTCAAATAAACCGATAGTTCTAACGAGCTTTGGTATGTGTGCTCGGTGTGGATGCACCTCGAAAAAATAGAAAAAGCCCGAGGACGGCTAATCACCAAGGTTTCGGCTTTTGTACACCAATGCCATTGTCTCAAAAATAAGTGAAAAAGAAAAGAAAACAAAGAAAAGATGGAGAAAATTATACACTTGTTGGGAAGTTGAGCAAAAACGAAATTGTGGAGTTAGTTCCTTTCCCGGATTAGCATCACATAGCCTAGAAAATTCCCACCTAATCACAACGTTTCTTGGCCTTCTATTACACAAGTCCTTATAACCTACTTGCATGTGTGTAAGACTAAGTGATTTAGATTGGATATGCTCATGATCATCTTGACATCTTCATCTTTACATTTCATTGCATGCTATCAAGTTAAGTGTAATTGTCTTTTCATGTTTTCATTCATTTGATACATGATTGCTTGTCCATTGCCGTGA
The DNA here is from genome assembly GCA_033239045.1 of Fagopyrum esculentum. Lineage (NCBI taxonomy): Eukaryota > Viridiplantae > Streptophyta > Magnoliopsida > Caryophyllales > Polygonaceae > Fagopyrum > Fagopyrum esculentum. Next base: position 86,334,924 of record BSUD01000002.1, read on the forward strand.
AACATGACTATGAAGGTGATCCAATAGTAGAAGCACAAACCCAAAAAGATTTTGCCATTTTTCTGCATACATAAATCATGTTATCTTGTAGTCTATAGTTGAGAATTTGCTCGGGGACGAGCAAACCTTAAGTATGGGATATTTTTGATAACACGATTTATGACTTAGGTTTAGGTAATCATTTAGATAGATTTCTCACTCATTCATGCATGGTTTAGCACTAATTCACGACGTTTGCACTCAATTCACGTATTTTGTCGAGATAGACATCTACACGGACTTGTGCGTTGCTTTGTAGGTATTTCGGGGGTCTTTTGGACATTAACCAATACATTCGAGGGCCAAGCCTCATGGTGGTACACATCCAAAGCTTTGGAGGAGCATAATTGGAGCAACAAAGGACACAAAGACCACTATTGGTGCAAGCAATGGAGCAACACATGGCTAGACGATCATAGCATGTTTCTGCTGAAGAAAATCGGACCAACTAGCAGATAAATCGGCCGATTTAATCCTCTAGGTCGATTTTCCTGCCTTTGACAGCTTAAGCCACGTGTCCCACGATCTCTTGATCCGGCCTTGCTCTTGGTGGAGAATATAAGTGGTCCTGCAAGCTGTTGCTGAGATGGCTCCTCTCCCACACTCTCATTCACAGCTCATTGGATTTGGGGATAGACTTGGAGAAGAAGAAAAACTCTCAAGGATTGAAGGAAGAAGAAGAACACCATTCTAAGAGTGATAGTGAGGTTTTGAGTGATTTTGAGTCATTTTTGGAGTCTTGGATTGAAGAACTATTGCAAGGATTGTTAGGAACGTTTTGGAACTCTGTTTTTGAGGGTTGTAAGTCTTACTAAATTTGGATTCAGCTGAGATTTATTGATTCTACTTGCTTATCTTTCATTATCCATCTATTAGAACCATGTATGCTTGTATGATGATTTTGGATCTTGATATGCATACTATTGGCTAGTTTATTGTGATTCTAGAGTGATGGATTGATGGTTATGGCTAGGGCTATGATAGGATGGACTTATATGCTAGTTTAGGATGATTTGTATGCACGAAACCCACAACAGAAGGAAAAATCGGCCTGTTCTTCAGGTAAATCGGCCGATTTTCCCATGATCCACCCGATTTCCTCCTCTGTTGACCTTTAATTGATGAATCTGTATGTTAGGGTGTTAGGTTGTTGAAATCCTAGGGTTTATTACGCTTAATTTAGCTTAGGATCACCTAATGCTATCAACCTAAGTGAGGGAAGAGATCTACCCGATGATTTCCGATCTTAGATACTTTGGATGATGAATTCTAGGTAGTAGTGAGCCTCACAAGCCGCTATTGGACTGAGTGTGCTAGGATTATTGCTTTAGACTTACTTTTCCGAGACTTACCCGGTAAGGAGAGGTTTGATACTTAAGTAGTATCCGGTTTGTGTAGAATTCCCTACTTTAACCCCTTGAGACCTACCCGGTAATAGGAGTTTGATGCGGGACTAGTGAAGCGAAAGACCTACCCGGTAATTTCTTCCATTAGTGAAACATTCTTTCCCCAATACCGCAGCTTGTCCTTAGAATCCTTAGAGCCTTGAGTCCAATGCCATAACCGGAAATCTTGACCTCTAGAATCCACTTTTCTCTCTTGATCATACACTTTGTGTGTTTTGTGTTACTTGCTTGTTTTGCTAGCTTGAGTTGTTGGTTTGTTTTGCTATCTTGTTTGATTTGTGATCTTTGCTTGATCACCACAAAAACTCAACCAAAAATATCTTCATTTTGATTTCTTTATTTCTTTCTTTTCTCTTAGATTAGATCCACACTATCTATGACCATTGTTTGACTCGATTTCACCTTAGTCTTTGTGTTCGACCTCGGAATACGATCCCTACTACAAAACGACCCGTACACTGCGGGTTTCGCTAGGTGTTAGGATAAATATAACGAGTATAAATTTAAAGCTTATTGCGTGCACATCACACGATCTTAGCGTAACATATACAATCCATGAGGCTTCACTTTCGATTTAGCTCTAAGGCACTCTAAACACCTTTTAAGCACATTTTCAACATCCCTAAGCATATGTGGCCAATAAAAATGTGAGTGAAGCATAGCATAAGTCTTATCCCTCCCAAGATGACCCATTAAACCTCCTTTATGGGCTTCTTCCACTAACAGCAAACGAAGGGAACACCTAGGTATGCACACCTTATTTACTTTAAACAGAAATCCCTCAAACAAATAGAATTTATCTAAGTAACCTTTTTGCTCACAAAGCTTATATGTTTCTCCAAAGTCAAGATCAGATTCATAGAGCTCCTTAATGTAAATAGATCCTAACACCCTAGCATCCAATGTAGTTAGCAATGTATGCCTCCTAGAAAGAGCATCCGCAACTACATTGTCTTTTCCCGTTTTATACTTGATAACATAGGGAAAAGTCTCAATAAATTCCATCCATCTACCATGCCTCCTATCTAGTATATCTTGACTCCGAAAATGTTTCAAATATTCTTGATCAGAATGCAAAATAAACTCTCTAGGCCACAAGTAGTGTTGCAATGTCTTAAGTACTCTAAATAATGCATACAACTCTTTATCATATGTAGAGTAGTTAAGACATGCCCCTTTAAGCTTTTCACTGAAAAAGGCAATAGGCTTACCTTCTTGCATAAGCACACCTCCTATGCCAATTCCCGATGCATCACACTGCACTTCGAAAAGCCTAGTGAAGTCAGGGAGAGCTAGTAAGGGTGCGTCGGTGAGAACCAACTTCAGCTTGTTGAAAGCACGTTCTTGAGCTGCTTCCCACACAAATGGTGCATGTTTCTGGCAAATCTCCGTCAAGGGTGCAAAAATGGTACTGAAGTCTCTCACAAAGCGCCTAAGAAACTTGCAAGCCCATGGAAACTCCTTACATGGCTAATGGATGTAGGTGTTGACCAATCTCAAATAGCTTTAATCTTCTCCTCATCCACTTGTAGACCTTGTGCAGTCACTACAAAACCAAGAAATATAACCTCATTACTGCAAAAGCTACATTTCTTCAGGTTGGCGTATAAGTATTCAATCTTAAGGGTAGAAACAACTTCCCTTAGATGTTCTCCATGCTCCTCTAGGGACCTGCTATAGATTAAGATATCATCAAAATACACTACAACAAATCTCCCAATGAATTGTCTCAAAGCATGGTTCATTAAAAATGCATAAAAGTAGATGGAGCATTGGTTAACCCAAATGGCATAACAAGCCATTCATACAACCCAAATTTAGTCTTGAAGGCTGTCTTCCACTCGTCCCCCTCCTTCATTCGGATCTAATGGTAGCCACTCCGAAGGTCTATCTTGCTGAATGTAGTGGCGCCATGGAGCTCATCAAGCATGTCATTGACGCGGGGAATAGGGTGGCGATACTTAATGGTTATGTTGTTGATAGCCCTACAATCAACACACATCCATTAAGTGTTGTCCTTCTTAGGCACTAATAGGACAGGAACGGTGCAAGGGCTAAGGCATTCTCTAACATATCCCTTATCTAGGAGGTCTTGGACTTGGGTTTGGATCTCTTGACTCTCCTTAGGGTTCATCCTATAGGCTGGTCTGTTAGGAAGTGTAGCTCCAGGGATAAGGTCAATCTGATGCTCTATGCCTCTCAAAGGTTGAAGGCCATGAGGTATCTATTCCGGAAACACATCCTTAAACTCCTCTAGGATGGCTGTAACGGTAGGGGGTAAAATAGCCTTTGTTTCTTCACTCACTAAGGTTAGCTCCTTACACAACCTCATCAAGATGGTATGTAAGGGTAGGTACTCGCTTTGGAACTCAAGTTTAGAAGCTAACAAGGCCGTAGGAGGCTGAGTTGTGGACGTGACCAAGAGAGTACTAGGCCGTTGGCTAGGGGACGTATCTATGGCAGGCTCTTGGTGTCTCGATGACTTGCTCCCCTTCTTAGTTGGTGTTACGCTAAGATCGTGTGATGTGCACGCAATAAGCTTTAAATTTATATTCTCGTTATATTTATCCTAACTCCTAGCGAACCCGCAGTGTACGGGACGTTTGTAGTAGGGATAGCATTCCGAGGTCGAACACAAAGACTAAGGTGAGATTGATTCGATTTATGATTGAGTTTAGCGAAGATCTAAGTTAAGAAAAGAGAAAGAAATAAAGAAATGAAAATCTCAATGTTTTTGGTTGGTTTTTAGGTGATAAATCAAAGATCACTAATCATGCAATATGAACAATCAACTAGGCTACGGATCAACACAAACAAACAAGCTATACGAGATATATAGATCAAAGATAGAAAAGCGGATTCTAGGGGTTGGAAAGTCCGGTTATGGCATAAGACTCAAGCTATCTAATCATTCCTTGGATTAACTATAATATGTTGGGAGTGAGTGTTTCTAGATTGGGATCAATCACCGGGTAGGTCTCATGGTCCACTAGTCCGTCCTTAAGATCTCATCACCGGGTAAGTCTCTAAGAACCTAAGGATAGGAATTCTACACAAACCGGATTGTTACCTAGAGATCTAACCTATCCTTACCGGTTAAATCTCGGAAAGGGAAGTTCTAAGCAACTATCCTAGCACACTTAGTCCAATGGTGGCTATGAGGCTCACCACTACCTAGGGTTTGTTATCTTTGGAATCTAAGAGTAAGGATTACCGGGTAAGTCTCTCCTAACACTTAGTTGCTAACACTAGGTCACCCTAGGATAGATTTAACTCAACAAACACTTAGGATTTCAACATTCTAACAATCTAAGACTAGATCCATCGAACTAGGGAAGATCAGGGGTTGTTCTACCAAGTCCACGGCCGTGGTTTGGCAAGAACAAACCGTGGATCCTAACAGAGGCTACATTCAAGCACACAAGTCATCCAAGGGCTAATCTAAGTCCATCCTATCATAGTCCTAGCCATAACCATTCTTCCCTTACCCTAGAATCACATCTATTTAGCCTACAACATTCATCAAAGCAATCGAAATCATCAAACATAAAATCATGGCTTCCATTTGCAAGATAATGAAGAGAAAGAGATGAACAAGTGAAGTAAACAAAACCAAGCTGAAAATGGAATTAGAATGACTCACACCCCTTCTTAAAGAAGGTTTAAATGGTTCATACAACTCTAGAAATCGATTCCGAAATTCTTCACTACAAGTTATCAAGTCTATCAATGGTGTGTTCTTCTTCTTCCTCTAATGAAGCTCTTCTCCAATGGTAGCTTCCTTCTACCTCCTTCTTCCAAAGAATCTTCTTGTTGAGAGTGTATTTTGATTGGATGATAGGGGATAATGGAGAGCTGCTCCAAGATGATTCCCTCAGCCAATGCAGGACCACTTTTATACTACAACTTTGCAAGAGCTGGCCAAGAGATCGTGGCACAGCTGTCACGAAAATCTGGCAAAATCCACGGACAGTTCCACGGCCGTGGACTTACAGTGAACCGTGATTTTGTGCTTCAGCTTTGCCTTTGATCATTAAGCTTCGATTTGGTGCATGGCTTGTGTTGGCAAGGTTCCATGAGTCCTCCTTAGTCTTTAGCTTGCATCCTAATGAGTCCGAGGGTGTGTCATCTTGATGAACGATCCTCAAACGTATCGTTTTAGCTCCTAAATCTCCCAAAGTACCTACAAAGCAATGCACAAGTCCGTGTAGACGTCTATCTCGACAAAATACGTGAATTGAGTGCAAACGTCGTGAACTAGTGCTAAACCATGCATGAATGAGTGAGAAATCTATCTAAATGATTACCTAAACCTAAGTCATAAATCGTGTTATCAGTTGGTCCTTGCTCTTGTTCACTCGCCTTCTTCTTCTCAAATGCCTCCGCAATCTGCAATGGAGTCATAGGTTTTAGAGTAACGGGTTTTTCATTAAAAGTAAATGAATACTTATTGGTAAAACCATCATGCTTAACTCTCCTATCATATTGCCAAGGACGGCCTAATAACACATGACAAGCTTGCATAAGCACAACATCATATAAAACATTATCCTCATAGTGTCCTAGAGTGAAAGTGATCTTAGCTTGCCTATTAACCTTCAATTCACCACAATCATTCATCCAATGCAGCTTATATGGTCTAGGGTGACAAAATGTAGGAATTTGCAACTTAGAGATCAATTTAGTACTAGCAATGTTGCAACAACTACCTCCATCAATGATAACATTACACACCTTTCCCTTAAGCAAACACCTAGTATGAAACAAGTTCTCTCTTTGGTTATCCTCACAAGGGCGAGGTTGTGCACTCAAAGTTCTCCTAGCTATCAAGGAAATATCATGCTCAAGATTTTCATCACAAACCATGCTATTAGGATCATTTCCTGCGTTTTCAAACCCATTAGGTTCATTTTAAGAATCAAGATCATAAAGCATGTAGTTATTAGCTAGAAATGAGCTAGGATGGTCAAATAACACTCTTTTAGCTAGTAAACAACCCCCCTGCTCATATTCAATCCCATCATCATCCAAATCATCATGATCATGCATATTAGGCTCAAAATCATCATTATCATGCTCATGCTCAAATTCGGACTCATATTGTCCTAAATGGTTGATTAACAACGATTTCTTGTTAGGACAGTCTTTCATCATGTGTCCTCTACCTTGACACTTAAAACACAGTATATCCCTAGCTCTAGATGAAGGGTTAGAAGTACTCCCTTGTGTTCCCTTAGGAAAGGTAGCCGTGGGCTTAGGAGGGGCTGCAGAAGGTGCTTTAAGCTGTCCTCCTTGTTCCGGGGCTGTTTTCTCCTTATTTGACACTTTCCTGTTGTAACTTCCTTGTTGGCGGTTCCCTTGGTTCTTCCAAGAGCTGGAGACACCATAAGAAGCCTTTCCTCCTTGATTTCTCGCTTTCATCTTCCTTTCTACTTTGATTGCGAGATGGAGTAGTTCTGTCATAGAGCCTTAGGGAAAAAGATCTACTTCGTTAGCAAAACTTGAATTAAGGGTACGAAGATACCTAGCCATTGTTGATTCTTCATCTTCTCGCACATTGGGCTTTACCATGGCCATTTTCATGGCATTATAGGTCTCCTTAGTAGTCATTGATCCTTGCCTCAGGTTCTCCAACCGTTGCCTCAATTCCGTTGTATAGTGTTGGGGAACAAACCGAGCTCTCATCAATGCCTTCATATGCTCCCAAGTAGCTACTGGTGCATCCAAAGTTCTTCTCCTTTCCTTCACCAAATCATCCCACCATATCATAGCATAGTCAATAAACTCAAGGGTTGCGTAGTGTACCTTTTTGTGTTCGGGAAAGTTATGGCATGACCATATTTGCTAAATCTTTGCTTCCCATGCCATATACACATCAGGATCACATTTGCCCTCGAAACTAGGGTCTTTCACCTTCACTTTGCCAAGACCGTAATGTTCCGGTTCTCGGTCTCTCCTTTGCTGGACTCCATAGGGATGACGTCTCCATTCATCATTACGTCACCCTTCTTGATGCCTCCTTGGCTGATCTCACCTCCTCCGTCCATTAGGCATCCATTCCGGTCTCCATTCCTCATTCTCCCCATCGCCCTCCTCTTCCTGGTCATAAACTGGATTCTGAAATTGGTGAGGATAGTTAGACATATTATCATAAACTGGATTCTGAAATTGGTGAGGATAGTTAGGCATATTATCATTAATAATTGGAGAAGTAGGGATAGAAATATGCTCCTCAAAAGCAAGGTTTCCCCAACCAGGTTGGGAAGCAATGTTGCCTAAACCATGGGCATGCATAGACGGGTGCGGAACATTCGAATTAATTCCCTGCTGCTTGGAGCGCAACTTGCTGAACTCGATATTGTCCTTGGTTTTGCGCCCTCCAAGTTACCTCCTAGTGGTCGAGAATCCGGGGTCACCCTAGAGGTCTCCAAGGTAGATATCCTTGTAGTTAGCCCATCAATGTTATCTTTCAAGCTCTTGATGAGACTGAACAACTCCGGTGTGATAGGCTCAGGGCTCTTTGAACCTGCGGGAGTCCCTGACATGATGCAAAACACTCAACAACAACAAACACATTAGGTTAGTTTAAACAAAAACACCTCGCAAGTGTATCACTTAGAAAATAATGGCTCTCACTCCCTAGTGGTGTGATACAACGTTGTTGATGGCTCGTCTTGTATTAATCAAAAACCTCACGTGAGTTCGATGTCTAGTCAAACTAAAGCTTTTAGATAGAAACAAGATTCGATTTCAGTCACTTCAAAAACGTGTTTGACTCAACAAAATAGAAGAAAAGACTCAAACGGAAAGGACAATTGCACGAATGTTATATGTAACTAAATGACTCAAAATTTAGAACTCGAGATAAGCTTTGAAAAAAACTTATTCGTAAGACCCAAGAAGTGAACCCTATACACCGTAGGATGAGGTTAAGGAAGGCTGAGCTATGGTGTTTGATGGCCGAAAATGGACAGTAGCTAGGTGTGGATAGATAGGTTCAACAAGATGCTTGGTTCTTCCTTCGAATGAGACGAGATACTTGACTTAAGACCTTTCTTGAAGTCCTCTTTGTTGCTGAATAACACTAAAACAAATGTAATAATACTAGGCTAGTTACAACCTATGAATAAGAAATCTTGAAAAAAAAATGATTCTGATTCCTTTTCTTCTTCTTTTTTTTTGATTTTTTTTTTTGATTTCATTCCTTTTTTCTTTTATCTCTTTTTTTTTACTTTATGATTCAAGAAATCAAAAAAGAAGAATAAACAAAAATTGAAAGAAATTAAAAAAACAAATTCTTGTTTGTAAATGAACGTGGGCCAAGCTGTTGCAAATCTTCAGGATAATATCAAATATCAGCTCCTAGATAGTTGCAATTGATTCAACATGCCAGATTTGTAGGAGGAAAACAACTACTTCAAGCTCTGCGCCGGATTTGTAGGAAACACGCTGATTCAACTCCAATTTTGGCGTGTATTGGATGTAGGGAAACAATCTACTTCAACTTCAGTTTTGCGTGTTCTGGATGCAGGAAAAGAAGCAGCAACGTTTTGTTTTCGTTCAACTGGTTCAAGTGAGGCTAATGTGGCTGAGGGAAAAATGGTGGTGTCATGGTGGTTGGTGTGGTGCTATGGTGGTTTCCGGTGTCCAGAACTCACAAATAAGGAACAAACTCGTTAGACTCAAACAAAGCTTAGAGTAGAAGAGAGAAACGGAAATAGACTCAAACAAAAGACAATTATCAATTGCAATGATCAAAACAAACTCTTTTTGTGATTTTATGATTGATTTACCGACTCTTTTTGGTGGTTGAACGTCAAATGTGCTCTGATACCAATTGATACGGGGATTAGCCGCGAAGAACAGATCTAGACGAACAACCTGTTCTGAAGAATGAAGAACACACACAATTAACAAACATGCACAACAATGAAAACGAGACAAGAAGAACCGAAAGGAACAATGATAGAACCCTTCGATTCGAGATCCAAGAACCAAACCAGTGACGATGCGACCCCGCTTCTTACAACTCCACACAATCAATCTGAGAATCGAGAGCACGAAGAGGTTGCCTTGTTCGACTTGCAACTCCAATCCCGAAGGAGATTGACATACACAAGAACGAGAAAGCTAGATCACACACACAAACTCACGAGACAAGAATGATTGAATTTTCTTGCATTCAATTCTGAAATGCTCTCAGCAAAACTTGTATAAAACTTGTCTGTTACAAAAGAAGAGAGAAAAGGCTTTATATACATCCTAGGCCTTTTCTTCTCAAATAAAAAAAAGAAACTAATTGCAATAATTACATTGAGAGAGAGTTAAATAAAGCCCAACAAACATAGAATACATTTGGGCCTAATTAAACTCTCCTATTCAGCCTCTCATGTCCACATACTTAAATGAATGTTCCAGCCATGCACATGCACACACGTGAAACCCCTTGTATCTGATTTCAAGGCTTCCATATGTCCTTTGAAATGCGTCTCAAGGCTTGCCCAACAACTAGAAATACAATTTAAGCTCCATTAATCATCTTGGCTGGTATGGGTTCGTGGCTGATCCACAAGATGGTCCTTAAGCTTGATAAAGGTGGACTTGATTGAGCTTCATGGACCTTGTTTAGGAAAAGAGCATCCATCACAACTTGACGTTTAGCTTGCGCTCTTGTTAGAGTCCCTTGAGGTGGTGAAGATGCAGTTAGCTTAGATGATCCTTCATCACATGGAATAGTTATCTCGATAATATTCCGAATTTTTTGTTCAAAATTCACTAAATTTGGTGACCGAAAAAGATAACCATATTTTAATTAAATATTTTGGATAAACATTATATATATATATATATATATATATATATAGTTTACATTTAAAGAATGAGAAGGCGGCTAGCATTCACTTTTCAACCGTACAAATATTACTATATAATATGTATATATATAGAAAAGTGAATTGAAAGATGGCGGTTTATAAGCTTTATTATATAACAATTCAAGTGAATCCCAATTTAAGTATATATATATATATATATATATATTATCTTAAGTATGTAAATGAGATGAAAGGGGGCAACACATTCTTCCAGAATTCATTTATGCAACTTTACAATCGAGCAAAGAAAGCGTTGTGAGGAAGCGAACGTATGGATTTATCTTTAACCTTCCATAAATCCTTAGTCTTCGATCTGAATTTTAATTCGAACGTACCAACGAGTTCCTTATCATGTTCTCTTTAACGTGGTACAAAGTTATTTCGTTTGTTAGTTTTTGTAACATCTAGAATTTTTATTCCGGGTGTCGAGAGGTTTATCGATCTTCCTGCATTAGCGGCTCAGTTTTTCCGCAGGCTCGTCTGCTAAGTGTCGGGATTTATCCCCAAAATTCCGCGCCAACCTTTGGGTTTTCCCTTTTTGCTTTTCGGCCTCGGGTTGTGGAGTGAGGAGACATAGGGGACAGCTGACCCTTGGGTCTCCCCACCCCTTTATGCAGCCTTCTTTTACTCTCCCTCTCTCCTCACTCTTCCTTTTCACTCTCACGTTGGTTCTTTCTCTCTTCTCCTTCTAGTGCTCTCTCTTCTTCCTTCTCCTTGGAAGATCTTGGTAGGGATCTGCAGCCTTGAAGATTTGTATCTGTTGTGGTAAGCTCCCTCCTCCCCTCTTCACTTTGTTATTGTTATCTTCTCCTTCTTCTTCTCTTCACCTCCATGGCTATGGAGGAAGCTTTGAAGAGAGATGTTTTAAACCCTTTGCATGTCCATCCATTTCGCTTGTTTAGGTCATGGAGAGGAGGCTAAGACATGTGGATAGTGTTTGGAGAAAGCCTAGCCAGAGAAGGAAGCACTTGGAGCAAAGACACAATCGAAGAAACGAAGAAGACGAAGCTTCTATTGTTCGACCGCAGGGGCGGACCACCAGAGGCACAGGGGCGTACGTGAGCCACCGCAAGGGCGGCTCCCAGGCACAGGGGCGGCTCCAGGCTTCCGCAGGGGCGGTGACATGTCCACAAAGGGGGCTCCAGCTTGCTTCCGTTGCTGCGTTTTCTTCACTTGTAGGCTTCTTCATCCCTTTCTATTCGTTTCTTCCTTTTCCTTATGGTTATATCTAGTTAATAGCATTCCTAGGGTGGACCTAGGATATATGTGATAACACGATTTATGACTTAGGTTTAGGTAATCATTTAGATAGATTTCTCACTCATTCATGCATGGTTTAGCACTAATTCACGACGTTTGCACTCAATTCACGTATTTTGTCGAGATAGACGTCTACACGGACTTGTGCGTTGCTTTGTAGGTATTTCGGGGCTCTTTTGGACATTAACCGATACATTCGAGGGCCAAGCCTCATGGTGGTACACATCCAAAGCTTTGGAGGAGCATAATTGGAGCAACAAAGGACACAAAGACCACTATTGATGCAAGCATTGGAGCAACTCATGGCTAGACGATCATAGCATGTTTCTGCTGAAGAAAATCGGACCAACTAGCAGATAAATCGGCCGATTTAATCCTACTGGGTCGATTTTTGGGCCTTTGACAGCTTAAGCCACGTGTCCCACGATCTCTTGTCCGGCCTTGCTCTTGGTGGAGAATATAAGTGGTCCTGCAGGTTGTTGCTGAGGAGGCTCCTCTCCCACATCCTCTCATTCACAGCTCATCATTGGGAAAAAGATTGGAGGAGAAGAAAAACTCTCAAGGATTGAAGGAAGAAGAAGAACACTATTCTAGGAGTGATAGTGAGGTTTTGAGTGACTTTTGAGTGATTTTTGTAATGTTGGATTTAAGAACTATTGCAAGGATTGTTAGGAACGTTTTGAATCTTCATTTAAGAGTTTGTAAGTCTTGCTACAACTTGGATTCAGTTGAGATTTATTGATTTTACTTGCTTATCTTTCATTATCCATCTATGAACACCATGTATGCTTGTATGATGATTTTGGATCTTGATACGCATATTATTGGCTAGTCTATTGTGATTCTGGAGTGATGGGTTGATGGTTATGGCTAGGGTGATGATAGAATGGACTTATATGTTAGTTTTGGATGATTTGTATGCACGAAACCCAAACAAGTGAGAAAAATCGCCCTGTTCATGACCAGATCGGCCGATTTAGCTATAGAACAGCCCGATTTATTCTCCTGTTGCTCTTTAAATGATGAATCTGAATGTTAGGGTGTGTGGTTGTTCAAACCCTAGTGTTTATTAAGCCTAATTTAGCTTAGGATCACCTAATGCTATCAACCTAAGTGAGGGAAGAGATCTACCCGATGATTTCCGATCTTAGATATGTTAGATGTTGAATTCTAGGTAGTAGTGAGCCTCATAAGCCGCTATTGGATCGAGTGTGCTAGGATTATTGCTTTAGACTTACTTTTCCGAGACTTACCCGGTAAGGAGAGGTTTGATACTTAAGTGATATCCGGTTTGTGTAGAATTCCCTACTTTAACCCCTTGAGACCTACCCGGTAATAGGAGTTAGATGCGGGACTAGTGAAGTGAGAGACCTACCCGGTAATTGCTTCCATTAGTTAAACATTCTTTCCCCAACACCGCAGCTTGTCCTTAGAATCCTTAGAACCTTGAGTCCAATGCCATAACCGGAAATCTTGACCTCTAGAATCCACTTTTCTCTCTTGATCATACACTTGTGTGTTTTATGTTACTTGGTTGTTTGCTAGCTTGAGTTGTTGGTTTGTTTGCTATCTTGTTTGATTTGTGATCTTTGCTTGATCACCACAAAAACTCAACCAAAAATATCTTCATTTTCCTTTCTTTATTTCTTTCTTTTCCCTTAGATTAGATCCACACTATCTATGACCATTGTTTGACTCGATTTCACCTTAGTCTTTGTGTTCGACCTCGGAATACTATCCCTACTACGAACGTCCCGTACACTGCGGGTTCGCTAGGAGTTAGGATAAATATAACGAGTATAAATTTAAAGCTTATTGCGTGCACATCACACGATCTTAGCGTAACAAGTTTTTGGCGCCGTTGCCAGGGACTAGGTCTAGATTTAGTCATTTTGTGATTGTTTATAGTGTAGGTCTTTCTTGTTACTTTTGATCTCTCTTTGGTTTGTGTCTTTTCTTTTCAGGATATCTCTTACTCTTTAGGTGTATGCGAAGATCTCGTGGCAAGGATTTAGCTCCATTCGATCCCGAACCGGAGAAAACCCTTAGATCTAGATCCAAGAGCATCAAAAAGGGAAAAGAGATGGCCGGAAGAGATCTCCAAGCTGAATTGGATGAAGCCTTAGAGCAAATAAGGCTAAGAGATGAGCTTTTAGAGGAAGAAAGGAGACTTGCCAATGAGAGGCAAGAAGCAACTAGGAGGGAGATTGATGAGATTAGGCAAGCCCTTGTACAAGGAGAGCTTAATCGTCAACAACCTCCGCCTCCTCCACCACCACAACCGCAGCCGGCGGTGAATGTTAGGGTTGTACCCATTGCTATTGAAGAGCCACAAAATTTGGGGAGACGTATGGATCCGGCACAAAGAGCACACCGTCCGGGTGTGAACTTAGGAGATCCCGCAGCCCATAACTACGAGCTCCGCCCTCAAGTTCTACAAATGATCCGGCATAATCAATTTGGAGGGATGGAAGGAGAGTCTCCTCATCAACACTTGATGAATTATGAGATCTTGATGGAGACTCTTAGACCGCCAAGATTGGAGAGCAACAACCATAAGCTAAGGGCTTTCTCCTTCTCTATTAAGGACAAAGCCTTGGCTTGGTATCAATCTATTCCACAAGGGCGAGTTGGTACTTGGGAGGAGATGATAACCGAGTTTTTGACTAAGTTCTTCCCACCTTCCAAGACTACCGAGTTAAGAGGGAAGATCAACGCCTTCGTGATGAAGGATAGAGAGAGCTTGTTCAAGTCTTGGGAGAGATTCAAAGACCTTCTCCTAGATTGTCCACACCATGGCATACCAAAAATTGAGCTATTGGAGATCTACTTCAAGGGACTTGATGAAGATAGCCAATTCAAGCTTCAATCTCTTTCCGGTGGGACTTTCATGGAGAAGCATGTGGATGATGCTTGGGAGTTTGTGGAGAAGCAAGCTCTAGTGATTGAGAAATACTCCCATAGGAAAAGTGAAGGGAGAAAGGCGGGAGCGTATGAGGTGAGTGAGGTCACCATGAGCAATTTCAAGCTTGACGCCATCAACAACGAGCTAAAGTCCTTGAGGGAGTTGTGTGCTACAACTTTGAAGAATCAAGCAACTCCTCAAGTGCTCCCACAAGCTAACTTATCTTCCAAGGAGGAGGATGTGAACTACATGGGAAGGGGCAACTACAACAATTATCAAGGCCCAAGGAACTTCAACAACAACCGGCAATTCAACAATTACCGGCCCAACCACAACCATCCCGGGTTTTCCTATTCTAACCCGGATGGAGCCTTGAACCCTCCCGCTTCCACGAGCACAACTCCACCACCGAAGGCTTCACAAGAACCTCCACCCGGATTCACTTAACCTTCAAAAGATAGAACCGAAATGATGTTTGAACAATTGCTTGGAAGGTTGAGTGGTCTTGAAAGCACGGTGACTTCTATCTCAAAGGCTCAAAAGGTTTTGGAAGCACAAGTGTTCCAAAAAGCGGGTGAAGCACATAGAGATCCGGGGAAGCTTCCCGGAAGGACCGAAGAAAACCCAAGAGGCCAAGTGTTGGCCATTGATAACACGATTTATGACTTAGGTTTAGGTAATCATTTAGATAGATTTCTCACTCATTCATGCACGGTTTAGCACTAATTCACGACGTTTGCACTCAATTCACGTACTTTGTCGAGATAGACGTCTACACGGACTTGTGTGTTGCTTTGTAGGTATTTCGGGGGTCTTTTGGACATTAACCGATACATTAGAGGGCCAAGCCTCATGATGGTACACATCCAAAGCTTTGGAGGAGCATAATTGGAGCAACAAAGGACACAAAGACCACTATTGGTGCAAGCAATGGATCAACTCATGGCTAAACGAGCATATCATGTTTTTGCTGAAGAAAATCGGACCAACTAGCAGATAAATTGGCCGATTTAATCTACTGGGTCGATTTTTGGGCCTTTGAAAGCTTAAGCCACTTGTCCCACGATCTCTTGTCCGGCCTTGCTCTTGGTGGAGAATATAAGTGGTCCTGCAGGTTGTTGCTGAGCATATCTCCTCTCCCACACTCTCATTCACAGCTCATCCATTGGAGGTGAGGATTAAAGGAGAAGAAAAGCTCTCAAGGATTGAAGGAAGAAGAAGAACACCATTCTAGGAGTAAAAGTGAGGTTTTGAGTGATTTTTAGAGTTTTGGGATTGAAGAACTATTGTAAGGGTTGTTAGGAACGTTTTGGATCTTCATTTTAGAGTTTGTAAGTCTTGCTACAACTTAGATTCAGTTGAGATTTAATGATTTTGCTTGCTTATCTTTCATTATCCATCTATGAACACCATGTATGCTTGTTTGATGATTTTGGATCTTGATATGCATATTATGGCTAGTTTATTGTGATTCTGGAGTGATGGATTGATAGTAATGGCTTGGGTGATGATAGGATGGGCTTATATGTTAGTTTAGGATGATTTGTATGCACGAAACTCACAACGGAAGGGAAAATCGACCTGTTCATGCACAAAATCGGCCGATTTCCCCCATGATCCACCCGATTTCCTTCTCTGTTGATCTTTAAATGATGAATCTGTATGATTGGGGTATTAGGTTGTTAAATCCTAGTGTTTATTAAGCCTAATTTAGCTTAGGATCACCTAATGCTATCAACCTATGTGAGGGAAGAGATCTACCCGATGATTTCCGATCTTAGATACCTTAGATGATGAATTCTAGGTAGTAGTGAGCCTCATAAGCCGCTATTGGATCGAGTGTGCTAGGATTATTGCTTGAGATTTCCCTATTCCGAGACTTACCCGGTAAGGAGAGGGTTACCCTTAAGTAATATCCGGTTTGTGTGGAATTCCTTATTCTAACACCTTGAGACCTACCCGGTAATAGGAGTTTGATGCGGGATTAGTGAAGTGAGAGACCTACCCGGTAATTGCTTCCATTAGTGAAACACTCTTTCCCCAACACCGCAGCTTGTCCTTAGAATCTTTAGAACCTTGAGTCCGATGCCATAACCGGAAATCTTGACCTCTAGAATCCACTTTTCTCTCTTGATCATATACTTTGTGCTTTGTGTTACTTGTTCATTTTACTAGCTTGAGTTGTTAGTTGTTTTATTACCTTTCTTGATTTGTGATCTTTGTTTGATCACCACAAAAACCAACCAAAAACATTGTGTTTTCCATTTTCTTTGTTCGTCATCTTATCTTGATCTAGATTCACACTATCTTTGATCATTGTTTGACTCGATTTCACCTTAGTCTTTGTGTTCGACCTCGGAATACTATCCATACTACAAACGTTCCGTACACTGCGGGTTTGCTAGGAGTTAGGATAAATATAACGAGTATAAATTTAAAGCTTATTGCGCATCTATTCCTAGACGTAACAGCAATTACAACGAGAAGTGGGTTAAGCAAGAAGGATCCTTTGCCCAAGGAGAATGCTAAAGGGAAGCAAGTGGTGAATGAAGAAGAGCCATTGCAAGGAGATGGAGGCAAGAGCAAGGATGTTGAGCCGATATATGTGGCACCGCCTCCATACAAACCACCACTACCGTTCCCTCAATCCCGAGCAAGAGCTCGCTTGGACAATCACTTTGGTAAGTTCCTTGAACTAATGTCTAAATTGCATATTAGCATTCCGTTCATGGATGCTATTTTAGGAATGCCGGCATATGGCAAGTTCTTGAAGGAAATACTCTCCAACAAAAGGAAGTTGGAGGAGTATGGTGAGATAAGGATGACTAAGAGATCCTCGGAGTTGATTCAAACGATGAAGGAGGAGATGCCTCCTAAGCTAAGGGATCCGGGATCCTTTTGTGTGCCAATCGGAGTAGGAGAAAGGAAGTATGACACCCTATGCGATCTTGGGGAAAGTGTGAGCATCATTCCGCTTGCACTTTGCAACAAGGTTGGGCTAGGAGAGCCCATGCCGGTCAAGATGACCCTTTACATGGCGGACCGCTCAATCACTCATCCGGTTGGAATCTTGGAAGACATCCCGGTGCAACTAGGGATGTTCTATGTGCCTATAGACTTTGTTGTTTTGGACATCCCGGCGGACTATCCGGTTCCTATCATCTTGGGAAGGCCTTTCCTAGCTACTTCCGGATGTCTAGTAGATTGCAAGAATGGAACCCTCTCCTTCAACATTGGAGAAGAAAACATCAAGTTCAAGCTGTCCACAATGATGAAAGGACCAACCCTTGATGAAGATGTATTCAACATAGTTGAAGAAGAGGAGTCTAGAGAGGTTGTGAGCTCAATCTTGCTCAAGGATCCACTTGAGAGGGTTCTTAGCTCAAGCTTGATGGAAGAAGAAGTTGAGGAGGGTAGCAATGAAGTAATCAAGGCCTTGAATGCATTGGACGAGCTACCAAGTGTTGGGTTTGAAGTGCTAGAAGAAGAGGAAAACAGACAGAAAAATCGGACTGGAGGGCAAAAATCGGCCAATTTTTGTCCTTGTGCTGAAATTTCATCAAGTTTGGCAAAAACAGAAACTCAGATCGACCCACCCTCAGGAAAATCGTCCGATTTTTCCTCCTGGGTCGATTTTCCTGAGTCTTTTCAGCACCAACCACTTGAATGTGAGCAATCATCAAGGGACTTCAAGGAGGCTTCCATGGCTTTGCAATCATCTCAACCTACATTATATGGATCGTCTCCAACCGAAAAAGGTCCTCCTCAACTTGATCTTAAACCTCTCCCTTCTCATTTAAAGTATGCTTTCCTTGGTTCAAATTCTACTTATCCGGTGATTGTGAATGCATCTTTGAATGATGATGAGCTTAATAGACTGTTGAATGAATTGAAACTACATAGAAAGGCAATAGGATACACCATTGATGATCTTGTTGGCATCAAGCCCTCTTTGTGCATGCATAGGATAATGATGGAAGATAATCATAAACCCTCTATTGAACATCAAAGGAGACTAAATCCTATAATGAAAGAGGTAGTCAAAAAGGAAATCATTAAGTTGCTAGATGCGGGAATTATCTACCCTATCTCGGAGAGTAAGTGGGTTAGTCCCGTTCATGTAGTTCCTAAGAAGGGTGGGATGACCGTAGTGACCAATGAGAACAATGAACTAATCCCGACTAGGACGGTTACGGGGTGGAGGATGTGTATTGACTATAGGAAGTTGAACATGGCCTCTAGGAAAGATCACTTCCCTCTCCCCTTCATTGACCAAATGCTAGAGAGGCTAGCTCAACATTCCCATTTTTGCTACCTAGATGGCTATAGTGGATTCTTCCAAATCCCTATCCACCCCGATGACCAAGAGAAAACAACCTTTACATGTCCATGGGGAACTTTTGCATATAGGAGGATGCCATTTGGGTTGTGTAATGCACCCGCCACCTTCCAAAGGTGTATGATGGCTATCTTTTCGGAATACATTGAAAATATCATGGAGGTGTTCATGGATGATTTCTCTGTTTATGGTTCTTCCTTTGATAATTGCTTGGCTAACTTGTCATTAGTATTGCAAAGATGTGAGAAGACAAATCTTGTCTTGAATTGGGAAAAATGCCACTTCATGGTAAGTGAAGGTATTGTGTTAGGACACTTGGTGTCTAACCGTGGCATTGAGGTTGATAGGGCCAAGATTGAAACGATAGAGAAGTTGCCACCACCTACCTTGGTGAAAGGGGTAAGGAGTTTCTTAGGGTATGCCGGTTTTTACCGGAGGTTTATTCAAGACTTCTCTAAAATTTCTAAGCCTCTCACTAACCTACTAATGAAAGATGTTGAATTTGTTTTCTCCAAAGATTGCCTTGAGGCTTTTTGTAGGTTGAAGACCGCTTTGATCTCCGCACCCATCATGCAACCTCCGGATTGGAGCCTACCGTTTGAAATCATGTGTGATGCAAGCGATGTAGCCGTTGGGGCTGTTTTGGGGCAAAGGAAAGATGGGCGCACTCATGCCATTTATTATGCTAGCAAGACGCTAGATGATGCCCAACTTAACTATGCCACAACCGAGAAAGAGTTGCTAGCGGTAGTGTATGCCTTTGAGAAGTTTCTGTCATACCTTGTTGGAGCGAAGGTCATTGTTTATACGGATCATGCTGCGATCCGTTACCTCCTTACAAAGAAGGATGCCAAACCTAGGTTGATTCGGTGGATCCTTCTTCTTCAAGAGTTTGATTTGGAAATCCGGGACAAGAAGGGATCCAAGAACTCCGTGGTGGATCACCTTAGTAGACTACCTCCTTTAGAGATTGAGAGAGATGACATCCCGATTGATGACTCATTCCGGGATGAGCAATTGCAAATGGTGGAGGATTGCCTGTTCCAAGTGTCTAGAGGAAGTGAGCCATGATATGCCGACATTGTGAACTACTTGGTGTGTGAGGAAGTGCCTCCCGGATTGACATATGCCCAAAGAAAGAAGTTCTTCAAAGATGTGAGACACTACTATTGGAGTGAACCACTTTTGTTCAAGAGAGGGCCGGATGGAATGTTTAGAAGATGCATACCGGAGGATGAGGTGGAGAGTGTAATCTGCCATTGTCATTCCTTGCCATGTGGAGGGCATGCTAGCTCACATAAGACATGTGCGAAAGTGTTGCAATCGGGCTTCTTTTGGCCAAGCTTGTTCAAGGATGTGCAAAGCTTTGTGGTAGCTTGTGATGCTTGCCAAAGGACGGGCAACATCTCAAGGAGGAATGAGATGCCCTTGAACAACATCCAAGAAGTTGAAATATTTGATGTATGGGGTGTGGACTTCATGGGACCGTTTCCTTCTTCATGTGGCAATCTCTACATCCTATTGGCGGTTGATTATGTGTCGAGATGGGTTGAGGCAATCGCCTCTCCCACAAATGATGCCAAGGTGGTGGTGCGGTTCTTCAACCGAGTGATCTTCCCTAGGTTTGGAACACCAAGGGTGATCATAAGTGATGGAGGGAAGCACTTCACTAATAGGAACTTTGGAGCACTTTTGGCTAAGTATGGGGTGACTCATAAGGTGGCAACACCTTACCATCCCCAAACAAGTGGCCAAGTGGAGATCTCCAACCGGGAGATCAAGGCCATTCTTGAGAAGACGGTATCAAGGACGAGAAAAGATTGGGCTATGAAGCTCAACGATGCCTTGTGGGCATATAGGACCGCGTTCAAAACACCAATTGGCACCACTCCTTACAAGCTAGTCTATGGTAAGTCTTGCCACCTTCCGGTAGAGATGGAGCATAGAGCTTATTGGGCCATTAAGTGGCTAAATTTTGATCTCAAGGAGGCGGGAGAGAAGAGGTTGCTTGATATAAACGCCCTTGAGGAGATCCGGTTGGATGCTTATGAAAATGCCCGGATCTACAAGGGGAGGACTAAACGATGGCATGACAAGCACCTCATCCCGAAGGAGTTGAGTGAAGGCGACCTTGTCCTTCTCTTCAACTCAAGGCTGCGGCTCTTCCCCGGAAAGCTCAAATCAAGATGGACCGGGCCATATGTGGTGAAGAAAGTTTTTCCTCATGGAGCGGTGGAGATAGGAGGAGATCATTGTGGTAACTTCAAGGTGAATGGGCATCGATTGAAGAAGTACATCCCGGAAGCCCCGGTGGAAGTGATTGCCCCGCTTCACCTTGATTGAAACACTACTGAATTTGGTCAAGCTAATGACCTTAAAGAAGCTCTTAATGGGAGGCAACCCATTGGTACATATTTTTCCCTTCCTTTTTCTTGCTTTTGTTTAATCTCACTCTTGGTGTGCTTTGTTTTTCTTTTGTGTTTTTGGGTGCTAGATCTTGTTGATTGTCATGAGTTATGAGATGTTGGAGGTCATGTGAAAGCCTCATGGACCAGTTGAAGGTACAAGATCCAAGCACATGGACGAGGAGGAAAGCACCCAGAAAATCGGCCCGTTCTTCAGACAGATCGGCCGATTTTCCTGGGCTATGGGGCGATTTTTCCTTCTGTCAAGGAAAGTGATGATCTCCAATCAAGCATGGGTGGAGCGGACGTGGAACTTGGACGGCTTGCGGTGCCAAGCGCGGGTTTCGACGCCATAATGAACATCAAGAGCTCTCTACCATGCTTGATCGATCATCCACCATCATCATCCAATGTGAACCGAAATACCAAAGCATCACCAATTTTACATTGTGAGGACTCTCTTTCACTTCTTTATTTAGTTTACACATTAGGGACAATGTGTTTCTAAGTATGGGGTGGGGTTTTCATGATCACTTGCATGATTAGCATCTAGGATAGTTTAATTTTGTCACATGTTTCATTATGTCTTGCATTGTACATACATATTTCGAAAAATCAAAAAAAAATCAGAAAATTTAAAATTTTTTGTGCTTTCTAGGTTTGGATATGACCCTAATGATGAAGATTGTCTTGTGAATTGGCTATGGATGGCCTTATGTGTTGAATAGATGAATGCATATGTGGACTTGAAGTACTTATCTTGAATCCCATGACTGATTTGTGATCATGAATGTTTGCCTTGATTGAATTGAGTATTGAAAGTCGAAATTACATGCTAGTTCTTGCACATCAATTAGGAATAAATGAGGCAATTCATCTTCCTCTACTTCTCATCTTGATCATGTTGTTTGAGCACCTCAATTGATATAAATTGACTTCTTTTGACCCATATGGGAATAGGAGCATGTTAGTGTGTTGATGTGTGTGAAAAGCAAGTGTGGGGTGAAGTTGTTGATGAAAGGAATGTCATGAATGAAGTGCCGAATTTGTTGTGAAAGTGTAGACAAAAAAAATATAGGTTTGGGGACATTGGTTTAAATGACAAGTAACTCGGCACACTTCACATAATCGGGTGTTGGTGCTTGCCAAAGTCAAATAAACCAATAGTCCTAACGAGCTTTGGTATGTGTGCCCGGTGTGGATGCACCTCGAAAAATAGAAAAAGCCCGAGGACGGCTAATCACCAAGGTTTCGGCTTTTGTACACCAATGCCATTGTCTCAAAAATAAGAAAAAGAAAAGAAAGAAAAGATAGAGAAAAATATAAACTTGAGGGAAGTTGATCGAGGACAAGATTGTGGAGTTAGTTCCATTCCCGGATTAGCATCACATAGCCTAGAAAAATCCCCACCTAATCACAACGTTTCTTGGCCTTCTATTTCACAAGTCCTTATAACCTACATGCATGTGTGTAAGACTAAGTGATTTAGATTGGATATGCTCATGATCATCTTGACTTCTTCATCTTTACATTTCATTGCATGCTATCAAGTTAAGTGTAATTGTCTTTCCATGCTTTCATTTATTTGATACATAATTGCTTGTCCATTGCCATGAAACATGACTATGAAGGTGATCCAATATTAGAAGCACAACTCCAAAAAGATTTTGCCATTTTTCTGCATACATAAATCATGTTATCTTGTAGTCTATAGTCGAAATTTGCTCGGGGACGAGCAAACCTTAAGTATGGGGTATTTTTGATAACACGATTTATGACTTAGGTTTAGGTAATCATTTAGATAGATTTCTAACTCATTCATGCATGGTTTAGCACTAATTCACGACGTTTGCACTCAATTCACGTATTTTGTCGAGATAGACGTCTACACGGACTTGTGCGTTGCTTTGTAGGTATTTCGGGGCTGTTTTGGACATTAACCGATACATTCGAGGGCCAAGCCTCATGGTGGTACACATCCAAAGCTCTGGAGGAGCATAATTGGACAAACAAAGGACACAAAGACCACTATTGATGCAAGCAATGGAGCAACTCATGGCTAGACAATCATAGCATGTTTCTGCTGAAGAAAATCGGACCAACTAGCAGATAAATCGGCCGATTTAATCCTACTGGGTCGATTTTTGGGCCTTTGACAGCTTAAGCCACGTGTCCCACGATCTCTTGTCCGGCCTTGCTCTTGGTGGAGAATATAAGTGGTCCTGCAGGTTGTTGCTGAGGAGGCTCCTCTCCCACATCCTCTCATTCACAGCTCATCATTGGGAAAAAGATTGGAGGAGAAGAAAAACTCTCAAGGATTGAAGGAAGAAGAAGAACACTATTCTAGGAGTGATAGTGAGGTTTTGAGTGACTTTTGAGTGATTTTTGTAATGTTGGATTGAAGAACTATTGCAAGGATTGTTAGGAACGTTTTGAATCTTCATTTAAGAGTTTGTAAGTCTTGCTACAACTTGGATTCAGTTGAGATTTATTGATTTTACTTGCTTATCTTTCATTATCCATCTATGAACACCATGTATGCTTGTATGATGATTTTGGATCTTGATACGCATATTATTGGCTAGTCTATTGTGATTCTGGAGTGATGGGTTGATGGTTATGGCTAGGGTGATGATAGAATGGACTTATATGTTAGTTTTGGATGATTTGTATGCACGAAACCCAAACCAGTGAGAAAAATCGCCCTGTTCATGACCAGATCGGCCGATTTAGCTATAGAACAGCCCGATTTATTCTCCTGTTGCTCTTTAAATGATGAATCTGAATGTTAGGGTGTGTGGTTGTTCAAACCCTAGTGTTTATTAAGCCTAATTTAGCTTAGGATCACCTAATGCTATCAACCTAAGTGAGGGAAGAGATCTACCCGATGATTTCCGATCTTAGATATCTTAGATGATGAATTCTAGGTAGTAGTGAGCCTCATAAGCCGCTATTGGTTCGAGTGTGCTAGGATTATTGCTTTAGACTTACTTTTCCGAGACTTACCCGGTAAGGAGAGGTTTGATACTTAAGTGATATCCGGTTTGTGTAGAATTCCCTACTTTAACCCCTTGAGACCTACCCGGTAATAGGAGTTAGATGCGGGACTAGTGAAGTGAGAGACCTACCCGGTAATTGCTTCCATTAGTTAAACATTCTTTCCCCAACACCGCAGCTTGTCCTTAGAATCCTTAGAACCTTGAGTCCAATGCCATAACCGGAAATCTTGACCTCTAGAATCCACTTTTCTCTCTTGATCATACACTTGTGTGTTTTATGTTACTTTCTTGTTTGCTAGCTTGAGTTGTTGGTTTGTTTGCTATCTTGTTTGATTTGTGATCTTTGCTTGATCACCACAAAACTCAACCAAAAATATCTTCTTTTTCCTTTCTTTATTTCTTTCTTTTCCCTTAGATTAGATCCACACTATCTATGACCATTGTTTGACTCGATTTCACCTTAGTCTTTGTGTTCGACCTCGGAATACTATCCCTACTACGAACGTCCCGTACACTGCGGGTTCGCTAGGAGTTAGGATAAATATAACGAGTATAAATTTAAAGCTTATTGCGTGCACAACACACGATCTTAGCGTAACAATATGAGAATGCCATCTAGTGGCTTGAACCTAGATGCTCTTTGAGTTAGTTCGAATCGTTGTTGATCTTGTGTGTGTGAAGACCTTATGGTCTCTCTTCCGTCTTGTATACTTACTCTAGCTTTGGGTAGTATTCAAGCTCATATAGGGTGTGGGCTGTTGTGTTCCCTTTTCCTTTGATTATCATGTTCATGACCTCTTAAAGGTCTAAGGGAGCTTTCCTAGCTTACTGGTTGTTCAACTCTATGTTCGGTTGCTAGTTTTGGAAAGTCTTTGAGTTGAGTTATGAGATTGATGTTGATGTGTACCTCGTTGTGATCAGGCCTTGGTTATTCCCATACGGAAAGTTGAGATCGTTTGTTTTGTTTAGCTTTGAGACGAGGTAAGTCTTCGGACTTAGCATCTTTTATGCATTATTTGGATACATGATGGTGGTGTGTGTTTTACCAATTTTGATCATGAAACTGGATTAGGACAACTTGGCTTTATATACTATTAGGCCCATTGTTATTATCATTATTGGGCCGTGACTTCACTGCCCATCTCCCGAGGGAGACTAGGAGGTTCTTTGTGACTAGGCCATACATGGTATACGGGCGGGCTTCTTCGCCACTCCACATGGTATACGGGTTGAGCTACACATCATTCCTGATGGTTAGATGGGACAGAGGCGAGAGTTATAAGACACACGTGTCATACTTTGAACGAATGGAACTAGTATAGGAATAACTTAAAGAGAGAATAAGAACCGGATGTGTATGTGTATGAGCATACTGTGTGATATATGTTCTTATGTTTGTGTTTGTGCCATATTGCCTGGAATGTGAGCTAACGGTTTAAAACCGTTTATATAGATGCCTTGCAGGTTAGGGATGCCGCCGAGTGAGTTGGAGGAGTGGACAACCGGGGGGTCTCCGTACATTATAGGACGGGGACGTTTTTTGTTTTCATTGTGTTGTTGGATTATTTATGTTGTACGGTTTTGGATCTCTTTATCGTTGTTGTGTCATTCTGAGGACTCGGATGAGTTTCCACCTTGTATCCCTTCTTTTCTATTCTCGCACACATTATAAACGGTTTAGTTTTTGCCTTTATTTGTGCCATGTTGGAAAGGTCCGGTGAGATTGTTGTCAGGCTAAGGGTCGGGACCCATTGTGAGATCTCGTCCGTAGCATTCCGATATCCCGCGGATTCGGTGTGTTACAAAGTGGTATCAGACTCCTAGGTTGACAACAATGGCACTCGCAACCTTCTAAAGGCCGAATGAGGAATAAACGGCACCCCCACGGGTTCTGACTTTTTGTTTTCAAAATTTATATGCATGAGTCGGGATTGGGTTAGAATGTACGGGACCACCACTCCTAACACAAACCTCGGCGACGTAGATTTCTGGATTTCATGTATGTATGATATATATATTTACATATATATATATATATATGTGTGTGTGTGTGTGTGTGTGTGTGTGTGTGTGTGTATATGGCCTTAGGATGTTTTTTGGACTTGTATGTACCTAGCTATGCATGTGACCTTAGGGTGATTGGGCTTTTATGCCTTGGTTGTATACTTGGATTTTGGGTTATACTATAGATGATCTTATTGGCATTAAGCCCTCTTTCTGCATGCATAGAATTTTAATGGAGGATGATCATAAGACTTCACGGGAACCTCAAAGACGGTTAAATCCGATCATGAAAGAGGTTGTGAAGAAGGAAATTCTTAAGTTGTTGGATGCAGGTATTATATACCCTATCTCGGACAGCAAGTGGGTTAGCCCGGTGCATGTAGTTCCGAAGAAAGGAGGGATGACCGTTGTGACGAATAAGAACAACGAGTTGATTCCAACTAGGACCGTTACGGGCTGGAGGGTTTGCATCGATTATAGGAAGCTGAACACGGCCACAAAGAAGGACCATTTTCCACTTCCCTTCATTGATCAAATGCTCGAGCGGTTGGCCCATCATTCACACTTTTGCTACTTAGACAGTTATAGTGGATTCTTCCAGATTCCTATCCATCCGGATGATGAGGAGAAGACCACTTTCACTTGTCCATGGGGGACATTTGCTT
Source organism: Fagopyrum esculentum (assembly GCA_033239045.1). Classification (NCBI taxonomy): domain Eukaryota; kingdom Viridiplantae; phylum Streptophyta; class Magnoliopsida; order Caryophyllales; family Polygonaceae; genus Fagopyrum; species Fagopyrum esculentum. The sequence goes on from BSUD01000002.1 coordinate 86,361,819, forward strand.
ATAGGAGGATGCCATTTGGATTGTGCAATGCACCCGCTACATTACAGCGATGCATGATGGCTATCTTTTTGAGTACATAGAGGAGATCATGGAGGTATTTATGGATGATTTTTCTGTATATGGTTCCTCTTTTGATGATTACCTATCTAACCTTTCTCTAGTTCTTAATAGATGTGAAGACACTAATCTTGTTTTGAATTGGGAGAAGTGTCATTTTATGGTTAATGAAGGCATTGTGCTAGGACACCTTGTTTCTAATCGAGGCATTGAGGTCGATCGCGCTAAGATCGAGACTATTGAGAAACTCTCTCCCCCTTGTTCTGTTAAAGGTGTGAGGAGTTTTCTCGGGCATGCAGGTTTTTACAGGAGATTCATCAAGGACTTCTCTAAGATTTCTAAACCTCTAACTAACCTCTTGAATAAAGATGTTATTTTTCAGTTTTCGTAGGAGTGTCTTGATGCTTTTTACAGGATTAAGGAAGCGTTGATCTCCGCTCCCATTATCCAACCTCCGGATTGGACCTTGCCCTTTGAGATCATGTGCGATGCTAGTGATGTAGCCGTAGGAGCGGTGCTTGGACAGAAGAAGGATGGCCGGACCACTGCCATATATTATGCTAGCAAGACGATAGATGTAGCACAACGCAACTACGCTACCACCGAGAAAGAATTATTGGCGGTTGTATATGCTTTCGAGAAGTTTCGTTCCTATTTAGTTGGGGCAAAAGTCATTGTCTACACCGACCATGCAGCCATTCGTTACTTGTTGGCTAAGAAAGATGCCAAGCCACGCCTTATTCGATGGATTCTCCTGCTTCAAGAGTTTGATCTAGAGATCCGCGATAAGAAGGGATCCGAAAATTCTGTTGCGGATCACCTCAGCCGGCTACCTGCATCTTCACGTGAGAAAGACGACCCGCCCATAGACGATTCATTCCCCGATGAGCACTTACACTTGTTGGAGCGTTTGATAGACTTACTTACTTCACCCCACGATGGAGGTGAAGTATGGGGTGAGGGCACCCCCCAGCACATTTGAGAGGCGCACCATGGTCCAGCTAGCGACCTTAAACCAAGCGCTTCTGGGGAGGCAACCCAAGGTATTACTTTCTTTTCCTTTTTCTAGTCTAGCTTAGATAGTTTTGCTTTTGCTTTGCTTTGTTTTGTTTTTGGCGTTCTAGACAGATAACAGGAGACATCTAAGGAAGGAGCATAACTGGAAGGACAGAAGATCGTGAATTTGAGAAGACGAAGTCAGACTGAAGCATCTAGGTTGCCATCAGAGCACCTCGACCGAGATGATTCTTGAGCAACCGAGGCGACTATGGTTTTCTGAAGAACCACCTCGGTCCGTACCACCTCGGTCCAGTCGAGACCATCTCGACCGAGGTGACAACAGTTCAGAAAAGGGTATAAAAGGGGTGAAGATTTCTCTCTCCTCACTTTACTCTTCTCCCTCGACCGCGGCGACAGTTTCACCTCGCTTCTCTGATTTTTGCTCATTCTCGAAGATTTTTGTCTCCAAACTGCGATTAAGACTTAGAGGATCCCAGTGCATCATCGATCTGCAAGAAAATCGAACCGATTCGGCCGAACGAGGTAAAACAAAACCGAAACCCTACCTCTCCGATTTCGTTTCGATTTGGGCTTTGGTTGCCCTTGCATTTGCTGAGAAAAGACTTAAGTACCCCATAGGAAGCAGTTGTAGTGATTTTGGGGGAAAAGAACTGAATTTTCTGAGGAAATTAGAATCCAGTTTTCCGCCTCGGTCCAGTCGTTTGTGCCTCGGCCGAGGTGATTCTTGAGAGTTGTCAGTCGACCGAGGTGACCTGACAGAGTGATTTTCTGAAAATGAGTTCTGACCGACGCCTTGTCCTTATGGATAGATCCTCACCTTCCCCTTCTTCCTCTTCTTCCCGACCATATCGACAAGTGATCCATGAGCGACACCAGGTCGATTACGACCGTATTTCTGGCCATCCAGTGATTGCACCTCGCTTCCTGGACGTGTCTTCTTTTGATTGCCTCCAGGTAGACGGATACCTTAGGAGGATGATATCTACAGTAGGGCTGGATCAGTTCACTGAGATCCGAGCCCCAGCCTATTTGGAGCCGACCTTAGAGTTCATTAGCTCCTTCACCTACCTTCCCACAGAGAGATCTGTAAAGTACCGGTTGATGAACCGGAACTTCTTAGTGCCCCTTGAGTACTGGAGAGATATTTTTGGCTTTCCTAAGCCCACAGTTGTTGACTTCCCGTCCCGATCAGTAGCTAGGGAGTTTTGGGGGCAAATTGCCCATATTGTTGAGCATACAGATAGATGGCGCCCTGAGATTCCAGGGAGAAGGTCATCTTCCATTTAGCCTTTAGGTTAGCCCACCGGATCTTCAGCGAGACACTTCTGGCGCGTATTGAGATGCCCCAGAAGATCCGACAGGGAGAGCTTTTCAGTTTGTATTGCATGGTTACTGGGGGTATCCCGGACTTTGGCTTGATGTTGGCAGAGAATCTGCACAAGATCAAGGCAAAGGCGAAGGGAGACATCTGATGCGGAGGGCTTGTCACCCATATTGCTAGCTATCAGGACATGGATCTCAGTGCTTGCACGATTGTGGCGGCTGCCAAGCCGCTTGGGCTGCAGGAGATGATCACTCGGCGGATTCTGGTTCCCCGAGGTCTGACTACACCGTACGTGGCTATGCCGTGGGAGCTGATTGCGCCACAGGGGATCAGGTGGTCTGCCCAATTTTCTGTTTATGACCCTCACTATTGGCAGACCGCTTGGGCTCCACTAATGGAGGATTACAGAGAGGCAGCAACTGCCCCAGCTGAGGAGGAGGCAGATGATGAGGAGACAGCTGATGAGAGAGAGGGTGGAGTCCCAATGGATACATGGTCGGATACTGCAGGGACGAGCGCACCAGTCATAGATCTGGATGATGAGGATACTGAGCCTGCACCTGCTACTTCTCCAGTGAGACCTGCCAGGCGTAGGACACGCCGACACAGGGATCCAGAGGCTCACAGACGGATCGATGACCTGACGGATCAGGTTATTGATTCATATGCTGCTTTGTCACTGGATATCCGCGAGATGCAGGAGCGGCAGTATTACCAGCACATGATGGCCCAGATTCAGTTTGAGCACGTCATGGGCTATCCATTCGACCCGCCCCAGTACCCGTATGTGCCACCACCACCACCACCGGATCGCGACTACTGAGAGCTGCAGGATTTTCTTTCTTATTTTTATGCAGTTCAGCTTATTATCCGGTGAGTATTTTTATCCTTTAGACTTATATTGACCCACTGGGACAGTGTGTCCCAAGTATGGGGTGTTTATGTGATGTATTATTTGACATTTATGTATGACTCCACTTGATCAGATATTTATATTTAAGCTTCAGTTGCTTCTATATGTTTATATGAGATTGCATGCATACTTACAAGTTATTTGATTGAGAAAAACGTCGAAACTGAAAGAACACTGGTTTTCAAAAAAAAATTTTTTGGACCTCGACCGGGGCAGTTCTGGCCGAACGAGGTGTTTCACCTCGGTTGACCTAAGAACACCTCGACCGAGGTGGTTTAACTGAGAGTTTTCGAAAACGATTTTTGTGTTACTTATCTGGATATGATCTTAGTGAAGATCTTGCTTACCGACTGGTTTTGAAATTCTTTATGTGTTTAAAAGGTTTTATAATGTGTTTAAGTTGCTAAATGCTTTGTTTGAAATTATTGGCATGTTTAATACTTTGTTTTTGTCTAAATTATGTTGAATTTGAAGGTTGACACCACATTATGAGTTCTCTCACTTTCTTCCTGGAAAGACCAAGGCAATTCATTCTTCTCTCTTCTTCTTCTTGATCATGCTTAGCCCCTCATATACATTTTGCCTCCCTTTACCTATCCGGGAATTTGGAAGCAAGCGAAGTGGTGAAAGCAAGTGAAGTTAAAGTTGAGAAGTTGGCTGGAAGTGAAAGTGTTAGAAAGTAATCTTAGGTTTGGGGAAGTCAATCATGATGATGAGTAACTCGGCACCATTGACATAGCCGGGTGTTTGTGTCTTGCCAAAGTCGGATTGAGCGATATTCCTAACGGGTCATGGTATGTGCATCAAGGGTTTGATGCATCTCAAGAAATTGATGATTGCGGATTTCCTAGGCTTCGGTTATTGTGCACCTCTGTCCATGCATCCCAAAAAGTAAAGTAAAAAGAAAAAAAGTGTGAAATAAGCAAAGTTTATTGGTGGAAGATGTTGCAAGTCAAAGTGAAAGTGAAGTTCATCCTTTTCCCGGATTCTCGCACCACATTACCTTACATACATCCCTACCCTACACGTTTCTTGACCTTTCTTTTGGAAAGCCCTTGAGACCTTGAGCTTGTTGATTGACTTAATGGTTTAAACTGGATTATACATGATTAATTTTGATAATTATGACTTATTATGCATTCTATGATTTTATGCAAAGATGAACAACTTTCTTATATTTATAAAATGTTTTAATCATACATTGATTTTAAATTCCATGAAGTATTCTCTTAGAGTGATCTATGATTGTTGCACACCATAAAAATGTTTTTGAAAGACTTTTCCTTGATTTTATTGACTTATAATCCATTCTATCTTATATCTTATATATTGACGGAACTTGCTTGGGGACAAGCAAGGGCTAAGTATGGGGTATTTTGATAGCATGAATTATAGTCTATATTTTGGGGTTTATTTGGACGTTTTATCTTTCATAATCTGCATGTTTGTATGTATATTATGTGATTATATTTCCATTTCACATACCTTTGCGGGAATCGAGGTCTACACCTTGTTTTGTTGTAATCGTAGGTAAAATGGCACGTTTTGTATAAAAAAGGAGCAAAAGAAGCTATGGAGTCATTGGAGCTACATTCAGGAACATAAGGAACCATCCAGGAAGCATAGCCATGGATTTGAGATTCACTTTGGACCAGATTTGAGAGATTTCACATTCAGTTGTGACTCACCTCGGTTGACCACAGATTCACCTCGACTGAGGTGATCCAGAGAAGTCGACTCGACCGAGGCGAATACCTAGGACGCGGCGAGAATATTTTATTCTTGACTGAGATCTTTTATCTTTGGAAAGTGATCTTATATTTTTGGGCTTGGCTCCTGGAAGGAAGAAGATATACTAGATCTTATATTTTACCTATTTTTATGGGAAGACATCTTTCTAAGATATCTTATCTTTGGAGGGTTATTTTCCTATAAAAAGGGTCGCATTTCCCACAAATCCGACATCCGCATACAGTTGGAAATCTCGCTTACACCTATTGCACGCAGCAGCCATACTCCAGTGGGGAGATTTGAAGAACCTCTTTGAAGGTTGAAGGAAGATTGAAGATTGTAGCTTTTATAGGTTTTGAAGGGTTTTGTAAGATTACCTTAGATTCTCTTCCTTGTTGTCTTGTCTTGTTGGATTTCTATCCAAGGAACGCTTTGTTGTGATATTTGATTCAGTTATTGAAGTCTTTTCATTAAATTCTTCTTGTTCAAATATTCACCTTCTTCCCATATACTTGATTAATACTTTCATGATGATGAGTGGCTAATTTCCTTGTGTGATTCTAGGGTGATTGGCTGAAGGTTGTGGGAAAAACAATGATAGAATAATCTTAGATTCCAGTAGGACCCTGAAAGTTCGAGTCTTTAACCTTAACCCTAAGCATCTCGCTCAGTCGATGAACATCTCGGCCGGGGTGGAATTCGTCTGACCGAGGTGACTTATCTGATCCTAAACTGAGAGTTAAGTGTTAGAGTTTGCCAAATCCTATTCTTATTACACCTTTCCAGGTTCAAAGCAAGCTTAGGTGAGACTTACCCGGTAATTCCTTAGTTTGTGTACCAAAGATCATAAGTGTAGGTAATAAAGGTTTGTCCTTTATTGGGGTTTGAGTGTGCTTTCATCCCATCTTGGTGTGTTAGTTTGAGGTTATAGTTCTTTATCTTAATTCCATGAGACTTGCCCGGTAATAGGAGTTACGGTTTTGGATTAGTGTGTAGTGAGACTTACCCGGTGATCTACTCCACTTTAGTAACACCTTCCCCATGCAAAAACCTCAGCTTTGTCCGCTTATCTTTAGATCTTGAGTTGGAACCACAACTAGATGCTTTAATCCCTAGAATTGCATATTTCCTTTATTGACTTCTTATTCATCTTTGATTGTTTTAATTGCTCTTGTGGTTAGTATTTACATAAGCATACCGTAATTGGACTTTGTTTCACTAAGTCCCTGTGATCGACCCCTGGAATTCCTTGCTTTTTACTACGATTGACCCGTACACTGCGGGTTCGCATCCTTGTTTTAAGCTTGCGTCTAGGGTTATAAATTTGAAGCTTGCACACACCGTTTGGAGCGAACAATGAACCTCAACAAAGAGCCTTTGAAGAGCTCAAGAGAAGCCTCACCCATGCACCCCTACTCGCTCTACCGAACTTCACTAAACCCTTTGAGGTTGAATGCGACGCATCCGGCATTGGTATTGGCGGCGTCCTTATGCAAGAAGGTAAGCCTCTAGCTTTCTTTAGTGAAAAATTGAAGGGTGCATGCTTAAACTATTCCAAATATGACAAAGAATTGTATGCTTGTTTAGGGTACTCAAAACATGGCAACATTACCTTTGGCCCCAAGAGTTTGTTTTGAAAACCGATCATGATTCACTTAGACACTTTAGGAGCCAAGATAAGCTAGATAGGCGGCATGGTAGGTGGATGGAGTTCATCGAAACCTTTCCTTACATTATCAAGTATAAGAAAGGAAAGTATAATGTCGTAGCAGATGCATTGTCTAGGAGATACACCTTAATCACCACCTTGGATTCTAGGATGTTAGGTTTTACTTACATTAAAGAATTATATGTGAATGATGCTGAATTTGGGAAGATATTTCATAGATGCCCTACTCAAGGCCCTTATGATAAGTATTTTGTGTTTGAAGGTTTCTTGTTTAAAGTGGATAAGATTTGCATACCTAGATGTTCCCTTAGGCTCCTATTGGTGGAAGAAGCCCATAAAGGAGGTTTAATGGGGCATTTTGGGAGGGACAAAACTTATCACATGTTGCAAACTCACTTTTATTGGCCTCATATGTTAAGGGATGTAGAACACATGCTGAAAAGGTGCATTGAATGTCTTAAGGCCAAAGCTAGGGTACAACCCCACGGGCTGTATACACCCTTACCAACGCCTAATGGCCCTTGGAAAGATATAAGTATGGATTTCATTGTTGGACTACCTAGGACTAAGAAAGGAAGAGATTTCATTTTTGTGGTAGTAGATAGATTCTCTAAAATGGCACATTTTATTCCATGTCATAAAACTGATGATGCATATAATGTTGCTAATCTTTTCTTTAAGGAAATAGTGAGATTGCATGGAATACCTAAAACTATTGATAGTGATAGGGATGTCAAGTTTTTGAGTTTCTTTTGGAAAACGCTTTGGGGAAAAATGGGCACTAGACTACTATTCTCGACCTCTAGTCATCCCCAAACAGATGGGCAAACGGAAGTCACCAATAGGACCCTAACGACCCTCCTTAGAACCATGTTGAAAGATAACTTACAAGAATGGGAAGACATGTTACCACATATCGAGTTTGCTTATAATCGCACCATGCATTCTTCCACTTCGTTATCACCTTTCAAATGTGTTTATGGATTTAACCTTTTAACTCCTTTGGACTTATTACCGATTCTTCGAAAGGATCGAGTAGCTTTTGATGCTTTGGAACAGGCGGACTACATTAAGGAACTTCATGCTAAGACCAAGGCTGCACTTGATAAGAAAGGCATTGAAACCGCAGCTCGGAATAACAAAGGACGTCGGAAGATGGTTTTCCAGCCCGGCAACTTAGTTTGGCTACATCTAAGGAAAGAGTGGTTTCCGACAAAACGCCATTCCAAGCTAGCACCACGGGGTGATGGACCATTCAAAGTCTTACACCAGATTAACGACAAAGTTTATGTGTTGGATTTACCGGAAGAGTATGGAGTTAGTACCACTTTTAATGTAGGAGATTTGAGCCCCTATGAAGGAGATTCGGAACAAGATGAAAATTCGGGGTCGAATTCTTTCCAAGAAGGAGTGGATGATGTAGGACCATCACATGGAAGATATCAAGGTCCCATTACTAGAGCAAGAGCTAAGGAGATCCAAGAAGTTACGTCAAGGGAAGTGCTATTGCTTGACACAATGCGTGAACCATTTAATTTCCATACATCATGTGTTAATCTTTTGGTGAATGTAGGAGCAAGCGAACCAAGCGAGGAGACCATGCCGACGTGCTCACTTCCCATGCAGCTCGAGGAGACCATGCAGGTTGTTGCTCACGTCCCATGCAGCCCAAGAGGGGAGGTTGTTGCTCACGTCCAATGCAGCCCAAGAGGAGAGGCTGTTGCTCACGTCCATTGCAGCCCAAGAGGGGAGGCAGCTGCTCACGTCCAAGGCAGCCCAAGAGGATAGCAAGCTGCTCACATTCAAGGAGGCCGAAAGAGAGTAATTAGCTTCCTCATTCGGATCATCATTTGGGCTCTTAAAACACATCCAAATCACTCATGGATCTGTTGAACAATTCAGCCCATTCGGATAGTCCATTTGGCTCTTAAAATCGTCCAACTCACTCCAAGGAGTTGTTTGAATAAATCAGCCTACTTTCATGCTGAATTAGTTGTTTGTTAAGTTGTTAGCTACATTAGAGGAAGCTCTCTTATTACCACCTTCCCACTAATGTTTTAGTTTTCTTTTCTTTATTTTTGTCTAGATAAAAGAGTCTATATATATAGCCTCTTTAGCTGCTTATTAGTGACGTTAATTTCATTGCTTAGAATTACATTTGTAATCATTCACAAAATCAATCAAAGAACAAGAGAGTTTTTGGTTGGCATTGCTGTTGTTTGCTTGGCTGAGCTTGTTCGTGTCAACCGCCTTCGGATTGGTGCTTCGAGCCTTCACGAGTCCCTCTTTGTGCTAGTTCAGCCGGAGCTAGTGTAAAGTTGTATTGGAGACGGGTCTAGGGCATTCCCGAAGTGGGGTTTTGGCTCTTCAACCTTGGTTCCTTTCGTTGACTCTCATTGGTTCTTCTCTACACCTTCCTGCGTCCATTCACCATCCACGTTTCATTCCGCATCTGGATTCGCTTCATTCAGCCGGATTCGGGATCATTGTACCTAGATCGACTCATTCACGGATAATACCGTATCACCTAGCTTACTCGTTGTTCAACTCTATGTTCGGTTTCTAGCCTTGGAGAGTGTTTGAGTTGAGTTATGAGATTGATGTTGATGTGTACCTCGCTGTGATCAGGCCTTGGTTATTCTCATACGGAAAGTTTAGATCGTTTGTTTTGTTAAGCTTTGAGACAAGGTAAGTCCTCGGACTTACTTAGCCGCTTTTATGCATTATTTGTATACATGATGATGTTGTGTGCCTTTACCGCTTTTGATCATGAAACCGGATTAGGACAACTTGGCTTTATATATTATTTGGCCCATTGTTGTTATTATTATCGGGCGGTGACATCACTGCCCAACTCCCGAGGGAGACTAGGAGGTTCTCTACGACCATGCCATACATGGTATACGGGCAGGCTTTTCACCATTCCACATGGTATACGGGTTGAGCTCCGCATCACTCCTGTTGGCTAGATGGGGACAGAGGCGAGAGTTATAAGACTCTAGTGTCATACTTTGAACGAATGGAACTAGTAAAGGAATAACTTAAAGAGAGAATAAGAACCGGATGTGTATGTGTATGAGCATACTGTGTGATATGATTTCTTATGTGTGTGTCTGTGCCATATTATCTATATAATGCCTGAAATGTGAGCTAACGGTTTTAAACGTGGAAAGGAAGTCCAAGAGTAGGTACCAAGGAGCGGGGTACAATGCACCAAACGCGGTGAACAAGTGGAAAAACTCATCCTATGGCAAGGAGAACACCGCTGCGAGGGGAGGGACATCCGTTGCACAAGGAGCCGACGCCACTGCTCGGCGTGGTGCCGCACCCTCCGGTCCTTCGTTTCCTCCCAAGGCAAACCCGGCTGCTCCTTCGGGATCCAAGCTAAGTAAATCTAACCCCCTTGTGCCTAATGCTAATTCTAGAGCTAGAGATGTGACTTGCTTTAAGTGTCAAGGTAAAGGGCACATGATGAGAGAATGCCCAAACAAAAGAGTCCTTGTAATCAATCATCTAGGTCAATATGAGTCGGAATCCGACAATGATGAAAATGAATTTGATAATGTTGTTGACAATCCTGTTTTTGATGATGATGATAATGATGATGATGATGATGATGAGGATGATGATGATGATGAAGAAGAAGAAGAAGATGATGATGATGATGATGATGATGATGATGATGATGATGATGATGATGATGATGATGATGATGATGATGATGATGATGATGATGATGATGGTATATAGGGTATGAACATGGGGAAATTTTGATAGCTAGGAGGACTTTACACTTACAACCTACTCATTATGAAGATAATCAAAGAGAAAATCTATTTCACACTAGATGCTTAGTAAAAGGGAAGGTTTGTAACGTTATAATTGATGGTGGGAGTTGTTGCAACATAGCTAGCACGGAATTGATTTCTAAATTGCAAATAACAACTTTCTACCACCCTAGGCCTTACAAGCTACATTGGATGAATGACTGTGGTGAGCTTAAGGTAAACAAGCAAGCTAAAATTCACATTACCTTAGGACATTATGAAGACACTATTCTATGTGATGTGGCTCCAATGCAAGCTTGTCATGTTTTGTTAGGCCGACCTTGGCAATATGATAGGAAAGTGTTGCATAATGGTTTCACTAACAAGTATTCTTTCACCGTTAAAGATAAACTTGTTACTCTCAAGCCTATGACTCCTATGTAGATCGCAGAGGCTTTTCAGAAGAAAACAAGCGAAGTTGGCCAAGCGAGCAGCGGTGACAAGGAGACAACGCCGGCCAAGGGAGGAGCACTCTCTACAGCCGCCAAGGTGGCCGACGCCATGAACAACCTCGCTGTAGCAAGGACCGCCGCCAAGGGTAAAGCGCTCGCAGCCGCTGTCCAGCCACCACCGAGGGTGTTGCTCGCAGCCAAGAGGGAATACATCGCAAATTACCTCCCTCCCGATGTCACACTCGTGTGTTTGTGTAAAGGGCTGAATTTGGTAAGCAACTCGACCTTATTTGATTTAACCCCTATTAGTTTAGCTATCTTGGATGAGTTTGCAGATGTGTTTCCGGATGAAATACCCCCCGGGTTGCCACCATTGCGGGGTATTGAGCACCAAATAGATCTTATTCCCGGAGCTACTCTCCCAAACCGACCCGCCTATAGAATGAACCCGAAGGAGAGTGAGGAGATTCAAACGCAGGTACAAGAGCTCCTTGATAAGGGGTACATTCAAGAGAGCCTTAGTCCTATGGCGGTTCCGGTCATACTAGTCCCTAAGAAGGTCAACACTTGGCGGATGTGTGTTGATTGTAGAGTTGTCAACAACATCACCATCAAGTACCGTCATCCCATTCCCCGCCTTGATGACATGTTGGATGAGCTACATGGAGCCAATACCTTGTCCAAGATCAACCTTTGAAGTGGCTATCATCAGATTCGAATGAAGGAGGGAGACGAATGGAAGACGGCATTCAAGACCAAGTTTGGGCTCTATGAGTGGCTTGTTATACCATTCGGTTTGACTAATGCTCCCAGCACATTCATTGATGAAGGATCATCCAAGCTAAGTCAAGGTCCCTTACCAAGGGCTCAAGCTAAACTACAAGCTGAGATGGATGCATTGCTTCTAACCATGAACCATGGACCACCTAACTCACCTTCCATGAGCTAACGAGCCTTGATGATGATCATGGTCCACCAAGGAACAAGTTGTACGCCTAAGGGTTCTATATAAGGCTGAAATGTTCCAAATTGGCTGAATAAGCTTATTTGGATGTTTTAAGTGTTGTTAAGTCTTTTTAGAATAAAAGCCCAAACTTATGTCTTAATTGGCCTTTAGTTAATTATTTCAGTTCATGAACATATTAAACACTATATATATGTTATTAGGCGTGATAGGTCAAGGGGAATCCAGAAAATACACGTTAAACACAGTTTTTGTGCTGCTGTTGCAGATTGGCGATTTCTAGCGTGTTGGAGAGCTTTGTGATTGTGATTTTGGCTTAACTCTTCTTGTCTGAGTTAATCTCCTTAGGGATTAGTGTTGCAAGTTGTTTATAAGCATCCTCTTGGTGCTTTCAATCTCCATATTGATTGTGTCAAGTTGTAGAAGCAGGGTTGATTTGTCTTTTGGATTGGTTCTTGAATTCATTGTTCAAGGGTTCTTCCATAGTTCTATTCGGTTCTTCTTAAACATCTATCTTTATATCTTCGTTCTTATCATTCCTCCATATCTAAGTTTCATTCCATTGTTTCCAGGTTGTTCGTCTAGATCGTTAAACGGGCTAATCCCCGTATCAATTGGTATCAGAGCTTTGGGGACGTTCAACCATCATCAAAAGAGTCATAAAATCACAAAAAGAGTTTGTTTTAATCATTGCAATTGATCATTGTCTTTTGTAGTCTTTTCTTTTCTTCAGCTTTTCTCTCTTCTATTCTAAGTTGATTGAATTCTAACTTGTTTGTTGTTCTTGATCAGCCAATTGAGCACCGAAGTCATCAACAAACACCAACACCACCACGCCAGCCCACCACCACTTTCATGCCGCCAAAACCAACCCTAACCTACTGTTTTTCGTTAACCCTAATCCTGCAACAGCCATATCTTTTCTTAATCCTAGAAATAAGCATATCTTTTCATATTTTTTCCATAATCCTGTTTCAGCCATATCTTATATCTAACCATATCTTATCTTTTTAGTTGTTTCCCTATTTACCCTCTTGTTATTTAATTTTCGTTTTTATTTTGCTGAGATAAAAAAAAAAGGAAAGATGTTGTCCAGAATATTAAAAAAAAAGAAAAGAGAAGGACAAACCAAAAAAAAAAAAAGAAAAGAAAAGTAGAATTCAGCTTTGTGTTTGCATTGTGTTTAGCTCTAAGTTATTGAACTAACAACATTGTTCTTGCAAGAGTTGACTAAGAGGAAGAAGATTTCAAGGGGACTCCAAGAAACCTACATTCCAAGCCTTTTTCATTCGGCCACCCTACCCTAAACCGACCTTAGTTGTTAATTTTGGTGTTTGAGGTTGCAAGTTGAGGCACTTACGAGTAAGGTTCTTTTAGCTTATTTTGAGTCTATATTTCGGGTCATTTTGGTTGTACATCTCATTCATACAACTAGTCCATTCCTTGAGTCATTTTTTCTTTCTTTCTTTTGTTGAGTCAGCCTAGGACATACCTTGATTAATTCAATTGTTGTTTCGTGTTAGCTTATATTTGACTAGACACTACCCACACAAGGTTGTTAATTCCTACAAGGTGAGCCATCAACAAGGTCTTATCACATCACTTGAGAGTGAGGGATAAACACTTGAGAGACACACTAGAGAGGATTTTGTTTTGATCTAATCTAACGTGTTTGTTTGTTCTGTTGTGTTTAACAAGATGTCTAGTGATCATCATACCTAGAAGCAACCGGAGTCTAGTCCGGCAGATTTGGTTAGCATGATGAAGGCTATGATGCAAGCAGAATTTAAAGCCATGGAAGATAGGCTTACGGGTTTACAAGGGCAAATAACTGAGCTTAAGACTAATAAGGCTAAAGAAGACACCTCATTTCCCCTAACTAAGGCACTAGGCCATCACTTTGAGAAAAGAGAAGGTTCTAAACCCTTAACTATAAGCCATCGACGAGTATCTCTTGACAGCCAACAAGAAGCTTTCAACGAAGCCAAGAAGATTCCCATTAATGCTTCACATGGGCATCATTCTAACACTAAACCTCCTATTCATGATAACAGTCATTATGCTAATTTCTCTCTTAGCACCACACAGGATGGAGATATTGAGGAGTCCGAAGATGATGGCTATGATTATGCACAAGAAAGAAGGCAAGAGGAAGCCTGGAGGCAAGACGAGGAATGGATGAGAAATGAGGAAAGAAGGATGGAACAAAATAGGAGGCGTGAAGATAGGAGACGAGAAGATGAGAGGGATCAAGATGGGAGGCGTGAGTATAGACGGAGGCAAGACGAAGACTATGAAGGGAGGAGAGACAATAAACACCAAAGGAGAGGGCGAGATCATGAGCAAGATGATCTAGGTAAGGTGAAGATCAAGATCCCATCCTTTGAAGGCAAGTGTGATCCGGATGTGTACATGGCTTGGGAGACGAAGATTGAGCAAATATGGGCGTGCCACAACTTTCCCGAGAATAAAAAGGTACATTACGTAGCCCTTGAGTTCACTGATTATGCTTTGATATGGTGGAATGAGCTTGTGAAGGAAAGGAGGCGAAACATGGATCCACAAGTTGCAACATGGGCACAAATGAGGGCAATCATGCGAGCTCGATTTGTTCCCCAACATTATAGGAGGGACTTGAGGCAAAAGTTGGAAAACTTGAGGTAAAGTTCAATGAGTTCAGAGGAGACCTACAATGCCATGCAAATGGCTATGGTGAAGGCCAATGTTAGTGAGGATGAAGAGGCAACTATGGCCAGGTATCTCCGTATCCTTAATTCAAGTTTTGCTAACGAGGTAAATTTGTTTCCCTACTCTACTATGACAGAATTACTACATCTCGCCATGAAAGTCGAGAAGAAGATAAAAGGGAGGAGTCAAGGCATAAAGAGGTCATTTGGGACCTCAAATGTATGGAAACAACAAGGAGGGAACCGACACGGAGGATACAACCGCGAAGCCCCCAAAACAGCCCCCGAGCAAGCTCCCACACGCCCAACCTACCCTAAGACGCCTATTGCAGCCCCTAAACCACCTCAAGGAAGTAATTATAACTCTTCTTCTTCTAGGGCTAGAGATGTTGTGTGCTTTAAGTGTCAAGGTAGAGGACACATGATGAAAGATTGTCCGAATAGGAGAACTTTGCTAATAAATCATTTAGGCCAATAAGAATCAGAATCTGAGCATGAACTTGAATCTAATGAAGTCGAGCCTAGTGATGATGTTGATTCGGATGATGGAATAGTATATGAACAAGGGGATTGCTTGCTTGCTCAATGTGTGTTGTTTGATCACCCTAGTTCATTCCTAACTAATAACTATGTGCTATGTGATTTGGATGTTCCAAACGAGTCTATTGCTTGTGTTGAATCTGATTTTGAGCATGATGAGCCTGTTTTGGATGTTTGCTTGTCACATGATAATGCTTTGATGGCTAGGAGAGCCCTTAGTATACAACGTGCCCCTTGTGAGGATAACCAAAGGGAAAACTTGTTTCACACTAGATGTTTGGTTAAAGCGAAGGTTTGTAATGTTATAATTGATGGGGGTAGTTGTTGTAACATAGCTAGCACCGAATTTGTTAATAAGCTGCAATTAACAACTTTCTATCACCCTAGGCCTTATAAGCTTCATTGGATGAATGAATGTGGAGAATTAAAGGAAAATAAGCAAGTTAAGGTCACATTCACTTTAGGCCATTATGAGGATAATGTTTTGTGTGATGTTGTGCCTATGCAAGCTTGTCATATCTTATTAGGTCGTTCTTGGCAATTTGATAGGAGAGTCTTACATGATGGTTACACTAATAGGTATACTTTCACTTTTAATGGAAAACTTGTAACCTTAAAGCCTATGACTCCCTTACAAATAGCTGAGGCATTTGAGAAGAAAAAGGCAAGTGAACAAGGGGTAGACCAAGTTAAGAAGGGGAGTAAGCCAAATAATTCCAAAACCGAGCCTATAGAGCCTTCTAATACCCTTTTAGTTTCAGTTAACACACAAATGGCCTCTACTTTGCTAGTAGCCAAATCTGAGTTTCAAAGTGCTTATATTCCTCTAGAAATCACTTTGATGACCTTATGTAAGAAGTTAGCCCTAGTGAGTGATGAAACTAAGGCAAATCTTCCACCTAGCATTGTAGCCATACTTGAGGAGTTTAAGGATGTGTTTCCTAATGAGATACCCCATGGCCTATCACCCTTGAGAGGTATAGAGCATCAAATAGATCTCATTCCGGGAGCAACCTTATCGAATAGGCCAGTCTATAGAATGAACCATAATGAGAGCCAAGAGGTTAGAAACCAAGTGCAAGAGCTCTTAAATAAGGGTTATGTGAGGGAAAGCCTTAGTGCATGTGTTGTCCCCGTGCTTTTAGTGCCTAAGAAAGATAATACTTGGAGGATGTGTGTTAATTGTAGGGCCATCAATAACATAACCATTAAGTATCGCCACTCTATCCCACGCCTTGATGATATGTTAGATGAGCTTCATGGTTCCACTATGTTTAGTAAAATTGATCTTAGGAGTGGATACCATCAGATTAGGATGAAGGAAGGGGATGAGTGGAAAACTGCTTTTAAAACCAAGTTTGGTTTATATGAGTGGCTTGTTATGCCATTTGGACTTACTAATGCTCCTTCTACTTTCATGAGATTAATGAACCATGTTTTGAGAAAGTTTATAGGTAAATTTGTTGTTGTTTACTTTGATGACATTCTCATTTACAGCAAATCACTAGAGGAGCATGACAGACATCTAAGGGAAGTTGTTTCTACTCTTAGAGATGAACACTTGTATGCTAATCTTAAGAAATGTGACTTTTGCACTAATAAAGTTATTTTTCTTGGGTTTGTAGTGAGCATAGACGGTTTACAAGTGGATGAGGAGAAGATCAAGGCCATTCGAGATTGGCCTATTCCGAGCTCTATTGGCAATGTTAGGAGTTTTCATGGTCTTGCTAGCTTCTATAGGCGTTTTTGTGCGTGATTTTAGCACCATTGCAGCCCCATTGACGGAAATATGCAAGAAGAACACGCCATTTGTGTGGGGTAGTGCGCAGGACCATGCATTCAACAAGCTTAAGGAGGTTCTCACTCATGCACCTTTGCTTGCTCTTCCAGATTTCAACAAGCCATTTGAAGTGGAGTGTGATGCATCCGGAATTGGAATTGGAGGTGTTCTTTTGCAAGAAGGTAAACCTATTGCTTTCTTAGTGAGAAACTCAAAGGAGCATGTCTTAACTATTCTACTTATGATAAGGAGTTATATGCTTTGTTTAGAATACTTAAGACATGGCAACACTACTTGTGGCCTAGGGAGTTTATCTTGCATTCTGATCATGAATCTTTAAAACACTTTAGGAGTCAAGATAAACTAGATAGGCGACATGGTAGTTGGATGGAGTTCATTGAGACTTTTCCTTATGTTATCAAGTATAAAAAGGGAAAGGACAATGTAGTTGCTGATGCATTATCTAGGAGACACTCTTTGTTGACCACCCTTGATTCTAAAGTGCTAGGTTTCGTGTATATTAAGGAATTATATGTTGATGATGCTGATTTTGGTGAAACCTACAAGATATGTGTGGCTAAGGGGGCTCTAGATAAGTTCTACTTGTTTGATGGTTTCTTGTTTAAGGCTGATAAAGTTTGTATCCCTAGGTGTTCTCTTCGGATGTTATTAGTTGATGAAGCCCATAAAGGAGGATTAATGGGGCATTTTGGGAGAGATAAGACTTATACTATGCTTACCTCACACTTCTTTTGGCCTCATATGCTTAGGGATGTAGAACATGCTGTTAAGAGATGTTTAGAATGCCTTAGAGCCAAATCCAAAGTGAAACCCCATGGTTTGTACACGCCTTTGCCAATCCCTACAACCCCTTGGGAGGATATTAGTATGGACTTTATTGTGGGATTGCCTAGGACTAAGAGGGGCAGAGACTCGATATTTGTGGTTGTAGATCGATTCTCTAAGATGGCTCACTTTATAGCTTGCCATAAGACTGATGATGCCACCAATGTAGCCAACTTGTTCTTTAGGGAAGTAGTTAGGTTGCGTGGAGTTCCGAGGACTATAGTTAGTGATAGGGATGTTAAATTTCTAAGTTACTTTTGGAAAACTCTTTGGGGAAAGCTAGGAACTAAGCAATTGTTTTCTACTTCTAGTCACCCTCAAACTGATGGCCAAACTGAGGTAACTAATAGGACACTAACTAATTTGTTAAGGGCTGTTATTAAGAAGATTCTTAAGGAATGGGAAGATGCCTTACCTCATGTCGAATTTGCTTATAATAGGGTTGTGCATTCTTCAACTTCCATTTCTCCTTTTGAGTGTGTGTATGGGTTTAATCCACTAACCCCGTTTGTCTTACAGCGTTGCCTAAGAAGGAGCGAGTAGATTTCAGTGCTAAAACGCAGGTTGAACACATTCGGGAGTTGCATGAGAGGACACGTCAGAAGCTTTAGGAGAAGGGCAAGTACAATGTTGCGAAAGCTAACCACGGACGCAAGAAGATCACATTCGAGACTGGTGATCTCGTGTGGTTGCACTTAAGGAAGGAGAGGTTTCAACAGTTGAGGAAATCCAATCTCTCTCCAAGAGGAAATGGACCTTTCAAGGTCTTACACAAGGCGGGGGATAATGATTATGTTTTGGAGCTGTCGGATGATTACGCATGCAATCCTACATTCAATGTGCGTGACTTGAGTCCATTCCCACCGTCGAGCTATGATCATGGTGATTCGGGGTCGAATCCATTTCAAGAAGGGGAGAATGATGAAGGATCATCCAAGCTAAGTCAAGGTCCCTTAACAAGGGCTCAAGCTAAACTACAAGCTGAGATGGATGCATTGCTTCTAACCATGGACCATGGACCACCTAACTCACCTTCTATGAGCCAACGAGCCTTGATGATGATCATGGTCCACCAAGGAACAAGCTGCACGCCTAAGGGTTCTACATAAGGCTGAAATGTTCCAAATTGGCTGAATAAGCTTATTTGGCTGTTTTAAGTGTTGTTAAGTCTTTTTAGAATAAAAGCCCAAACTTATGTCTTAATGGGTCTTTAGTTAATTATTTCAGTTCATTAACATATTAAACACAATATATATGTTATTAGGCGTGCTAGGTCAAAAAGAATCCAGAAAATACACGTTAAACACAGTTTTTGTGCTGCTGTTGCAGATTGGCGATTTCCAGCCTGTTGGAGAGCTTTGTGATTGTGATTTTGGCTTAACTCTTCTTGTCTGAGTTAATCTCCTTAGGGATAAGTGTTGCAAGTTGTTTATAAGCATCCTCTTGGTGCTTTCAATCTCTATATTGATTGTGTCAAGTTGTAGAAGCAGGGTTGATTAGTCTTTTGGATTGGTTCTTGAATTCATTGTTCAAGGGTTCTTCCATAGTTCTATTCGGTTCTTCTTAACCATCTATCTTTATATTTTCGTGCTTATCATTCCTCCATATCTAAGTTTCTTTCCATTGTTTCCAGGTTGTTCGTCTAGATCGTTAAACGGGCTAATCCCCGTATCATTCATGCGCCTCATGAACCATGTTTTGAGGAAGTTCATAAGGAAGTTTGTCGTTGTCTACTTCGACGACATACTCATCTATAGCAGGTCAGCGGAGGCGCATGCGGATCATCTCCGTCAGGTTGTTTCTACCCTTAGACTTGAACACTTATATGCTAATATTAAGAAGTGTGACTTCTACACAAATGAAGTTATATTTCTTGGCTTTGTAGTGTGTGCTCAAGGGCTGCGAGTAGATGAGGAGAAGATCAAAGCTATCCTAGATTTGCCAACCCTGACGTCTCTTGGTGATGTGCGCAGCTTTCATGGATTGGCTAGCTTTTATAGGCGCTTTGTGAGAGACTTCGATACCTGATGTGGGATTGGGGCCGCGAATGACTAGATCTAGATTGGGAATCCTTGAAACCAACAATGACGTTTTTCCTTGACCAATGGCCCAAAATTCAGATTGCTAGAACAAGAAAATGACGATGGAAGATGGAAGAAAAGAGGATGAAAGAGGACGTAGGATGTATGGTAGAAGTAGATCCAAAAGAACCAAAAGACTCCCTTACAAGAACCTTGATCAGATTGATCAAAAACCAAGCAAGATGATGCCTTCAACCCTTTCTTCTATAACCTTACACAAGCCTTCAATGGGTACAAGCACAAGGAGGGACTAGTATTGACTAGTAGCACCATTAACACACACAAGAACAATCTAGCGGGATTCACAACGATTCAATCAATTGGCTCACTTTATTGA
Source organism: Fagopyrum esculentum (assembly GCA_033239045.1). NCBI lineage: Eukaryota > Viridiplantae > Streptophyta > Magnoliopsida > Caryophyllales > Polygonaceae > Fagopyrum > Fagopyrum esculentum. The sequence goes on from BSUD01000002.1 coordinate 86,381,987, forward strand.
TTGAATTTTCTGAATGGAAACAAAAGCTCTCAAAGAGACGGTTTATCAATTGGCTAAAATCAATCTAATCAGGAAAGAAGCTAAGGGAGGCTTTTTATATGACTAGAAAGCCTCCTTTCTAAAAAGGAAAAACATTTTTCAAAAAAAAGACAATAAAACAATTAAAATAACCCTTAAATTGTTTTGAGCCTAAAGGTTATATAAAGTCTTGTATTTTACACCAAAAGATGATATAAAATACAAAAGAAGCTCCAAAAGCCTCAATCTTCAATTTCTTGCAATTCCGGAACAAGTTTCTCTTCTTTGCTCTTGAATGGCTCCAAATCACGTGTGCATGGTCTCCCTTGCACATCCAAGTCATCGGGAATCGTCATTAGCGTGACTAAGGAAGCCTCAGTCAGCAATGGATCATAAATGGTCTCCTTAGGAGCTAAGGACACCAACAAGTTGGACACCTCCTCTTAATTTGCCCTTGCCATTGATCTAGTGATCGGCCCTTGCATTGTAGGACTAGTAGGGGTTGTTGGTGATGGTCTCTCATCATACTCCCCTTCTTGGGAAGGATTCGTCCTCGAATCATCTCCATCCGCATCACTTGACTCAAAGGGACTTAGATCTCCTACGTTGAAAGTAGGACTCACTCCATAGTCCTCCGGAAGCTCTAGTACATAAGCATTGTTGCCAATCTTACGTAGTACTTTGAATGGTCCGTCTCCCCTAGGTTATAGCTTGGACTTGCGCCATTCCGGGAACCTATCCTTCCTCAAATGCAGCCACACTAGGTCTCCCGGTTCGAACAACACTTGCTTGCGTTTCCTATTAGCCTTGGCCGCCACTTGCCTCTCCTTCTCCTCTAGCCTTTTGCGTGTTCTTTCATGCATTTCCTTGATGATCTCCACCTGTTTTCCTGCATTAAAATCTACTCGCTCCTCAATGGGCAACAGTATAAGATCAAAAGGGGTCAAAGGATTCAACCGATAGACACACTCAAAAGGAGTTAGGTTAGTAGAAGAATGTAATGTACGATTATATGCAAATTCTACATGAGGCAATACATCTTCCCAAGCTTTCAAATTATCTTTTAAAACAGCCCTCAAAATGGTTGTTAACGTCCTATTAGTTACTTCGGTTTGACCATCCGTTTGAGGATGACTAGAAGTCGAAAACAGCAACTTCGTCCCTAATTTACCCCAAAGAGTTTTCCAAAAGAAACTAAGAAACTTAACATCCCTATCACTCACTATAGTCCTAGGTACTCCATGTAATCTAACAATTTCCCTAAAGAACAAGTTAGCTACATTATAAGCATCATCAGTCTTATGGCAAGCAATAAAATGTGTCATTTTAGAAAATCGATCTACTACCACAAAAATCGAATCTCTCCCCTTCTTAGTCCTAGGTAACCCAACAATGAAGTCCATACTAATATCCTCCCAAGGTGACTTAGGCGTGGGTAAGGGGGTATACAATCCATGAGGTTTCAATCTAGCCTTAGCCTTTAAACACACAAGACATTTCTTAAGCAAGTTCTCTACATCTCTAAGTATATGAGGCCAATAAAAATGTGAATGCGGCATATGATAAGTCTTATCTCTCCTAAAATGCCCCATTAAGCCTCTCATATGGGCTTCCTCAACAAGTAATTGCCTAAGGGAACACTTAGGCAATTACTCTAGATGCACATTGCTTAAATATGACTCCAAAATCATAATCATCAACATATAAATCCTTAATATAATAGAAACCTAAGACCTTAGAATCCATAGTTGTGATTAAAGAGTGTCTCCTAGAGAGAGCATCCGCTACAACATTATCCTTGCCCTTTTCATACTTTATGATATAAGGAAAAGTTTCTATAAACTCCATCCATCTACCATGTCTCCTATCTAACTTATCTAGACTCCTAAAATGTCTTAAGGACTCATGATCGGTACGTAGGACAAACTCACTAGGCCATAAATAATGTTGCCATATTTTTAATACTCTAAACAATACATAAAGTTCTTTATCATAGGTCGAGTAGTTTAAACATGCTCCCTTTAATTTCTCACTAAAGAAGGCTAGTGGTTTACCCTCTTGCATGAGTACTCCTCCAATGCCAATACCCGAAGCATCACACTCGACCTCAAAAGGTTTGGTGAAGTCTGGAAGAGCTAGGAGAGGGGCATGGGACAGCCGCAACTTCAACTCCTTAAACACCTTCTCTTGAGCATCTCCCCACACAAATGACACCTTCTTCTTTGTCAAGGACGTGATTGGGGCTGCTATGGTGCTGAAATCTCGCACAAAACGTCTATAGAAGGTGGCTAGGCCGTGGACACTCCTCACTTGACCGACGGTTGCAGGAGTAGGCCATTCCTGGATTGCCTTGATCTTCTCTCCATCCACCTCTAGACCTCTTGTGCTCACTACAAAACCAAGAAAACAACTTGATTAGTACTAAACTCACATTTCTTCAAATTAGCATACAAATATTCAATTCTAAGAGTTGCAAGTACTTCCCTCAAATGTTCCTCATGCTCTTCAAGTGACTTACTATAGATGAGGATGTCATCAAAGTAAACCACAACAAACCTACCAATGTAGTGTCTCAACACGTGATTCATCAATCTCATAAATGTGCTAGGAGCATTGGTTAAACCAAATGGCATCACTAGCCACTCATAAAGACCAAACTTGGTCTTGAATGCCGTTTCCACTCATCTCCCTCCCTCATTCTGATTTGGTGATAACCACTCCTAAGATCTATCTTAGAGAACAATGTGGCTCCATTCAACTCATCTAACATGTCATCTAAACGTGGGATAGGATGGCGGTACTTAATGGTGATGATGTTGATGACTCTACAATCAACACACATCCTCCATGTATTGTCCTTCTTAGGCACTAAGAGGACGGGAACGACACTAGGATTCAAACTCTCCCTTACATAACCCTTATCTAGGAGTTCTTGGACTTGGTTTTTGATCTCTTGGCTCTCCTTAGGGTTCATCCTATAGGCTTGACGGTTTGGGAGTGTAGCACCGGGAATAAGATCTATTTGGTGCTCAATACCTCTAAAAGGTGGAAGGCCAGCCGGAATCTCGTCAGGAAACACATCACTAAACTCATCTAGGATAGCTAGGATGGGCTTAGGTAGGGTGGCCTTGGCTTCATCACTCAAAGTCACTAAGCTCTTGCACAAGCTCACAAGAATGGCATCTAAAGGGGTGTAATCTAGGATATACTCCTCCTTGGATGCTAGAAGGACACTAGAAGGTGTGGCTAATAGGGTGGTACTAATCTTGGCCGTGGGTTCTATTTTAGACCGTGAGCTATCCCCTCTTTTTTTCACCTTATTTTGCTCCACACTGAACTCCTTCTTCTTCTCATAAAATTCAGCAATCTGCAATGGTGTCATAGACTTAAGAGTTAGTGTTTGACCATTAAATTCAAAGGTATGCCTATTAGTAAAACCATCATGCTTAACTCTCGTATCAAATTTCCATGGACGTCCCAAAAGAATATGACAAGCTTGCATGGGAACTACATCACAAGTAATGGTGTCCTCATAGCTACCTAAAGTGATAGTAACTCTAGCTTGCTTATTTACTTTTAATTCTCCACAATCATTCATCCAATGCAATTTGTAAGGCCTAGGGTGATAAAATGTGGTAATTTGCAACTTATTAATCAAATCAGTGCTAGCTATATTGCAACAACTACCTCCATCTATGATCATATTACACACGTTCCCTTTAATTAGACATCTAGTATGAAAAAGGTTTTCTCTTTGATTATCCTCACACGGAGCTAGCTTAGCATGCAAAGTTCTTCTAGCTATTAATGATTCTCCATGCTCATATTCAATGCCCTCATCACTATCACTACCAATTTCATGCAATCCCTTAAGGTGGGTGTTATAATCATTTCCATGCTCATCCTCACTCTCATATTGTCCAAATTGATTTAAAATAAGAGTTTTCTTATTAGGACAATCCCTTTTGTAATGACCTCTACCTTGACATTTAAAACACACAATATCTCTAGAACGAAGAGTAGAGTTAAAGGTACTCCCTTTAGGACCACTTGAAGGCTCATTCAAGGGTCTAGAAGATGAATGAGGTGTTGAGCTCCTTCTTTGTGCGCCTTGGTCCATGGTTGATGCTTTTCGGTCCTCCTTGGTGGATGTAGGCTCACGACTGTATGATCCTTGGGGCCGGCTGTTTTGTGCTTTCCATGAGCTTGTAGTTCCAAAGCTTGTCTTGGCACCTTGGCTCCTAGCCTTTGTCTTCTTCTCTACTTTGATTGCTAAATGCAGCAGCTCCACCATGGTACTATAAGGATACAAATCAATTTCATTAGCCAAAGATGAGTTTAAAATGCGTAGATACCTAGCCATTATAGACTCCTCATCTTCAACCACATTAGCTTTCACCATTGCCATTTGCATAGAGGTGTAGACCTCTTCGGCACTCATGGCTCCTTGTCTAAGGTTCTCCAACCTTTTCCTCAGCTCCCTAGCATAATGTTGAGGTACAAAACGAGTTCTCATCAAGGCCTTCATTTGTTCCCATGTAGTGATGGCCGGATCCAAGGTTCTTCTTCTTTTCTTGACAAGATGATCCCACCATACTAGTGTATAGCCTTGGAACTCCAATGATGCAAGCTGGACCTTCCTTTGCTCTCCAAAGTGATGGCAAGACCAAATTTGCTCCAATTTAGTCTCCCAATCCATGTAAGCATCCGGGTCACACTTGCCTTCTAAACTAGGAATCTTGACCTTCACTTTCCATATTCCATCTAGCTCTTGATATGGCCTAAATGGCTCATATTCTCGTCCTCTCCTTGGCTGTGGGTGACGCCTAGGGAACTCTCTGCACATACCTTCTTCCTCAACATCCTCTTGTGGCTCCTAAAAATCATCCACAACACCTTGCATATTAGGTGTTCTAGGAAGAGTGTTAGCATGTCTCATACCTTGCCCTTGAGGGGTTTTTGGGGTGATTCAGGGGCTATTTCTCTAGGGGCATCTCTAGATGTGCCTCCTAGCTCGAAAGTGGACCTCGGCTGTGGCGTGGCCGTGGGTGCTGGTCGAGGCTCCAACGTGTCAATCCGGTGTGTCAATCTTGCCACCGAATCCATTAGTTGCTTCACCATAGCAAATGTCTCCGGGTGCATTGACTCACTGCTGTGGGACTTGCTTGGACTATTACACCTAGACATGATCAAAAAAACACACAAAAACAAGCAAACTAGTTGAATTAGATAAAATAGAAAATTCTCACAAGTATTTACTCTCAGTTTCACACTCAAGTTGTGTTGATCACAAGCTATTTGATGCAATTGACTTGGATGGATTAAAACTCCTTCTAAGATCAATGCCTTAGCTCAACTAGCACACTCCTTGACTTGAAAAAGGGTGATACACGGCTTCTTGAAGGTTCACAACAGAAAACGTCAAGATAGACACTAAGAAGCTGAAATAAGACTCAAGACTCAACTAGTATGGCTTGCAAGCAATTTTAACTAGCTAAATCACACAAAATAATCAAAAAAAGACACAAGACTCAAAGATAGATGCAAAAGGCTGATATGGACTCGAAAAGATGGGAAACTCAAGATATGATAGAATTAGAGTAAAACAAGGAAGATAGACCCACAAGAGACTAAGAAGAGAGCTTCACTTACCTTGTCCTTATGCAATGGAGAGAGATATGGCCGGCTGTGGTGTTTAACGTTGGCTTGTGGGTAATGGTGATGGATAAGAAATGAGGTAGGTAACTCTTGTTTGTAGTCTCAATGATCCTTTCACAATCAAATTGCAAAATCACTTGTTTTTCTAGCTTCTACACAACTTAGGTTAGTATAGAATATGATATGAAATGTATGATATGTAGGATGATGAAAATATATAAGAAAATATTTCTTTTTCTTTGTTTTTTTTTGTGGTCCTCGGCTGACCTTTTTGTGGAAGAAAATAGGAGAGAGGAATGAAATTAAAAATTGAAAAGAAATAAGAGATAACTAACTAGAAGTAGTCTCTTGTTGTTGCTACAAATAAGGAGCTTTTGTGGCCCTCTCCTCTCTCTTGCAATGGCTGATTTGTTTTGAAAGAGTGGTCCCCCTTTTGCTTTTCTTTTGATTGTTTTTTTTGGACGGTTATTGCCAAGAGAAAAGAGCTGGACGTTTTTCGATTAACAATGGTTGATGAAGGTGATGTAGAATGGCTGGACAATGGCGGTTTTGGCTTGGCTTTCTCTCTTCTCCAATAAACACAAGAAACAAAGCAAATTAGACTCAAATAGACTCTTAAGATGAAGCAAATGACCCAAACAAAGAAAAGACTCAAAGAAGATACTCAAACCGTCAATGGTGATGGCTGATTCCGGACTCGCAATCAACTAGCTCTGATACCACTTTGATGAGGTTGGGGCCGCGAATGACTAAATCTAGATTGGGAATCCTTGAAACCAACAATGACGTTTTTCCTTGACCAATGGCACAAAATTCAGATTACTAGAACAAGAAAATGACGATGGAAAGATGGAAGAAAAGAGGATGAAAGGGGACGTAGGATGCCTTCAACCCTTTCTTCTATAACCTTACACAAGCCTTCAATGGAGACAAGCACAAGGAGGGACTAGTATTGACGAGTAGCACCAATCTCTAAAGAGATTAACACACACAAGAACAATCTAGCAGGGATTCACAACAAATCAATCAATTGGCTCACTTTATTGATTGAATTTTCTGAATGGAAACAAAATCTCTCAAAGAGACGGTTTATCAATTGGCTAAAATCTATCTAATCTGGAAAGAAGCTAAGGGAGGCTTTTTATATGCCTAGAAAGCCTCCTATCTAAAAAAAGGAATAACATTTGTCAAAAAGACAATAAAATAAATAAAACAATTAAAATAAGCCTTAAATTGTTTTGAGCCTAAAGGTTATATAAAGTCTTGTATTTTATACCAAAAGATGATATAAAATACAAAAGAAGCTCCAAAAGCCTCAATCTTCCATTTCTTGGAATTCCGGAACAAGTGTCTCTTCTTTGCTCTTGCATGGCTCCAAATCACGTGTGCATGGTCTCCCTTAAACATCCAAGTCATCGGGAATCGTCATTAGCGTGACTAAGGAAGCCTCAGTCAGCAATGGATCATAAATGGTCTCCTTACGAGCTAAGGACACCAACAAGTTGGACACCTCCTCTTGAATTGTCCTTGCCCTTGATCTACTGATTGGCCCTTGCATTGTAGGACTAGTAGGGGTTGTTGGTGATGGTCCCTCATTAGTACCATAGCCGCCCCTCTAACTGAGATCACCAAGAAGAATATACCATTTGTGTGGGGAGAGGCCCAAGAGAGAGCTTTCGAAAAGCTCAAGTGGATGTTGACCAACGCCCCGTTGCTTGTTCTCCCGGACTTCACTAGGACATTTGAGGTGGAGTGTGATGCTTCAATTATAGGAATTGGTGGAGTACTTATGCAAGAGGGCAAACCCATCACCTTCTTTAGTGAGAAATTGAAAGGTCCAACTCTGAACTATTCTACTTATGATAAGGAGCTCTATGCATTGTTTAGAGTGCTTAGGACTTGGCAACATTATCTTTGGCCTAGAGAGTTATATTGCATACTGATCATGAATCATTAAAATACTTTAGGAGCCAAGATAAACTTGATAGAAGGCATGGTCGGTGGATGGAGTTCATTGAAACATTTCCTTATGTGATTAAGTACAACAAAAGGAAAAGATAATGTAGTAGCTGATGCACTTTCTAGGAGACATGTTTTGCTAACTACATTGGATGCTAGTGTTCTTGGCTTTGTTTACATTAAGGAATTGTATGCAAATGATGATGATTTTGGTGACATCTATAAAGCTTGTGTGGAAAAAGGGGCTATAGATAAGTTTTACTTGTTTGATGGCTTCTTGTTTAGAGTTGATGAAGTGTGCATTCCAAAGTGCTCTCTTAGGCTATTACTTGTGGATGAATCCCATAGGGGAGGTTTGATGGGTCACTTTGGTAGAGATAAGACATATCATATGTTGCATACTCATTTTTATTGGCCACACATGCTTAGGGATGTTGAGAATTTTGTGAAAAGATGCTTAGAATGCTTGAAAGCAGAATCTAGAGTCACGCCCCATGGTTTGTATACCCCTTTACCCATTCCCGCAGCTCCTTGGGAAGACATTAGCATGGACTTTATTGTGGGCTTACCTAGGACTAAGAGAGGGAGAGACTCTATTTTTGTGGTGGTAGACAGGTTCTCTAAGATGGCACACTTCATAGCTTGTCACAAAACAGATGATGCCACTAATGTTCCAAACCTCTTCTTTACAGAAGTAGTTAGGCTACATGGAGTTCCTAGAACCATTGTTAGTGATCGGGATGTGAAATTTTTTAGTTACTTTTGGAAGACTTTATGGGGTAAAGCTAGGTACTAAGTTCTTGTTCTCTACCGCTAGCCACCCTCAAACTGATGGCCAAACCGAAGTAACTAATAGGACTTTAGGGACACTTTTAAGGGCTGTAATTAAGAAGAAGAATTTGAAAGAGTGGGAGGATGTTTTACCACATGTTGAGTTTGCATATTACATGACCATCCATTCTTCCACTAACATGACCCCTTTTCAGTGTGTGTATGGTTTAAATCCCTTAACCCCTTTTGATCTTATGTCATTACCTTCAAAGAAGCGAGTGGATTTCAATGCAGGTATACAGGTTGAGTACATTAGGGGATTACATGAAGAGACACGGCTGCGCTTGCAGGAGAAAGCAGCCCGGACCACAGCTATGGCAAACAAGGGACGGAGGAAGTTGTTGTTTGAGCCCGGAGATCTCGTGTGGTTACATCTTAGAAAGGAGCACTTCCAAGAGCTTCGAAAGTCCAAGCTATCGCCTAGGGGTACCGGTCCTTTCAAGGTGCTTCACAAAGCCGGTGACAACGCTTATGTATTGGATCTTTCGGAGGACTTCGGGGTCAGTCCGACCTTTAATGTTAGAGACCTTAGTCCGTTCCCACCTATGGATGTAGAGCTTGAAGATTCGTGGAATAATCCTTCCAAGAGGGGGGGAATGATGAGGGACCATCCGAGCTAGCATCTCCGGAGTATGAGGGAGCTATCACACGTTCCCGAGCTAAGAAGATTGAGCAAGAGACCTAGGGCTTACTGATTTTATTTGCTACAAGTGTTCATAATAAGGCTTGGCTCCTAGGTAAGCCAGAGAGCAACGACACCAAAGCACAAGACTCGGCCAGCCCCGCACATGACGCCACTGCTCCTCACCAAGCGCTCAGCGCCGCTCCATGCCTCTCATTGAGGAATGAGGCCTTCTAAGGCCTGCTTAGTGATTGTGTGTTTTAAGTAGCCCATTATTAATTTCTAGAATTTTATTGTTGTCTTTTGTTTAAGAGCTGAAACTATTTAAAGGCTCTTTTATTGCCATTTTTAGGTCGATTATTTTTTGTGAAAAACACTTGTTTTCAGATTTCATCTTCAATCAAAAGAGAGTTTTGATTGAAGAATTATTGTGATTATATTTGGCTTATTTGTTTCGCGTGTGTCAATTGCTCTCGGGTTCTTGGTGATACGGGGATTAGCCATGAAGAACGGATCTAGACGAGCAACCTGTTTTCGGGAACAAAAGCAAACGAAATTCAGCAAACAAAGATGCAAGGAAAACGTGCAAAACAAAGAGCGAAAACGAAATAGGAAAGAAGAACCGAAAGGAACAAACGATAGAACCCTTGGATTCGATTATCCAAGAACCAAACCGATGACGATTCGGCCCCGCTTCTTATAACTTCACACAATCGATCTAGGATTATCGAAGGCACGAAGAGGTTGCTTCGATTCGACTTGTAGCACCAACCCGAAGGAGATTGACACACACAAGAACGAGAAAGCTATGCAAACACCACAATTCTCACAAGACAAGAGGCTGAACTCAAAGGTTTCAATTTGGCACTTTCACAAATGTGTTTAACGTATTCTACCCACAAAAAGGAAGAGAGAAAGGTTTATATACAACCTAGACCTTCTCTCCTAAAAATTAGAAAAGAAATAAATACAATAATTACAAATTAGAGTGTTTTAAATAAATCCATAAAATAGACTAATTCTAGGCTTTATTTAACACTCTCTAACTAGCTTCTTACACCAGCCTCTCACGCCTTCATCCATGCACATGCACACGTGATGCTCTCCTATGCTCCATTCAACTTCTTCTTGGTTGGTCCAATGTGGCTAACCATCATGAAGGGCCTTGGACTCATTGGAGGTAAACTTTGGGAGCTTCTTGAACCATGGCTAGGAAGATAGCATCCATCTCCGCTTGGCGTTTGGCTTGAGCTCTTGTTAGGGCTCCTTGTGGTGTTGAAGATGGAACCGGCTCGGATGACCCTTCATCATTCTCCCCTTCTTTAAAAGAATTCGACCTCGAATTTCCTTGATCATCACTAAGGGGTGGAAAAGGGCTTAAACCCCTCACATTGAATGTGGGATCACAATCATATTCGTCCGGCAAGTCTAGCACATAGGCATTGTCACTAGCCTTGTGTAGCACCTTGAAAGGTCCGTTTCCTTTTGGAGAGAGCTGGGACTTCCGAAGTTGTTGAAACCTCTCCTTCCTCAAGTGTAGCCATACAAGGTCACCGGCCTCAAATGTAACCTTCTTCCTTCCATGGTTTGCCTTGGCTGCGTTGTATTTTCCTTTCTCCTCAAGTTTAATCCTTGTCCTCCTATGTAGCTGATACGGGGATTAGCCGCGAAGAACGGATCTAGACGAGCAACCTGTTTTCGGGAATAGAAGCAAACAAAATTCAGCAAACAAAGATGAAGGAAAACGTGCAAAGCAAAGAGGGAAAACAAAGATGAAGAACCGAAAGGAACAAACGATAAAACCTTTGGATTCGATTATCCAAGAACCAAACCGATGACGATTCGACCCCGCTTCTTACAACTTCACACAATCGACCTAGAGTTATCGAAGGCACGAAGATGTTGCTTCAATTCGACTTCTAGCACCAACCCGAAGGAGATTGACACACACAAGAACGAGAAAGCTATGCAAACACCACAATTCTCACAAGACAAGAGGCTGAACTCAAAGGAATTCAATTTGGCACTTAGGCAATCTGTTTAACGTATTCTACCACAAAAAGGAAGAGAGAAAGGTTTATATACAACCTAGACCTTCTTTCCTAAAAATAGAAAAGAAATAAATACAATAATTACAAATTAGAGTGTTTTAAATAAATCCATAAAATAGACTAATTCTAGGGTTTATTTAACACTCTCTAACTAGCTTTTTACACCAGCCTCTCACGCCTTCATCCATGCACATGCACATATGAGGCGCTCCTATGCTCCATTCAACTTCTTCTTGGCTGGTCCAATGTGGCTAAGCATCATGACGGGCCTTGGACTCATTGGAGGTGAGCTTGGGTGAGCTTCTTGAACCATGGCAAGAAAGATAGCATCGATCTCCGCTTGGCGTTTGGCTTGAGCTCTTGTTAGGGCTCCTTGTGGTGTTGAAGATGGAGCTAGCTCGGATGACCCTTCATCATTCTCCCCTTCTTTAAAAGAATTCGACCTCGAATTTCCTTGATCATCACTAAGGGGTGGAAAAGGGCTTAGATCCCTCACATTGAATGTGGGATCACAAGCATAATCGTCCGGCAAGTCTAGCACATAGGCATTGTCACTAGCCTTGTGTAGCACCTTGAAAGGCCCATTTCCTCTTGGAGAGAGCTTGGACTTCCGAAGTTGTTGAAACCTCTCCTTCCTCAAGTGTAGCCATACAAGGTCACCGGCCTCAAATGTAACCTTCTTCCTTCCTTGGTTTGGCTTGGCTGCATTGTATTTGCCTTTCTCCTGAAGCTTAATCCTAGTCCTCCTATGTAGCTCCTTGATGTGTTCAATCTGCGTTTTAGCACTTAAATCCACTCGCTCCTTCTTAGGAAACGGTGTAAGATCAAAAGGGGTTAGTGGATTAAAACCATAAACACACTCAAATGGAGAGATGGAAGTAGACGAATGCACAACTCTATTATAGGCAAATTCAACATGTGGCAAGACATCCTCCCATTCCTTTAGATTCTTTTCGATGACAGCCCTTAAAAGTGTGGTTAAAGTCCTATTAGTTACTTCCGTTTGCCCATCAGTTTGGGGGTGACTTGATGTAGAAAATAACAATTTTGTGCCTAGCTTTCCCCAAAGAGTCTTCCAAAAATAACTTAAGAACTTAACATCCCTATCACTAACTATTGTCCTTGGAATTCCATGTAACCTAACTACTTCCCGAAAGAATAGATTAGCTACATTGGCCGCATCATCAGTTTTGTGACAAGCAATAAATTGAGCCATTTTTGAGAAACGATCTACAACCACAAAAATCGAGTCCCTACCTCTTTTAGTCCTAGGCAATCCCACAATAAAGTCCATACTAATGTCTTCCCAAGGGGTTGTTGGGATGGGCAAAGGTGTGTATAATCCATGAGGCTTCACTTTAAATTTAGCTCTAAGGTATTCGGAGCATCTCTTAAGCACATTTTCAACATCCCTAAGCATGTGTGGCCAATAAAAGTGTGAGTGCAGCATAGCATAAGCTTTATCCCTCCCAAAATGACCCATTAAACCTCCTTTATGGGCTTCCTCTACTAACAACAATCGAAGGGAACACCTAGGTATGCACACCTTATCAATTCGAAACAAAAATCCCTCAGACAAATAGTATTTATCTAAGGAACCTTTTTGCATACATAACTTATATGTATCACCAAAATCAATATCAGATTCATAGAGCTCCTTAATATAAATAAAGCCTAATACCTTAGCATTCAATGTAGTCAACAATGTGTGCCTCCTAGAGAGGGCAACCGCCACTACATTGTCTTTTCCCTTTTTATACTTGATAACATAGGGAAAAGTCTCAATAAACTCCATCCACCAAACATGCCTCCTATCTAGTTTATCTTGACTCCGAAAATGCTTCAAAGACTCATGATCGGAATGCAAAATAAACTCTCTAGGCCACAAGTAGTGTTGCCATGTCTTAAGCACTCTAAACAAAGCATATAACTCTTTATCATAGGTAGAGTAATTAAGACATGCTCCTTTGAGCTTTTCACTAAAGAAGGCAATAGGCTTACCTTCTTGCATGAGCACGCCGCCTATGCCAATGCCCGAGGCGTCACACTCCACTTCGAAGGGCCTAGTGAAGTCGGGAAGAGCAAGCAAGGGCGCCTCGGTTAAGACGAATTTCAGCTTGCTAAAGGCACGTTCTTGCGCCTCCTCTCACACAAATGGCGCATGCTTCTTGCAGATTTCCGTCAAGGGCGCGGCAATGGTACTAAAGTCTCTCACAAAGCTCCTATAGAAGCTTGCAAGCCCATGGAAACTCCTTACTTGGCTGATGGATGTTGGTGTGGGCCAATCTTTGATTGATCTAATCTTCTCCTCATCCACTTGTAGGCCTTGTGTAGTCACTACAAAACTAAGAAATATAACCTCATTAGTGCAAAAGCTACATTTCTTAAGATTAGCATACAAGTGTTCAGCCCTAAGGGTAAGAACTACTTCCCTTAGATGTTCTTCATGCTCCTCTAGGGACCTGCTATAGATTAAAATATCATCAAAGTATATTACAACAAACTTCCCTATAAAATGTCTCAAAACATAGTTCATTAAGCGCATAAAAGAAGAAGGAGCATTAGTTAACCCAAATGGCATAACAAGCAACTCATACAAACCAAACTTAGTTTGAAGGCTGTTTTCCACTCGTCCCCCTCCTTCATTCGGATTTGATGGTAGCCACTCCGTAGGTCTATCTTGCAAAAGGTGGTGGCGCCGTGTAGCTCATCAAGCATGTCATCTAGGCGGGGAATAGGGTGGTTGTACTTGATGGTGATATTGTTGATAACTCGACAATCAACACACATCCTCCATGTGTTGTCCTTCTTAGGCACCAAGAGCACGGGTACGGCGCACAGACTTAAGCTCTCCCTCACGTAGCCCTTGTCTAGGAGGTCTTGAACCTGCGCTTGGATCTCTTGACTCTCCTTTGGGTTCATTCGGTAGGCTGGTCTATTTGGGAGTGTTGCGCCGGGGATAAGGTCAATTTGGTGCTCAATGCCTCTCAAAGGTAGGAGGCCATGTGGTATTTCTTCCGGAAACACATCCTTAAACTCCCCAAGGATGGCTGAAATAGTAGGTGGTATGCTAGCCTTGGCTTCATCACTCATCAAGGTGAGCTCCTTACACAACATCATCAATGTGGTGTCTAAGGGTAGGTAGTCATTTTGTAGCTCAAGTTTGGAAGCTAACAAGGCTGTTGTGGGCTGTTTTGTGGCCGTGGACACAAGGTTGCTAGGTTGGTGGTTAGAAGGCGTGGCTAGGGAGGGGTCTTGGCTCGACGGCTCTGTAACACCCCAAATCCGCGGGACTCGGGATGTCACATTGGGCTAGGATCTCACAATGGATCCTGACCCTAGCCTGACAACAAGTTCACTGGACCTTACAACATGGCACTGACAGATATAATACAAATACATAAAACAGTATAAAACTGTATGACCCAAAGTAAACAACAACATAGCCGAGTATATAAAACGACATCCTCACACAGGAGGTACAAAAGACCATCCTCACGCAGGAGGGGAAACACAGCAACCCCAAACCAACCACCTAATGTACGAGAGTCCTCGGCCTGTCACCCTGCCAGATCACTCAGCAGTGCCTAACCTGTAGGGCATCTACAACATGGTAATAACCATTAGCTATCCATACACATATATAGAGTAATGCATAAGGTCAATCACAAATAGGGAAAAATAAACATATCAACATGCTTTCAATCATTTACCCATTTATTCATCTCAATATAATGGTCATTCACTCAAATCATATACATATAATATATATAAAATTAGGTGACACGAGGACCGATACATCCTTGCCTCTGAGCCTGCTAGCCAGCCGTACTAGTATCGGTCACACAATCCGTGTACCCTATGGGAGTGGATTGCGCCCTTCCTGTAAACCGGTCTGGCCTGACATCAGAGAACCTCCCAGACTCCACGGCGGGATGAAAGGGAAAGGTTATCACAGCCACGCAGTGGGGCAATTAATAAAACATAGGTCGGTAAATACGACATCACATGCTATCATAGCAAACATATAAGTCACACACCACTCATACAAACACCCCATATAAGGATGGTAGCTAAGTAAGTCCTACGGACTTACCTCAACCTCGTATAATGCTCAACCACAACTGGATCACCTCAACACTGGAGGAACAACACATCCTATAGACAAGGCACAAAGAGATGTCACATCTCTTATCAAACAAAGGGTCACACCTAGACCCGAAGGGATCCATAGGGATCATATACATCCTATAACCTCGAATAACATGCTAAACCTAAAAGCCACATCAGGGCTGAACTATAGGGATCATATACATCCTAGAACTGCATGATATCTATTCATCCAGTAAAGACTATAATAGCCTTACTATTAATATCTAAAACTGCATGATATCTATTCACCCGTCTCTTCAATGGTCTTACCATCTCAGTAAAGACTATAATAGCCTTACTATTAATATCTAAAACTGCATGATATCTATTCATCCAATCCATACACATAATGACTTCCTCATGCACCTACGGCATGACAAAGAAGTCTACAAGCCATACACAAGTCCCGGAATAAGGGAACAACCACATATCTCGCGGGTACCTCAGACCCCTAACTGGTAATCTTGTAAAGGAAAGTCCACCTTCTACTATATATCAAAGATCAACCATTAACGCATGCATCGAAAGACAAGAATTGCATAGCACTCATAACAAACAAAACTCCACTAGGTAAACCATTAACGAGAATGGTACCTGTAACAACTAACTCCCGTAGCTCCACTACATATCATTACTCGATCTCGGATCTATGCTCCTCAAGTATCACTGAGGTCCTCACTATAGCCTCCACTTCCACTCTTTCAGCACCGGAAAGAGGAAGGTCTTGCTGGGAAGAAACACTACCTTGCTGACAGAAAGGGGCCAAATGGCCTAGTTCACCACAGATGAAACAAGCTATCGGTGCCAAAGGGCACTCAAAACGCAAATGATCTGGATAGCCACAATTGTAACATAATTGTCCCATTCTTGCAACATGTGCAACTGAAGGGTAACTCGATCTTCGTCGTCCACCTTGAATGATCTTATTTCCAGAGGGAACTTGTAAAGGCAACGCCTTGCCCTGTCGACAAAACTTTGCTCTATGCCCTGCTTTACCACACGTAAAACATATTATGGGCGCCTTTGGGCACACAGCTCGCCGGTGTCCAAACTTCCCGCAATTAAAACACTGTAGTTCCATGTCAGTCGTCTTCATGGCCAAAGGACCACTTGGTTGTCCAGGTATCTGACTTGGTTCACCATTCATCATCTTTGCTTCTCCACTAACTTATTCAATCCGTTGCTTCTTCTCTGATCCAAAAGCTTCAGTTGATTTCACAGATGTTGGTAGATCCGGTGTAGGTCTACCCGCTATCACCGCCTCATATACTTGCTGCATATACTCTTGAAACTCGGATCTACTCATGGAGACACGATCAGCCTCTTCAACCTCGTTCTCTGCCATAGGCGAAACAACAGCGGAAACTGGTCCCTAACTTATCACCACTAGAGGAAGAGGGGGTGTACCCCTACCTCATCCCACTACAGATACTACTCTAGTCTGAGTCATCTATAGGATATACGCACCTAATCTTATAAGGCTATATATATGCCATAGGTATCGATATGTATATAATACATCCACATAATCCATAGTACACACAGATATATATACATATCTACGCTGCAGAGATCCATGGCAGGGGTGACGACTTCTCGTACATTCTATCCCAAAACCACAATTAAAACCAAAACCTTTGAAAACGTCACATCCCATGTGGGCTCTGTAGATTTTACCTATCAAACCTCATTGCAGGTAGCAAGTGCCATTGTTGTTAACCTGGGCTCTAATACCAACTCTGTAACACCCCGAATCCGCGGGACTAGGGATCTCACATTGGGCTAGGATCTCACAATGGATCCTGACCCTAGCCTGACAACAAGTTCATTGGACCTTACAACATGGCACTGACAAATATAAAACAAATACATAAAACAGTATAAAACTGTACGACCCAAAATAAATAACAACATAACCGAGTATATAAAACGACATCCTCACACAGGAGGTACAAAAGATCATCCTCACGCAGGAGGGGAAACACAGCAACCCCAAACCAACCACCTAATGTACGAGAGTCCTCGGCCTGTCACCCTGCCAGATCACTCAGCAGTGCCTAACCTGTAGGGCATCTACAACATGGTAATAACCATTAGCTATCCATACACATATATAGAGTAATGCATAAGCACAATCACACATAGGGAAAGATAAACATATCAGCATGCTTTCACTCATTTCTTTCACTCATTTACCCATTTATTCATCTCAATATAATGGTCATTCACTCAAATCGTGTAGATATAATATATATAAAACTAGGTGACACGAGGACCGATACATCCTCGCCTCTGAGCCTGCTAGCCAGCCGTACTAGTATCGGTCACACAATCCGTGTACCCTATGGGAGTGGATTGCGCCCTTCCTGTAAACCGGTCTGGCCTGACATCAGAGAACCTCCTAGACTCCACGGCGGGATGAAAGGGAAAGGTTATCACAGCCACGCAGTGGGGCAATTAATAAAACATAGGTCGGTAAATACGACATCACATGCTATCATAGCAAACATATAAGGCACACACCACTCATACAAACACCCCATACAAGGATGGTAGCTAAGTAAGTCCTACGGACTTACCTCAACCTCGTATAAAGCTCAACCACCAATGGATCACCTCAACACTAGAGGAACAACACAACCTATAGACAAGGCATAAAGAGATGTCACATCTCTTATCAAACAAAGGGTCACACCTAGACCCGAAGGGATCCATAGGGATCATATACATCCTATAACCTCGAATAACATGCTAAACCTAAAAGCCACATCAGGGCACAAATCCAACTCATGATATCATCACCAACTAAAATCCATAATTACCAGAATAATGTAACGAGCATAATTGAAATTCCAATTATCCATTTTAACCAACTTAAGGTCAATTTATACTAACCCGCAATACGGAAAACGAATAAATTCATAACTTATTCGTTACTAACCCGATATACGAACCGGAAGAAGATCCAGACTCCTAGCGATACGGGGAGTAAGAGCGCGGTATGCAACCTTACATTTGATGACTTGCGGTGGTCGTCGGTGCTCCGATAGCGGTAAATGGAAGCTTTACCAAAAAGCTAATAAACGGGAAATAGCTTGGTACCACGTTGAAGAGAACAAGATAAGGGAGTCGTTGGTACAAGCGGATTTGGAATTGGATCAAAGACGGGTGGTTTGTGGAGGACTAAAGATGGATCGTTATTGCTTATTTCTCGGTTTATTTCTTCTCTGCGCTTTGTGTATTTGTAACTTGGAGATATGTTAGCCGACACATATCTTTACATTTCAAATGTGAATTGAAATGAGATATATCTCTGTGCAGCCGCCCACTTCATTATGTGTATAATATATTATATACATATATGTAGATGAAGAAAGAAGCCACTGGCCGTTTCATATATATATATATATATATATATAAAATAATCTATCTAAATTATTTATTTAAACGCGATTATATTTTCCGGTCTCCAAACTTTATGAAACTGGAATATAAAATCCAGAATATTTTCGGGATAATTATTCCATAACTATTTCGTAAAATGGGCATTCCTAAGTCACCTTTCTTAACCGCAAAGAATCGGGATAGCGATTGTTTTGTCCGTTTCGTCTTTCTATATTATTTCACATCTAAGACATATCCGATGTCCCGATCATGTCTCTCAACTGCAACTTTATTTATTGGAGCTCTCAAATGCTCCAAATAACACCGGAGGGTAAAAAATAATTACCTAGGGGAAAAAGTAAAAATTTCCCCAAACGTCCAAAATTACGTCTGGAACATAACGGTGGGACTCTTACTCATCACTTGCGAAATCTTCGCGAGTTATATGTCAATTACTATCAACGATTAAGTTAATCAGCATTAATTAGAATTCGGAAATCCTAGCTATTACAGGCTTGCTCCCCTTCTTAGCTTGTCCTTGCTCTTGCTCACTTGCCTTCTTCTTCTCGAATGCCTCCGCAATCTGCAAGGGAGTCATAGGCTTAAGATTCACGGTTTTACCATTGAATACAAAAGAATATCTATTTGTAAAACCGTCATGAATAACTCTCCTATCATATTGCCAAGGGCGGCCTAACAACACATGACAAGCTTGCGTAGGCACAACATCACATAAAACCGTATCTTCATAATGGGCTAAAGTAAAAGTGATCTTAGCTTGCCTATTAATCTTTAACTCACCACATTCATTCATCCAATGCAGCTTATATGACCTAGGGTGATAAAATGTAGGAATTTGCAACTTAGATATCATTTCGGTGCTAGCAATATTGCAACAACTTCCTCCATCAATAATAACATTACAAACCTTTCCTTTAACCGAGCATCTAGTGTGAAACAAGTTTTCTCTTTGGTGATCTTCACAAGGAGCAGGTTGTACACTTAAAGTTCTCCTAGCTATCAAAGAATTATCATGCTCAAGACTTTTATCACAAATCATGGAAGTGTTAGCTAGGAATGAGCTAGGATGATCAAATAACACTCTCTTAGCTAATAAACAATCTCCTTGCTCATATTCAATCCCATCATCATCCAAATCATCATGATCATGCATATTAAGTTCAAAATCATCATTATCAGGCTCATGCTCAGATTCGGACTCATATTGCCCTAAATGGTTAACTAGCAAAGTTCTTTTGTTAGGACAATCCTTCATCATGTGCCCTCTTCCTTGCCACTTAAAACATACAATATCCCTAGCTCTATATGAAGGGTTAGAAGTACTCCCTTGAGTGCGTTTAGGTAGTGTAGGCGTGGGCTTGGTAGGGGTTGCGTAAGGAGCCTTGCGTGGGGCCTCCTTGCTCCGGGGCTAGCTTCTCCTTGCTTGGCACCTCCCGGCTGTAATTCCCTTGTTGGCGACCTCCTTGGCTCCTCCATGAGCTAGGCGTGCTATAGGCAGCCTTACCTCCTTGACTTCTTGCCTTTATTTTCCTTTCTACTTTGATTGCTAGGTGGAGCAATTCTGTCATAGAGCTATAGGGAAAAAGATCTATCTCGTTAGAAAAACTTGAATTGAGAATACGAAGATACCTAGCCATTGTAGTCTCTTCATCCTCTCGCACATTAGGCTTTACCATGGCCATTTGCATGGCATTATAGGTCTCCTCGGCGGTCATGGCTCCTTGCCTCAAGTTCTCCAACCTTTGCCTCAATTCTCTAGTGTAATGTTGAGGCACAAACCGAGCTCTCATCAAGGGCTTCATGTGCGCCCAAGTAACTACCGGTGCATCCAAAGTTCTCCTCCTTTCCTTCACCAAATCATCGCACCATATCATAGCATAATCAATAAACTCAAGATCTGCGTAATGTACACGTCCGGGTCACATTTGCCTTCAAAGCTTGGGATCTTCACCTTCACTTTGCCAAGGCCATCATACTCCAGATCTCGCTCCCTCCTTGGCTGGCCACCATAGGGCTCACGCCTCTGCTCGTCTTGGCGCCGGCCGTCATGAGGTCTCCGGGGCTGTTGGCGCTCCCTTCGTCCGTTTGGTCTCCATTCCTCGTCATCTCCATCACCGTCCTCATCCTGCTCATAAGCTTGATTCTGAAATTGTTGAGGATAGTTATGCAAATTATCATGTATAATGGGAGAAGAAGGGATAGAAACGTGCTCCTCAAAAGCAAGATTGCCCCATCCAGGTTGGGACACGGTGTGGCCTAAGCCTTGGACATTCCGAGAGGGCTGCGTGGCATTAGAGTGCCGGGCTCCTTGAAATGCCTCTTGTTGGCTTTGGAGTGGTATTCGGTCTAGCCCTTGTTGTTGAGCCCTTGAGTGGTCTCCTACCTGCATGTTGCCTCCTAGTGGCCAAGGCTCCGGAACTACCTTAGACGCCTCCAAGTTGGACAGCCTTGTAGTTAACCCTTCAATGCTATCTTTCAAGCCCTTTATAAGGTTAAACAACTCCGGGGTGATAGGCTCGGGGTTTGTCGTACCTATGGGAGTTCCTGACATTGTTCAAAGACACTAAAACACTCAAACACGTTAGGTTAGCTAAAACAAAAACGCCTCACAAGTGTATACTCGAAAGCAAACTCTCACTCTGTAGTGGTGCTCAACAATCTTGTTGATGGCTTGTCTTGTATTAGTCAAAAACCTCACGTGAGTTCAATAATTAGCCAAACAAAAGCTTTAAAGTAGAAGCGAAATTCGATTTCAATCACCTTAAAAACGTGTTTGACTCAATAAAAGAGAAGAAAAGACTCAAAACGGGAAGGAAAAGTTGCACGAATGTTATATGCAACTGAGTATGGACTCAAAATTTGAACTCAAGATAAGCCTTGAAAGAACTTACTCGTCAAGCCTAAGCAAGCAAACCTTTGACACCGAAGGTGTGTGTCGAAGGGCTGATAAAGGCTAAGGCGTGGCTCGAGTGAAGTGAGCTAGGCGAGGGCCAAGGCGTGGCTACGCTAGGGTGAAGCTAGGCTAGGCGTGAATGGCTTGGTCCCTTTGAGTGAGATGAGCTCCTTTGTAGTCCCTTTTGGTTGATCAACAATAACACTTAGCAAGCACAACTTTTGAGTGAGATGAGCTCCTATGTAATCCTCTTTGGTTGCTGAACAATAACACTTAGCAAGCACAACTTCAACTATTACAAACTATTAAATAAAACAAGAATAAGCTAGCAAGAATGAAATGAATACTAATGCTGATTTTTTTTCTCTTTCTTTTCTTTTCTTTTCTTTTCTTTTCTTTTTCTTTTCTTTCTTTCTTTTTTTTTTTTTGAATTCG
>BSUD01000002.1:86404371-86447202 GCA_033239045.1 Fagopyrum esculentum
TAAAGAAAAATAAAACAAAAATGCTAAGAAAATCTAATTAGTTGCAAGAGGATAGAGTTGACCAAGTAAATAGCTAACCAAGGGTGAAAATTCAAAAAATAGGCTGAAAATGTGGAGGAAAGAGATGGTTGGTAGCTTGAAAATAAGCTGAATCGTCCAGCTTAAAATTTTTTTTCTTTTCGAACGTTTAGGGCTTGTTTGGTTGCGTTTGGGTGTGGGACAAAGGCTGGTGGCGGCTTGGTGGTAGGCACAAGGGACTGGTGGTAGGCGCGGTGTTGGAGTGGTGTTGGAGTGGTGCCGGCGTCCAAAATTCACAAACAAAAGCGACAAACTTGTTAGTTCAATCAAAAACTTGGAATAGAAATGGCAATAGACTCAAAACAAAGCAAGACTCAAACAAGAAAACGAGACACTTTTGGTTTTTGAAGGATTTACCGACTCTTTTTGTAGGTTGAACGTCAATTAGCTCTGATACCAATTGATACGGGGATTAGCCGCAAAGAACGGATCTAGACGAGCAACCTGTTTTCGGGAATAGAAACAAATGAAATTCAGTAAACAAAGATGAAGGAAAACATGCAAAGCAAAGAGGGAAAACGAAATAAGAAAGAAGAACCGAAAGGAACAAACGATAGAACCCTTGGATTCGATTATCCAAGAACCAAACCGATGACGATTCGACCCCGCTTCTTACAACTTCACACAATCGATCTAGAGTTATCGAAGGCACGAAGAGGTTGCTTCAATTCGACTTGTAGCACCAACCCGAAGGAGATTGACACACACAAGAACGAGAAAGCTATGCAATCACCACAATTCTCACAAGACAAGAGGCTGAACTCAAAGGAATTCAATTTGGTACTTAGGCAATCTGTTTAACGTATTCTACCACAAAAAGGAAGAGAGAAAGGTTTATATACAACCTAGACCTTCTCTCCTAAAAATAGAAAAGAAATAAATACAATAATTACAAATTAGAGTGTTTTAAATAAATCCATAAAATAGACTAATTCTAGGTTTTATTTAACACTCTCTAACTAGCTTCTTACACCAGCCTCTCACGCCTTCATCCATGCACATGCACACATGAGGCGCTCCTATGCTCCATTCAACTTCTTCTTGGCTGGTCCAATGTGGCTAAGCATCATGACGGGCCTTGGACTCATTGGAGGTGAGCTTGGGTGAGCTTCTTGAACCACGGCAAGAAAGATAGCATCCATCTCCGCTTGGCGTTTGGCTTGAGCTCTTGTTAGGGCTCCTTGTGGTGTTGAAGATCGAGCTAGCTCGGATGACCCTTCATCAGTAGCTCCTTGATGTGTTCAACCTGCGTTTTAGCACTTAAATCCACTCGCTCCTTCTTAGGAAACGGTGTAAGATCCATAGGGGTTAGTGAATTAAAACCATAAACACACTCAAATGGAGAGATGGAAGTAGACTAATGCACAACTCTATTATAGGCAAATTCAACATGTGGCAAGACATCCTCCCATTCCTTTAGATTCTTTTTTATGACAGCCCTTAAAAGTGTGGTTAAAGTCCTATTAGTTACTTCTGTTTGCCCATCAGTTTGGGGGTGGCTTGATGTAGAAAATAACAATTTCGTGCCTAGCTTTCCCCAAAGAGTCTTCCAAAACTAACTTAAGAACTTAACATCC
This sequence comes from Fagopyrum esculentum, assembly GCA_033239045.1. Taxonomy (NCBI): domain Eukaryota; kingdom Viridiplantae; phylum Streptophyta; class Magnoliopsida; order Caryophyllales; family Polygonaceae; genus Fagopyrum; species Fagopyrum esculentum. Next base: position 86,406,027 of record BSUD01000002.1, read on the forward strand.
CTATCACTTACTAATGTCCTTGGAATTCCATGTAACCTAACTACTTCCCGAAAGAATAGATTAGCTACATTGGTCGCATCATCAGTTTTGTGACAAGCAATAAAGTGAGCCATTTTTGAGAAACGATCTACAACCACAAAAATCGAGTCCCTACCTCTTTTAGTCCTAGGTAATCCCACAATAAATTCCATACTAATGTCTTCCCAAGGGGCTGTTGGGATGGGCAAAGGTGTGTACAATCCATGAGGCTTCACTTTAGATTTAGCTCTAAGGCATTCTAAGCATCTTTTAAGCACATTTTCAACATCCCTAAGCATGTGTGGCCAATAAAAGTGTGAGTGCAGCATAGCATAAGTTTTATCCCTTCCAAAATGACCCATTAAACCTCCTTTATGGGCTTCCTCTACTAACAACAATCGAAGGGAACACCTAGGTATGCACACCTTATCAATTCGAAACAAAAATCCCTCAAACAAAAATCCCTCTACTAACAACAATCGAAGGGAACACCTAGGTATGCCTCCTAGAGAGGGCATCCACCACTACATTGTCTTTTCCCTTTTTATACTTGATAACATAGGGAAAAGTCTCAAAAAACTCCATCTACCTACCATGCCTCCTATCTAGTTTATCTTGACTCCGAAAATGCTTCAAAGACTCATGATCGGAATGCAAAATAAACTCTATAGGCCACAAGTAGTGTTGCCATGTCTTAAGCACTCTAAACAAAGCATATAACTCTTTATCATAGGTAGAGTAATTAAGACATGCTCCTTTGAGCTTTTCACTAAAGAAGGCAATAGGCTTACCTTCTTGCATGAGCACGCCGCCTATGCCAATGCCCGAGGCATCACACTCCACTTCAAAGGGCCTAGTGAAGTCGGGAAGAGCTAGCAAGGGCGCCTCGGTTAAGACCAATTTCATCTTGCTATAGGCATGTTATTGCGCCTCCTCCCACACAAATAGCGCATGCTTCTTGCAAATTTCCGTCAAGGGCGCGGCAATGGTACTAAAGTCTCTCACAAAGCGCCTATAGAAGCTTGCAAGCCTGTGGAAACTCCTTACTTGGCTGATGGATGTTGGCGTGGGCCAATCTGTGATTGCTCTAATCTTCTCCTCATCAACTTGTAGGCCATGTGTAGTCACTACAAAACCAAGAAATATAACCTCATTAGTGCAAAAGCTACATTTCTTAAGATTAGCATACAAGTGTTCAGCCCTAAGGGTAAGAACTACTTCCCTTAGATGTTCTTCATGCTCCTCAGGGACCTGCTATAGATTAAGATATCATCAAAGTATACTACAACAAACTTCCCTATAAAATGTCTCAAAACATGGTTCATTAAGCGCATAAAAGTAGAAGGAGCATTAGTTAACCCAAATGGCATAACAAGCCACTCATACAAACCAAACTTAGTTTTGAAGGCTGTTTTCCACTCGTCCCCCTCCTTCATTCGAATTTGATGGTAGCCACTCCGTAGGTCTATCTTGCTAAAGGTGGTGGCACCATGTAGCTCATCAAGCATGTCATCTAGGCGGGGAATAGGGTGGCGGTACTTGATGGTGATGTTGTTATTAGCTCGACAATCAACACACATCCTCCATGTGTTGTCCTTCTTAGGCACCAAGGGCACGGGCACGGCGCACGGACTTAAGCTCTCCCTCACGTATCCCTTGTCTAGGAGGTCTTGAACTTGCGCTTGGATCTCTTGACTCTCCTTTGGGTTCATTCAGTAGGCTGGTCTATTTGGGAGTGTGGCGCCGGGGATAAGGTCAATTTGGTGCTCAATACCTCTCAAAGGTGGAAGGCCATGTGGTATTTCTTCCGGAAAAACATCCTTAAACTCCTCAAGGATGGCTGAGATAGTAGGTGGTTAGCTAGCCTTGGCTTCATCACTCATCAAGGTGAGCTCCTTACACGACATCATCAAGGTGGTGTCTAAGGGTAGGTAGTCATTTTGTAGCTCAAGTTTGGAAGCTAACAAGGCTGTTGTGGGCTGTTTTGTGGTCGTGGACACAAGGGTGCTAGGCTGGTGGTTAGAAGGCGTGGCTAGGGAGGGGTCTTGGCTCGACGGCTTGCTCCCCTTCTTAGCTTGTCCTTGCTCTTGCTCACTTGCCTTCTTTTTCTCAAATGCCTCCGCAATCTGCAAGGGAGTCATAGGCTTAAGAGTCACGGTTTTACCATTGAATACAAAAGAATATCTATTTGTAAAACCATCATGCATAACTCTCCTATCATTTTGCCAAGGGCGACCTAAAAATACATGACAAGCTTGAATAGGCACAACATCACATAAAACCGTATCTTCATAGCGGCCTAAAGTAAATGTGATCTTAACTTGCCTATTAACCTCTCACCACATTCATTCATCCAATGCAGCTTATATGGCCTAGGGTGATAAAATGTAGGAATTTGCAACTTAGATATCATTTCGGTGCTAGCAATATTGCAACAACTTCCTCCATCAATAATAACATTACAAACCTTTCCTTTAACCGAGCATCTAGTGTGAAACAAGTTTTCTCTTTGGTTATCTTCACAAGGAGCAGGTTGTACACTTAAAGTTCTCCTAGCTATCAAAGAATTAACATGCTCAAGACTTTTGTCACAAATCATGGAAGTGTTAGCTAGGAATGAGCTAGGATGATCAAATAACACTCTCTTAGCTAATAAACAATCTCCTTGCTCATATTCAATCCCATCATCATCCAAATCATCATGATCATGCATATTAAGCTCAAAATCATCATTATCATGCTCATGCTCAGATTCAGATTCATATCGCCCTAAATGGTTAACTAGCAAAGTTCTTTTGTTAGGACAATCCTTCATCATGTGCCCTCTTCCTTGGCACTTAAAACATACAATATCCCTAGCTCTAGATGAAGGGTTAGAAGTACTCCCTTGAGTGCCTTTAGGTAGTGTAGGCGTGGACTTGGTAGGGGCTGCATAAGGAGCCTTGCGTGGGCCTCCTTGCTCCGGGGCTAGCTTCTCCTTGCTTGGCACCTCCCGGTTGTAATTCCCTTTTTGGCGGCCTCCTTGGCTCCTCCATGAGCTAGGCGCGCCATAGGCAACCTTACCTCCTTGACTTCTTGCCATCATTTTCCTTTCTACTTTGATTGCTAGGTGGAGCAATTCTGTCATAAAGCTATAGGGAAAAAGATCGATCTCGTTAGAAAAACTTGAATTGAGAATACGAAGATACGTAGCCATTGTAGTCTGTTCATCCTCTCACACATTAGCCTTTACCATGGCCATTTGCATGGCATTATAGGTCTCCTCGGAAGTCATGGCTCCTTGCCTCAAGTTCTCCAACCTTTGCCTCAATTCTCTAGTGTAATGTTGAGGCACAAACCGAGCTCTCATCAAGGCCTTCATGTGCGCCCAAGTAACTAATGGTGCATCCAAAGTTCTCCTCCTTTCCTTCACCAAATCATCCCACCATATCATAGCATAATCAATAAACTCAAGAGCTGCGAAATGTACCGTCTTATGCTCGGGAAAGTTATGGCATGACCATATTTGCTCTATCTTTGCCTCCCAAGCCATGTACACGTCCGGGTCACATTTTCCTTCAAAGCTTGGGATCTTCACCTTCACTTCGCCAAGGCCATCATACTCCGGATCTCGCTCCCTCCTTGGCTGGCCACCATAGGGCTCACGCCTCTGCTCGTCTTGGCGCCGGCCGTCATGAGGTCTCCGGGGCCGTTGGCACTCCTTTCGCCCATTTGGCCCCCATTCCTCGTAATCTCCATCACCGTCCTCATCCTGCTCATAAGCTTGATTCTGAAACTATTGAGGATAGTTAGGCATATTATCATGTATAATAGGAGAAGAATAGATAGAAATGTGCTCCTCGAAAGCAAGATTTCCCCATCCCGGTTGGGACACGGCGTGGCCTAAGCCTTGGACATTCCGAGAGGGCTGCGTGGCATTAGAGTGCCGGGCTGCTTGAAACGCCTCTTGTTGGCTTTGGAGTGGTATTCGGTCTTGCCCTTGGTGTTGAGCTCTCGAGTGGTCTCCTACCTCCCTGTTGCCTCCTAGTGGCCGAGGCTCCGGAACTACCTTAGACGCCTCCAAGTTGGACAGCCTTGTAGTTAACCCTTCAATGCTATCTTTCAAGCCCTTGATAAGGTTAAACAACTCCGGGGTGATAGGCTCGGGGCTTGGCGTACCTGTGGGAGTTCCTGACATTGTTCAAAGACACTAAAACACTCAAACACGTTAGGTTAGCTAAAACAAAAACGCCTCACAAGTGTATCACTCGAAAGCAAACTCCCACTCTCTAGTGGTGCTCAACAAGCTTGTTGATGGCTCGTCTTGTATTAGTCAAAAACCTCACGTGAGTTCAATACTTAGCCAAACAAAAGTTTTAAAGTAGAAGCGAAATTCGATTTCAATCACCTTAAAAACGTGTTTGACTCAATAAAAGAGAAGAAAATTCTCAAAACGGAAAGGACAAGTTGCACGAATGTTATATGCAACTAAGTATGGACTCAAAATTTGAACTCAAGAGAAGCCTTGAAAGAACTTTCTCGTCAAGCCTAAGCAAGCAAACTTTGGACACCGAAGGTGTGTGTAGAAGGGCTGGCCAAGGCTAAGGCGTGGCTCGAGTGAAGTGAGCTAGGCGAGGGCCAAGGCGTGGCTAGGCTAGGGTGAAGCTAGGCTAGGCGTGAATGGCTTGGTCCCTTTGATTGAGGTGAGCTCCTTTGAAGTCCTTTTTGGTTGATGAACAATAACACTTAGCAAGCACAACTTCAACTATTACAAACTATGAAATAAAATAAGCTAGCAAGAATAAAATGAAACGAACAACTAAGGCTAGCAAGCACAACTTCAACTATTACAAACTATGAAATAAAATAAGCTAGCAAGAATGAAATGAAATGAACAACTAAGGCTTGGTCCCTTTGATTGAGGTGAGCTCCTTTGAAGTCCTTTTTGGTTGATGAACAATAACACTTAGCAAGCACAACTTCAACTTTTACAAACTATGAAATAAAATAAGATAGCAAGAATGAAATGAAATGAACAACTAAGGCTGATTTCTTTTCTCTTTTTTTTTCTTTTCTTATCTTTTTCTTTTCTTTTCTTTCTTTTCTTTCTTTTCTTTTTTTTATTTTTTTTTGAAACTCGGATTTTCTTTTTCTTTTTTTTTTTAACTTACTGCTGGAATTAAATAAAAATAAAACAAAAATGCTAAGAAAATCCTAATTAGTTGCAAGAGGATAGAGTTGACCAAGTAAATAGCTAACCAAGGGTGAAAAATAAAAAAAATAGGCTAAAAATGTGGAGGAAAGAGGTGGCTGAAAATGTGGAGGATAGAAGGCTGGAAAATAGGCTGGACGATCAGCCTTCTTCTCTTTTTTTTTGAAAGTTTAGGGCTTTTTTTGGTGTTGTGTTTGGACGTTGGACTAGGCTGGTGGTGGCGTGGTGGTAGGCACAAGGTATTGGTGATAGGCGCGGTGTAGGCATGGTGTGGGAGTGGTGCCGGCATCCAAGATTCACAAACAAAGGCAACAAACTTGTTAGTTCAATCAACAACTTGGAATAGAAATGGCAATGGCAATAGACTCAAAACAAAACAAGACTCAAACAAGAAGACGAGACACTTTTGGTTTTTTGAAAGATTTACCGACTCTTTTTGTAGGTTGAACGTCAATTAGCTCTGATACCAATTGATACGGGGATTAGCCGCGAAGAACGGATCTAGACGAGCAACCTGTTTTCGGGAACAAAAGCAAACGAAATTCAGCAAACAAAGATGCAAGGAAAACGTGCAAAATAAAGAGGGAAAACAAAACAGGAAAGAAGAAACGAAAGGAACAAACGATAGAACCCTTGGATTCGATTATCCAAGAACCAAACCGATGACGATTCGACCCCGCTTCTTACAACTTCACACAATCGATCTAGGATTATCGAAGGCACGAAGAGGTTGCTTCGATTCGACTTGTAGCACCAACCCGAAGGAGATTGACACACACAAGAACGAGAAAGCTATGCAAACACCACAATTCTCACAAGACAAGAGGCTGAACTCAAAGGTTTCAATTTGGTACTTTCACAAATGTGTTTAACGTATTCTACCCACAAAAAGGAAGAGAGAAAGGTTTATCTACAACCTAGACCTTCTCTCCTAAAAATTAGAAAACAAATAAATACAATAATTACAAATTAGAGTGTTTTAAATAAATCCATAAAATAGACTAATTCTAGGCTTTATTTAACACTCTCTAACTAGCTTCTTACACCAGCCTCTCACGCCTTCATCCATGCACATGCACACGTGAGGCTCTCCTATGCTCCATTCAACTTCTTCTTGGCTGGTCCAATGTGGCTAAGCATCATGACGGGCCTTGGACTCATTGGAGGTGAACTTGAGTGAGCTTCTTGAACCATGGCTAGGAAGATAGCATCCATCTCCGCTTGGCGTTTGGCTTGAGCTCTTGTTAGGGCTCCTTGTGGTGTTGAAGATGGAACCGGCTCGGATGACCCTTCATCACTTGGTGTTCGTGAGATTCCATAAGAATCCTCCTAGTGCTATCGATGGTCTAAGTCGACTGTGTGGGGTTGTAAGGGGCTGAGTTCATTGCATCGTTCTTGTTGGTTCTTAATCCCTAGATCAAGGGTTTGCACGTCGTTTGTATCGGGTTTATCAACGTCGGATCTTCCCTTTAAATTCCATACCTTTGTTTCCAGTTTAGTATCTTGTCTTGGCTGTTCTTGTTCGCGCCACCTCTCTGCAGATCAAGACGCCTTGGATCAGCTTTTTCTTCACTTCGTTTCCTCCTTCCGTCGCCTAGATCGAGTCAACGTCAGGTCATCCCCGTATCACCATGACTTGGACAAACTTTCTTTTTCTTTCATGATAAAAGTATTAATCTTACCCCTCAATTCAACGGTCTTTGATGGGGGAAAGAACTTAGTAAGAAACTCCGTAGTCATCTCTTCCCATCTGTTCATTTTTCCTACTGGAAGAGATTGATACCAAGCAAACGCCTTGTCTTTCAATGAGAAGTAGAAAGGCCTTAACATGTAATTGTTGTTCTCCACTATTGATGGTCTTAAAGTCTCCATCAGAATCTCATAATTTTGTAAATGTTAATGTGGAGATTCTCTTTCCAAACCTCCAAACTGGCATTGTCGAATCATGGTTAGAACTTGTGGTTGAAGTTCATAATCATGCTCAGCTGGATCTCCTAGATTGACTCCTGGACGCCGCACTTGTTGATTCGGGTCCATCCTTTGACCTAGGGTTTGGGGAACTCTAGCAAAAATATCACCTCGGTCTACCATAGCCGGAATCCGAGGTGGTGGGTGTACCTCGGCCGGTGCAATTTTTTCAGTTCTTGCACGTAGAGCGGCCATATCAGCTTGAATCTCTTCAGTTCTTGCACGAGTCTAGTCTTTCTCTCTCTACAATTCTTCTTTACTGAGGCGGAGTTGTTCCAATGCCTCGTTCAATTTGGCTTCAAGATCTCGGTTATCTTGATCGGTCATCTTAGCTTCTTTTAATCTTCTTTTGTATGTCTTTTCTGGTTCGGGATCGTAAGGAACGATTTCCTTTCCAGCACGAGTTCTTCGCATAAACATAAGGAATGATCCTGCGAAATCACTCAAGTAACGAGATCAATAGAAACAAGGGCAGCATCCCAAAAGACAACCGAAACCGAACTTGGTCTTGACCAAGTCCCCCACAACGGCGCCAAAAACTTGTTCGCTCTCATACGTGTGTGTGTAGTGAACGATGTAGCTTTAAAATTGTAACCTAAAATATAAGCCTGAAACAATATGTGAACCCGCAGTGTACGGATCAATTGTAATAACGGAAAATACTCCAAGGTCGAACACAGGGACTATGGAGAAACAAAGATCGGTAATTCAGGTTGCCAATTAAAAACAAGCCACAAAGCAAAGATATTAAAGATGATGTAATAACCAGTTAAAAAAATGCGGATTCTAGAGATTAAAGCATCCAGTTGTGGTTCCGACTCAAGATCTCAAAAGATAACGTGGACAAAGCTGAGGTATGCAAGGGAAGGTGTTTCTAAGGTGGGAATAGATCACCGGGTAGTCTCATGGTACGAAGGAAAGGAACTATAATCTCAAACCAACGCACCACCCAAGGGGATAGAATCAACCTTTACCGGGTAAGTCTCAAGCTAACTCTGAAAGATGGGATGAAGGCATACTCAAACCCCAATAAAGGATAAACTTTTATTACCTACACTCATGATCTTAGGTAAACAAACAAAGGAATCACCGGGTAAGTCTCATCTTAGGCTTGCGTTCAACCAGGAAAGGTATAACAAGTATAGGATTTGGAAAACTGAAACCTCAACTTAGATAAGGATCAGGAAAGGTCTCGCCTCGCTCAGTTCATGTACCATCTCAGTCGAGATGTTCCACGATTGACCGCGGTGTTCGTCGGTTAAGGTAAAGGCTCGAGCTTTCAGGGTCCACTAGGGTAAAGGCTCATTCTTTCATCGTCTTTCCCTCAACCTTCAACCAATCACCCTAGAATCGCATAAAGAACTTAGCCAATAATCATCATGATAACAATAATCAAATATATAAGAAAGGAATCAATATTTAAACAAGAAAACCTTAACACAAAGGTCTCAATAACTCAATCAATCAATCAAACAAACAATCAAACTGCGTTCCTCAATCACAATCAGAAAGATAACAAACCAAGTCAAACTAAGAAAATCTTACAACTTCCTTCAAAGCTAACTTCCTTGGCTTCTTCAACCTTCCAAACTTCCTTCTTGCTTTCTGATCTGGAGAACTGCAGCTCCGAGAAATCTTAATTCCAGAAAATACACAATTTTATATAGGAGAATCACCTTCCTAAGATAAAATATCTTCAAAGGCAATTTCCTTCCTCAGAATATCTTCCAATCTTCCAAATAAATCAGCCAAAAAGACATGCTTCCATCCAGAAATCCATCCTATAATATAGGAAATTCACTTTCCAAAAATAGAAGATCTCAGCCAAAAATAAAAATCTCGTGGCCGGTGGATTATTCGCCTCGGTCCAGCCCATACGAAATATCACCTTGGTCGAGGTGATATTGTGGCCACCCGAGGTGAATCTCAACTACGTGTAAATCTCTCTAATCTGATCCAAAATCAATCTTCCATCTCATTTCCATGGTTCCTGAACCTTTCTTGTAGCTCCTCAATGCTCCATAATGTAGCTCCAATGACTCCTTAGCTTCCTTAGCTTCATATCGTTCCAAAACATGCTATTTTCCCTACAATCACAACAAAACTAGGTGTAGACCTCGGTTCTTGCAAAGGTAAATAAAACAACATAATGATCAAAGAGTATACACCCATACATGCAGATTTATGAAGATAAAACATCCAAACCAATCCCAAAACATAGACTATAATACATGCTATCAATAGACCTCTCCCAAATACTGACGGAATTGAGAAGGTTAGGGTCAATATTCCATGTTTCAAAGGCAAATGCGATCTAGAAGGTTACATGGAATGAGAGACTAAAATTGAACAAATTTGGTACTTCTATAGCTATATTGAGTAGAGGAAGATCAAACTTGTTGCGTTGTAGTTCCAAGGATATGCCTTAGTTTGGTGGGATCATCTTGTCAAAGAAAGGAGAAAAACGCTAGATCCAGACATCAACACTTTGGTGCAAATGAAAGACTTAATGAAAGCTCGATTTATTCCTTAACAATATGATAGTGAAGTGAGGCAACACTTAAAGATCCTCAAGCAAAGTTCCATGAGTGTAGAGGATGTATACACCACCATGCAAATGACGATGGTGAAGGCTAACGTTCAAGAGGATGAGGAGTCAATTATGGCTTGATTTTTAAGTATTTTGCATTCCTTTATTAGCCAATGAAATTGATTTATATCTATATGCTACAATGACTGTAAGAGCTAGAATTTTCGAATCCTAATGTATGATGATTAATGTTGATTAACTTAATCATCGATAGTAATTGACACATAACTCGCGAAGAGTGCGTAAGTAATGAGTATGAGTCCCACCGTTATGTTCTTGACGTAATTTTGGACTTATGGAGAAATTTTTACTTCTTCCCCCGGGTAAATATTTTTACCTTCTTGTGTTATTTGGAGCATTTGGGAACTTGAATTAATAAAATTGCAGTTGAGAGAAATGATCAGGACATCGGACATGTCCAAGATATGAAATAACATGGAAAGGCAAAACGGCCAATAGAGTCGTTATTTCGTTTCTTAGCGGCTACGAAAGACAACATAGGCATACGCGTTTTCTGAGGCATTTTCGGAATAATTATCCCCACAATATTCCAAATATATTATTCCAATTGTGAGAAATTTAGAGAAGGGGGTTCAACCCGCCTTTGTATCGGTGAAAGGATAATTATCAACTTCGCTAAAGGATAATTATCGTCTTCGCTATAAATAGCGGAAAATCGTTTATTAATTCATTTCCCTTCACGTTTCCTCGTAAAAGCTCTGATTTTTCTCAACCTTCAAACTCAAATCTACTCTCCGTTTCTGATCCGATTTCAATTCCGTTTGAGTTTTTGGATTCCTCTCTTCATTCTCTTCATATCGGTACAGAGTTTGTACGTTTCGGAGCAAACGGAGGTCTGGTCGAGCATATATGATACGTATCCAGTCCATTGCTCCGAATCCGGTGAATTTGATAATGTCCTAGCGTAGCGTGTGTCGTTGTGATTCCGAATCTTCTTTCGGATCGTCAATCGGGTCAATAAGGAATAAGTTGTGAATTTACTCATTTTCCGAATTGCTAATTGACCTAAATTGACCTTAGGCTTCACAAAATGGATGATTGAAAATTCCATTATGCTCGTTATATTATTCTGGTGATGATGGGTTGTTTCTTTGATGAAATCTAATGACAGATGGGTTTAGAAATAGCCTACGGGCAAAACGTTATTCTAGTGAAAGTTAATTAATTAAAGGTTAATTAATTAAATTGAGGATATAATTGAGATTGAGGAATGTTGATTAGATGATACCTTGAGAGATTTGAGGAATTGTGAGATGTTCAGTTTATTGATAGATAGTTATGATCATGGAGGATCTATGAGGCTAGAAGTAGAGTCTTCTATCATGTCTTCCGATAGTTGATGTTTATGCCTTTTTTATCAAGTGTGCTGATTGTGACATCAAGAATTTTTATTTCGGTTAGTGATTGGGTTATCGATCTTCCCGTAGGTGCGGCTCAGTCTTTCAGTAGGCACGAGGTGCTGAGTGACGGGTTTTTATGCAAAATTCTCGTACCGACCCATCGTTCTCCCTCAGCTGAGATGACCCCTAGTGCAGCCCTCTCTCTTCTCCACTTTTCCTCTCTCACGTGATTCCCTCTCCCTCTCTTCTTCTCTCTCTTCTCTTGGTATCTTCTCCCATGGTGATGCTTCTTCACCTCTTCCACCTTGGTTGTGTGAGCTCCTCCTCCTAGGTACGAGATTGAGACAGAGGATCCGAGTTGAGCAGTTGTAGGCAACCTCTCCCCCCTCCTTTATCTTCTTCCTTCTTCTTCTTTGAGCTTCAATGGTGGAAGCCATGGATTTCACTCAAGTTCTTCCTTCTTTTGGCTTGCATGTGAGTGGATCGTGTTTACGATGTTATGTGTGTGTGGATCCAAGTGGTAGATATTCTAGAGCCAAGGAAGGAAGCTAGAAGACCATTGCACATCAAGGAACCATCGAAGAAGCTGTTCGGAATCGTTCACTGGAATTCGACCGCACCCACGGCTGGACAGTATTGCAGGGGCGACCTTTGTACCACAACCGTAGGGGCGGTGGTCCAGAGCTGCAAGGGCGGCCTCTTAGGCCGCAGGTGCGCCTCTGGTGCAATCTAGTGCCGTCTTCCTTGCTCCTCTCCGCGGTCGCGCCCTCTTGTTCTGCGACCGCGTCCCTGCTGCAGTGAGTTCCCTCTTCCTTGATCTTGTGAGCCTTCTCCTATCATAGTTGTGCTTAGATGTAGCATGATGCTAGGATTGTTTAAGATGATCTTGTGGAATGTCAAGTAGTGGCTTGAACCTTAGGTGAGGGTTTAAGGATGGATTTATATTCTTAGACTTGATGAGTGTTGGAGCATGATGTGGTTATCATATGGTGAGTGTATGGATGTTCTTGTGAGGATTGTGAGGCTTTGATGGTTGTATTTACACATCGATTGATGTTATGGAGATTAGGACGAGAGTATCCTATCTTGTGTTTGGTTTATGATCTTGCGATATCGTTGGGACTAAAAGTATAAGGACTTCTAAGATGCGAGTGTGTTATTGATTATCGTGCATTTTCCTGAATAGGATTTGATTATATTCTTACAGGAAGAGAGTGTTTCGGTTGTTCTTGGTTGATCGTTAGGACGAGGAAAATCCCTGAACTTACTTAGCCGCTTTTATGCATTATTTGGATAAATGACGGTGGTGTGTGCTTTATAATTGTTTATGATCATGAAAACCGGATTAGGATAAGTTGGATATATATATATATATATATATATATATATATATATATATATATATATATATATATATATATATATATATATATATATATATTGTTAGCCCACTTGTTTATTATTATCAGGCGGTGACATAACTGCGCAGCTCCCGAGGGAGAATGGGAGGTTCTCTACGACCAGACCATACATGGTATACAGGCAGGCTTCTTTGCCACTCCATATGGTTTACAGGAAGATCTCTGCATCACTCATGTTGGTTACACGGGGACATAGGCGAGAGTTATAAGACTCTTGTGTCACACTTTGGAACTAGTAATGGAATGACCTAAAAAGATAATAAGAATCGGATTGTGTGTATATGAGCATGATGTGTGTTATGTTTACTAATGTGTGGTTGTGCCCTTGCTATCTTTATAATGCCTAAAATGTGAGCTCACAGTTTATACCGAATGTTGTAGTTTATGTGCAGGTTAGGATGTGGCCGAGTGATCCAAAGGTGTGGGCAGCCGGGATTCCCGTACATCATTGGACGAGTTCGGTGTATTTGAGTCGTTGTGTATTGGTTGAGATCTTTTCTTTCTATATGTTTTCGGGAAGCATATCATTGCATTAAATGTATTTTCGGTTTTGGCCTTTATTTGTGCCTTGTTGTAAGATCCGGAGAATTTTTGTCAGGCTAAGGGTCGGGACCCATTGTGAGGTATCCTCCCGTAGCATCCTGAGTCTCGCGGATTCGGGATTTTACAGTGATTATTCCTACAAGAATTCGAGGTTGATTGATTGTTGTGGATATTTGGATTCAGGTAAGTCCATAGGACTTACTTAGCTGTATTCCTATATTGGATGTATGCATGAGTGATGATTGTTATGTGCTTTATAGCATGCCATATTGATTATTACCGACATATGATTGACCCCCTTGAAGTATTTGGTGATAACCTTTCTCTTTCAACTTGTAAGGAGTCTGAGAGGTTCTCTAAGGGTAGGCCAGACTAGGTATACGGGTACGGTACGTCACCTTATCCTATACATATTGCATACGGGGGCGTGTGCCTAATTCCACTCCAGATGGTTATGGGACCTAGAGGCGAGAATGATATACTTCTCGTGTCACAACTATAAATGTTGTTTTGAGTGTATAATGAATATTGGCCCACAATTGCTGGGTGTTGATAACCTTTCTCTTTCATCTTGTAAGGAGTTTGAGAAGTTCTCTAAGGTTAGGCCAAACCTATTATACGGACAAGGTACTTCACTACTCCCCATGGTACAGGGGAAGTGCTCTTGACTTCACTCTAGATGGTTATTGTACCTAGACGCGAGAATGATATATTTCTCGTGTCACAACCATAAATATGGTTCTGTGTGTATAACGTTATAAAGAAAATTATACGGGAAATGTGTGATAGCATGCTTGGTGTTTATCGTTATTGTATTGTGTGTATGTGCTTATGCATTATCTTATATATGAATTGTTTGCTAACGGTTTCTGTAACATCGGGAATTTCTATTTCCGGTGTCGAGGTTGTTCCGAGTTTCCCGCGTTAGCGGCCTAGTTTTCCCGCAAGCACGTGTGCTTAGTACCGGAATTTATTCCCAAAATCCCGCGCTGACCCCTCGTTTCCCCTATTCCGCTTTTGGACCTTTCGTTTCCAGCCTTGTTTGAGTCTCCCTCTCTCACGTTAGTCATTTTTCCTCTCTACTCCCCCTTGTGCTCTTCCTTTCTTCCCTTGCTGATTTGCTTGTAGAAGAGTTGTAGTGTTGAAGGATCTTAGTAGTTGGTAAGTCTTCTCCTTCTTTCCCCTTCTCTTCCCTTGCTGAATATCCTCTCCTTCTTTCCCATTCATCCATGGCCATGGATGGAGCTCTTGAGGAAGCTTTTCCTTAGATCCGTTGCATGTGTGTGTTCTTGGCTCGATTAGGTCGTGGAGAGGAGCCTAAGATCATAGGTTGGTGTTTGCAGAAGACCCAACAAGAAGAGGGAGAGATTGGAGCAAAGGATCCATAGTCGCAAACGAAGAAGATGACTTTCTGTTGCTCAAACCGCAGGGGTAGATCTTCAGAGGCGCGGGGGCGGACCAGGGCCACTGCAGGGTCGGCCCAAGGGCACCGCTGGGGGCGGTGACAGCTTCTGCCGGGATACCAGCTTGCTTCCGTGGCTGTGTTTTCTTCACCAGTAGGTTCCTCTCTCCCTTCCTCTTCGTTCCTTCCTAAGCCTTATGGTTATTCTTAGTTAGAAGCATGCTTAGGGTGGACCTAGGACTCATGAGAATGCCATCTATTGGTTGCTACCCTTGGAGCCCTTATGGCTGGATGTGATTGTTGACCTTAAGTTGTGTAAGCATGTTGGATCTTTCTAGGCTAGATTGACTCTCCTAGGTTGTTGTTGATGATCATGTGAGCAATAGACTGTTGTGAACTCCCTTTGCTTGTTGAGAGTGTTATGAGTACCATGGATCCTACGATGCTTTCCTAGTTTGAGAGTTGGGTGATCTTGCTTAGATCACGAGAATGAAGTCTATGACTTCATGAGTGTGGGCTTGTGTTGATGAGTGTATTCATGTATGAGTAGGTTGTGTGCTTCCTCACTAAGGAAGCTAGAGTGTTGTGAGTTGAGAGTCGAGGTAAGTCTCCGGACATACTTAGCCGTATTCATTGTATTAGATTCGTTGTGTGTTGGTGGTGTGTGTTTTATCGTTTTCGTTATAACTTGACCACCGACCCTTAAGTTAGTTGGCCTAAGTGTATGATAATGGGCGGTGACATCACTGCCTAGCTCTTGCGAGAGCTAGAAGGTTCTTGGCGACTAGCCCGCGTGGTTAGACTGTCGGAGGCATCCGCACTGTTCCACGCGGTAAGTGGGGACTGAAGCGAGTTTTTGGAGATTGTCGTGTCGCAAAAAGAAGTTGAATTAGAACGGGATATGACCTAATAAATAAAGATAATAAACCGCACTTGTTTGTTGAGCATCATTATGTCATGTTATGATGTATGAGTGCCTTCACCATGTCTCTAATGCTTCGAATATAGTTAACGGTTTTACACCGCTTGTGTAGATGCCCCGCAGGTTAGCGACACCGACGAGTGAGGTGGATGAGTGGACAGTCGAGGATCGCCGTACATTATCGGACGGGGGCGTTTTTTGAATTATTGTCGTTATTATTCTTATGTTGGATCATGGATTGATGTACTCTTTCAGATTTATGTCTTGTGGAGTTTTTGTGTCGTTTTGAGGACTCGGCTGAGTTTCCATGTTGTACTCTATACCTTCCAGCCTTGCATACATTACAAACGTTTTTGAGTTTACGCCTTTATTTTTGCCATGTTGGAAAGGTCCGAGGAGATTGTTGTCAGACTAAGGGTCAGGACCCATTGTGTAGTCTCGCCCGTAGCATTCCGATATCCCGTGAATTCGGGGTATTACAAAGTGGTATCAGAGCCCTTGGTTGTGAGAACAATGACACTCGCAACCTTCTAAAGGCCGAATGAGGAATAAAAGGAACCCCACAGGTTCCGACTCTTTCGATTTCAAAATTCATATGCATGAATTGGGATTGGGTTAGAATGTACGGGACCACCACTCCTCAAGCAAACCTCGGCGACGTAGATTTCTAGATTTGATGTATATATATATATATATATATATATATATATATATATATATATATATGTATGTATGTATATGGCCATAGGATGATTTTGGACTTGTATGTACTTAGATATGCATGTGACCTTAGGATGAGGATGATTGGACTTTTATGCCTTGGTTATACTTTGGATTTCGGCTTCTTACTTACCATGCTTTAATAAGTCTTCTTTTATTAAGTAATATTAGAAGTATGACATACATATCGAATTGTATACACATAAATAAACGCAAAACGATACCAGATCGCACGTACGAGAGCGACCGCTTATGTAGGACCCGCCCGGGGTATAGCATCACTTCCTCCTACCGTCCCGAGACGGGGACGAGTAGGAAGACCTCCAAGCACTAGAGGTCGGGGACGGAACCCCGTTGCGGACCCACCAGTTGTGGAGCCGCCAGTAGCTGAGGATCCCGTTGAGGATGTAGAAGAGATCATCATTCCCGAGGCTAGGGATAGGATAGTCGTGAGGTCCGGGGAGCATAGTTCCCCATCTGCTAGGACCGGGGAAGCATCGATTGGGCCTACGGTGTTTGAGGATTATGTACGCCGAGTAGAAGAGGCGTTTAGGACGGGAGCACCGCCTCCCGCACCACCGGTACCCGTACCTGCACCGGCACCGGCGAGATCGGCTAAGGTCTCTCAGAGAGTCACTCCGGTTAGAGCCGCACTAGAGATAGTTGCACCAACGGTAGTTGCACCCGAGCCGGTTGTGGAGATTGCTAGGCCTAGAGACGAGTTGAGGTCTCCTATACTTTATTCCTGGTTGAAGGCTTTCAACCAGCAGCATGTACCCTACTTCGACGGGAAGGTAGGGTTAGAGGTGGAGCATTTGATCGGGTAGGTAGAGTCGGCATTAGAGGCGATCCGTTGCCCGGAGGAGAGGCAGATGGAGATAGTACAGACTTTGTTTAGAGAGGATGCCCAGTATTGGTGGAGGTCGGTGAGGAGAGGTGTGACTAAGATGGACCAACTACTGCGTCTTGGGAAAGAGACATTTTGCCTAGATTCATTGTAGAGAGACAGAGTACAGGATTTTCTTAGAGGCAGGTTTTGAGGATGTCCCCGTCATTGAGGCTATCGGACGTTTTCGGGCGGAGCTAGCATTGCTGGGACCCGCTGTACCTCCAGCGGACCAGCATGTCTATCTCTTTTATAAGAGACTGAGGGAGTCCACCGGGGCTTACCTTGCGGGATTTTGTTGTGACTCACTGGCGGAGTACCAGGACCGAGCTTCGGCTTATGAGAGAGACCACCCAGTGTCCGAGAGAGCAGCACAGTCCGGAGGGCCGGACAAGAGACAGAGGAGATGGCCAGCTAGTTCAGGAGCCGGAGGGCAAGGACACAACCAGGCTTCGGGACGTCCCGGTCCACAACAGCCGACACAGACATCTGACCGTGGGACCCAGTGCCATGGTTGTGGAGGATACAGACACATTAGGAGTACTTGTAAGAAGCCACCTGTAGCATGTTTTGCTTGGGGTCAGATGGGCCACAGAGCCGCTTTTTGCCGTCAGGGCAAGTCAATGTCTCAGCAGGGTTCTTCGCCTGTTTGAGTAGCAAGAGGTAGTCAGAGGACACCACAGTTTCAGCCACATGGTTCCAAATAGAGGGTTCAGGGTCAGACTCGTACACAAGGATCGGCCCATGGGCAGGGCCGAGGTAGAGGTCGAGGTGGGGGTACCGAGGAGACCAGAGGCACACATGCCAGGGTGTTCGAGTTGAGGAGTGATGTTGATCCAGCAGCACCGCCAGCTACATGTACTATTCAGATCCATGGACTTCCAACCCGAGTTTTGTTTGATACGGGTTCCACACACTCTTTTATATCCGAAGATTGTGTAGCTAGGTTGTCCTTAGTCACAATAGAGGGGAGACCCTTTGTTGTGGGGTTACCCGATGGGGGTAGGGTTAGTGGTACCCGAGAGGTACACGGTTGTCCCATACATTTGGGAAACCGTGATTGGTTAGTCAACTTCTATGTCATGCACTTGGTGCATGAAGAAGTCATCCTTGGGATGGATTGGATGGACCTCCATCGAGCCGTGTTAGACATCATCCGGAGGACTGTGACGGTTACCACATAGACGGGTCATGAGGTAATTTTCCGAGGTTGGGACCTCGGGAAGGCCGGCACAGTCATTAGTGCGCTCTGAGCCGTGAGACTTATCGGGTAGGGATGCAAGGCCTTCTGGTTTTATGCCATGAAGGAGGAGAGGGGACAATCGTTGGAGGAGATTTCCGTGGCATGTGAGTTCGAGGATGTATTCGGGGAGCAACTGAATTACCACCACAAAGGAGCGTGGATTTTGCTATTGAGTTGGAGCCTGGCACGAGGCCGTTCTCCAAGGCTCCATACCGCATGGCGCCGATCGAGATGTTGGAGCTGAAGAAGCAGCTCGAGGAATTAGCCGAGAAGGGTTTCACGTATCGACTTGAGGTCGGGAAGAAGGAAGGATCTTTGAGACTTTGCATTGATTAATAGGAATTGAACAAAGTCACCATCAAGAACAAGTATCCCCTACCACGCATTGATGATTTGCTAGACCAGTTGCAGGGAGCCTTTGTGTTTTCACGTATCGACTTGAGGTCGAGATAACACCAGCTGAGGGTAAGAGAGGAGGATGTTCCGAAAATGATGTAGGACCATCACATGGAAGATATCAAGGTCCCATTACTAGAGCAAGAGCTAAGGAGATCCAAGAAGTTACGTCAAGGGAAGTGCTATTGCTTCACACAATGCGTGAACCATTTAATTTCCATACATCATGTGTTAATGCAGACATTGCTCACGTCCAAGGCAGCCCAAGAGGATAGGTTGTTGCTCACGTCCAATGCAGCCCAAGAGGGGAGGCTGTTGCTCACGTCCAATGCAACCCAAGAAGGGAGGCAGCTGCTCACGTCCAAGGCAACCCAAGAGGATAACAAGCTGCTCACGTTCAAGAAGGCCCAAGAGAGTAACCAGCTCCCTCGTTTGGATCATCATTTGGGCTCTTAAAACCATCCAAATCACTCATGGATCTGTTGAACAATTCAGCCCATTCGGATAGTCCATTTTGGCTCTTAAAAACGTCCAGCTCACTTCGAGGATATGCTTGAATAAGTCAGCCTATTTTTATGCTGAAATAGTTGTTTGTTAAGTTGTTAGCTACATTAGAGGAAGCTCTCTTATTACCACCTTCCCACTAATGTTTTAGTTTTCTTTTCTTTATTTTTGTCTAGATAAAAGAGTCTATATATAGACTCTTTTAGCTGCTGAATAGGTACGTTATTTTGATTGCTTAGAATTACAATTGTAATCATTCACAAAATCAATCAAAGAACAAGAGAGTTTTTGGTTGGCATTGTTGTTGTTTGCTTGGCTGAGCTTGTTTGTGTCATCCGCCTTCGGATTGGTGCTTCGAGCCTTCACGAGTCCCTCTTTGTGCTAGTCCAGCCGGAGCTAGTGTAAAGTTGTATTGGAGACGGGTCTAGGGCATTCACGAACTGGGGTTTTGGCTCTTCAGCCTTGGTTCCTTTCGTTGACTCTCTTTGGTTGTTCTCTACACCTTCCTGCGTCCATTCACCATCCACGTTTCATTCCGCATCTGGATTCGCTTCATTCAGCCGGATTCGGGATCATTGTACCTAGATCGACTCATTCACAACTAATACCGTATCAGTTGGTATCAGAGCCAGGTTGGTACAATTGATCACTCCTTTCTTCTTTGTTAACCTATTGCTTATCCAATTGAGGTTTAACTTGTGCTTGAAGTGTTCAAAATAAAAAACCAAGGGTTCTTAGTGCCGGACAACATCTTGAGGAGAGGTAAACACAATTCAAAAACAAGAAGAGCTCAACGTTGCATACACATTTCGGTAACCCTCTCTCCAATCAATTTCGGTTACCTTCTCTCCTACAAATCTTTGACAAAGTCTAAGAGATCTTTCAAAAAAAAAACAAAAGAACAATACAAACCGGCTGGCCTTCTATTAATCGACATCAAGCACAAGAAAACCCCCTCAAAACGCCATTCTAATCACAAATCACCATACCTACACCAACCCAACGGTTAATACTCCAATTAGGGGTGTCTTGATTCATCTCCGACACTAACATCAGTTTCAGCAGTTCTAGTTCCAAAGGGTTGCTAAGAAGGTTCGGAAATCGTGATCTTAAGGTGTTGGATCCTTACAACTCAAGCCACTAGCTAGGCAATACCAACGAGAGAGTGAGCGATACACAAGTGAGATCTTTGCTTTTCTAACCTAACCGGTTCTTTGTTTGTTACTTCAGCATGTCCAGGTCCCTAAGTCCCAGCAAGCCTAGTAGCGAGACCGTCACGCCTGAGATGATCAGTCTATTGAAACAATTGTCCGATTCCGTAGCTAACCTATCCAAACGTGTGGAGTCTATGGAAGCACGAACACCACCAGTAGGGACGCCACCTTTGAGAACCAACTATGAGTTTGGCGGTCCTTCACGCGTTACTAGAGAGCCGGATCATCCGGATCAAGGTAATTTACAGTCCAACGACCTCCCTAATGCTTCTAACATGCCACCATTTGTTGATAACTTTCAGCGACGGAGTGAAGCTCCTTTTGAGGACCATACTTGGGAAGGTTACAATCGACCATTCCAACAGCCAAGGCAAGGACGAGAACGTGATAATCTGCGGCCCTATCAAGAGCAAGACGGACTCGGCAAAGTCAAAATCAAAATTCCCGTCTTTGAAGGAAAGTGTGATCCCGACGTCTACACGGAGTGGGAAACTAAAGTTTAGCAGATCTAGTTGTGTCACAACTTCAGCGAGCCTAGGAAGGTTCAACTAGCCGCTCTTGAGTTCCAAGGCTATGCTTTAGTATGGTGGGATCACGTAGTCAATGAAAGAGTTCGAATATTGGATCCTCAAATCACCACATGGGAGCATATGAAGGCACTAATGAAGTTGATATGCATCCATACACTATGGCTAGGTACCTATACGAATATGCAAGTTGCTATGGTGAATGCCAACGTTCTAGAGGATGAAGAAAACACTATAGCTAGGTACCTTCGTATTCTGAATTCTAATTTGGCTAATGAAGTTGATATGTATCCATACAGCACCATGGAGCAATTACTACACTTGGCCATTAAGGTGGAAAGGAAGACTAAGGTGCGAAACCGGGAATACAAGCCACCTCATGGGGCGCCCAATGCTTGGAAAGCACAAGGGAGCCGGCTGCCTAACCACAACAAGGATCAAGGAGGCCGGAAGGAAGAGAGAAAGTCGGCAGCTATGGGCCAAGAAGGGCAAAGAAGGTCTTCTACACCGTCCACTACACCACGATCCTTGAATGAGCCTTCGAGTGATCATCGAGGGAGTACTCCTATCTCTAACTCTAGAACTAGGGACATTGTGTGTTTTAAATGCCAAGGTAGAGGACACATGAGTAGAGAATGTCCTAATAGACTCACTTTGATCATAAATCATTTAGGAGAATATGAGAGTGAGGATGATGTGTAATTAGATGATGAAAATGCATTAATTGATGACAATGAACAAAATGAGAATGATAATTGCATTGAGTATGAACAAGGTGAATCTTTGATAGCTAGGAGAACATTGCATGTCCAACTAGCACCTTGTGAGGATAACCAACGTGAAAATCTGTTTCATACTAGGTGTAGTATTAAAGGAAAAGTGTGTAATGTGATAATTGATGGAGGAAGTTGTTGCAACATAGCTAGCACTAAAATGGTAAACAAATTACAACTTCTTACATTTTATCACCCTAGGCCATATAAACTACATTGGATGAATGAGTGTGGAGAACTTAAGGTCAATAAGCAAACTAAGGTCAATATAACATTAGGATCATATGAGGATGTTATTACACGTGATGTTGTGCCTATGAATGCTTGTCACTTGTTGCTTGGCCGTCCATGGTAATATGATAGGAAAGTTGTTCATGATGGGTTTTCTAATAAATATAGGTTTGAGTATAAGGGTAAAACTTGAACACTTAAACCTATGACACCTTTACAAATAGCCGAGTACTATAAGAACAAGAGGGTAGAGCAAGGAACCCCTCCCAAGCCTAAGATCACACGGCCTAAGAGTAAGGAGAACAAAACCCATCAAACACTGTTAGTACAACCAACAAGTAGCTATCTTGAGTCTAGGAATGAATATGTCACTAACTATGCTTCTACGGATGTGCTAATGATGAGTTTGTGTAAATCTCTAGTGAATGTGCCTCATGACTCTACGATTCCACTTCCTAGTTCTATCCAGGGGTTGTTAGACGAGTTTAGGGACGTTTTTCCTGAGGAGATTCCAGTCGGCTTGCCGCCCATTAGGGGCATTGAACACCAAATAGATTTAATACCCGGAGCCACTCTTCCCAATAGGCCCGCCTATAGGATGAACCCTACGGAAGCCCAGGAATTTCAGAACCAAGTTCAAGCCTTGCTAGATAAGGGGTATGTTCGGGAAAGCCTTAGTCCTTGTGCCGTTCCCGTCCTGCTAGTACCCAAGAAGGATAATACTTGGAGAATGTGTATTGATTGTAGAGCAATCAATAACATTACTATCAAGTATAGACACCCGATTCCCCGTTTAGATGACATGCTTGATGAGTTACATGGAGCTTCAATTTTCACTAAGATTGACCTTAGGAGTGGCTACCATCAAATTAGAATGAGGGAAGGGGATGAATGGAAAACAGCTTTTAAAACCAAATTTGGTCTCTATGAGTGGCTAGTAATGCCTTTTGGCTTAACTAACGCTCCTAGTACCTTCATGAGATTAATGAATCATGTTTTGAGACCTTATATTGGTTTATTTGTTGTAGTCTACTTTGATGACATTCTTATCTATAGTAAGACTTTAAAAGAGCATGAAAATCATTTGAGACATGTGCTTGCTACATTGCGTATAGAATACTTGTATGCTAATATTCAAAAATGTGATTTCTATACTAACAGACTGATTTTTCTTGGTTTTGTAGTAAGTGCCAATGGTTTGCAAGTGGATGAGGACAAGGTGAAGGCAATCAATGAATGGCCCATTCCTAGGTCGGTTGGCGACGTGAGGAGTTTCCATGGCCTAGCTACATTCTATAGAAGATTTGTGAGAGATTTTAGTACTATTGCAGCACCACTCACGACTTTGACCAAAAAGAAGATTCCTTTTGAGTGGAATGAACCGCAACAAAGAGCCTTTGAAGAGCTCAAGAGACGCCTGACCCATGCACCACTACTCGCTCTACCGGACTTCACTAAACCCTTTGAGGTTGAATGCGACGCGTCCGGTATTGGTATTGGCGGCGTCCTTATGCAAGAAGGTAAGCCTCTAGCTTTCTTTAGTGAAAAATTGAAGGGTGCATGCTTAAACTATTCCACTTATGACAAAGAATTGTATGCCTTGTTTAGAGTACTCAAAACATGGCAACATTACCTTTGGCCTCAAGAGTTTGTTTTGAAAACCAATCATGATTCACTTAGACACTTTAGGAGCCAAGATAAGCTAGATACGCGGCATGGTAGGTGGATGGAGTTCATCGAAACCTTTCCTTACATTATCAAGTATAAGAAAGGAAAGGGTAATGTCGTAGCGGATGCATTGTCTAGGAGAAACACCTTAATCACCACCTTGGATTCTAGGATGTTAGGTTTTACTTACATTAAAGAATTATATGTGGATGATGCTGAATTTGGGAAGATATTTCATAGATGCACTACTCAAGGCCCTTATGATAAGTATTTTGTGTTTGATGGTTTCTTGTTTAAAGTGGATAAGATTTGCATACCTAGATGTTCCCTTAGGATCTTATTGGTGGAAGAAGCCCATAAAGGAGGTTTAATGGGGCATTTTGGGAGGGACAAAACTTATCACATGTTGCAAACTCACTTTTATTGGCCTCATATGTTAAGGGATGTAGAACACATGCTGAAAAGGTGCATTGAATGTCTTAAGGCCAAAGCTAGGGTACAACCCCACGGGCTGTATACACCCTTACGAACGCCTAATGGCCCTTGGGAAGATATAAGTATGGATTTCATTGTTGGACTACCTAGGACTAAGAAAGGAAGAGATTCCATTTTTGTGGTAGTAGATAGATTCTCTAAAATGGCACATTTTATTCCATGTCATAAAACTGATGATGAATATAATTTTGCTAACCTGTTCTTTAAGGAAATAGTGAGATTACATGGAATACCTAAAACTATTGTTAGTGATAGGAATGTCAAGTTTTTGAGTTTCTTTTGGAAAACGCTTTGGGGAAAAATGGGCACTAGATTACTATTCTCGACCTCTAGTCATCCCCAAACAGATGGGCAAACGGAAGTCACCAATAGGACCCTAACGACCCTCCTTAGAACCATGTTGAAAGATAACTTAAAAGAATGGGAAGACATGTTACCACATATTGAGTTTGCTTATAATCGCACCATGCATTCTTCCACTTCGTTATCACCTTTCAAATGTGTTTATGGATTTAACCCTTTAACTCATTTGGACTTATTACCGATTCCTCAAAAGGATCGAGTAGCTTTTGATGCTTTGGAACAGGCGGACTACATTAAGGAACTTCATGCTAAGACCAAGGCTGCACTTGATAAGAAGGGCGTTGAAACTGCAGCTCGGAATAACAAAGGACGTCGGAAGATGGTTTTCCAGCCCGGCGACTTTGTTTGGCTACATCTAAGGAAAGAGCGGTTTCCGACAAAAAGCCATTCCAAGCTAGCACCACGGGGTGATGGACCATTCAAAGTCTTACACCGGATTAACGACATTGCATATGTGTTGGGCTTACCGGACGAGTATGGAGTTAGTACCACTTTTAACGTAGGAGATTTGAGCCCCTATGAAGGAGATTCGGAACAAGATGAAAATTCGGGGTCGAATTCTTTCCAAGAAGGAGTGGATGATGTAGGACCATCACATGGAAGATATCAAGGTCTCATTACTAGAGCAAGAGCTAAGGAGATCCAAGAAGTTACGTCAAGGGAAGTGCTATTGCTTGACACAATGCGTGAACCATTTAATTTCCATACATCATGTGTTAAGCTTTTGGTGAATGTAGGAGCAAGTGAACCAAGCGAGGAGACCATGCCGACGTGCTCACTTCCCATGCAGCTCGAGGAGACCATGTAGACGTTGCTCACGTCCAAGGCATCCCAAGAGGATAGGCTGTTGCTCACGTCCAATGCAGCCCAAGAGGGGAGGTTGTTGCTCACGTCCAATGCAGCCCAAGAGGGGAGGCAGCTGCTCACGTCCAAGGCAGCCCAAGAGGATAGCAAGCTGCTCACGTTCAAGAAGGCCCAAGAGAGTAACCAGCTCCCTCGTTTGGATCATCATTTGGGCTCTTAAAACCATCCAAATCAATCATGGATCTGTTGAATAATTCAGCCCATTCGGATAGTCCATTTTGGCTCTTAAAAACGTCCAGCTCACTCCAAGGATATGCTTGAATAAGTCAGCCTATTTTTATGCTGAAATAGTTGTTTGTTAAGTTGTTAGCTACATTAGAGGAAGCTCTCTTATTACCACCTTCCCACTAATGTTTTAGTTTTCTTTTCTTTATTTTTGTCTAGATAAAAGAGTCTATATATAGCCTCTTTTAGCTGCTGAATAGGTACATTATTTTCATTGCTTAGAATTACAATTGTAATCATTCACAAAATCAATCAAAGAACAAGAGAGTTTTGGTTGGCATTGCTGTTGTTTGCTTGGTTGGGCTTGTTCGTGTCAACCGCCTTCGGATTGGTGCTTCGAGCCTTCACGAGTCCCTCTTTGTGCTAGTCCAGCGGGCGCTAGTGTAAAGTTGTATTGGAGACGGGTCTAGGGCATTCACGAAGTGGGGTTTTGGCTCTTCAGCCTTGGTTCCTTTCGTTGACTCTCTTTGGTTGTTCTCTACACCTTCCTGCGTCCATTCACCATCCACGTTTCATTCCGCATCTGGATTCGCTTCATTCAGCCGGATTCGGGATCATTGTACCTAGATCGACTCATCCACGACTAATACCGTATCAGAAGACAGCATTCAGGATGAGATATGGCCATTATGAGTTTGTCGTGATGCAGTTCGGGCTCATGATGCACCTGCCGTCTTCATGGAGTTGATGAACGACATCTTCATCGACTTCTTGGACCAGTTTGTGGTGGTGTTTATAGATAATAACTTAGTATTCTCCCGGAGTAGGGAGGAGCATGCGGGAAACCTGAGGACGGTTCTCCGAGTCCTTCAAGATAGAGAGCTTTATGCAAAGCTCTTTAAGTGCGAGTTTTGAATGTTCGAGGTGGCATTCCTAGGTCATATAGTTTCCGCCGAGGGTTTCATGGTTGACCCGGAAAAGATAGAGTCCGTTTCTTCATGGCTGCCTCCTAGGAAGGTCAAGGAGGTGCGCAGTTTCTTGCGCTTAGCGGGATATTACCGCCATTTTGTTGAGGATTTCTCCGTGATTGCACGACCGCTTACTTCCTTGCTGAGGAAGTCCACCAGGTTTGTCTGTCCGAGCCTTGTCAGTGCAGCTTTGAGGAGCTGAAGAGGAGGTTGACCTCCGCTCTTGTATTAGCCCAGCTTGAGGGCGTAGAGGACTTTGTTGTATATAGTGACGCCCCAAGCTAGGCTTGGGGTGCGTTTTGATGCAGAGGGGTATGGTTATTGCGTACGCTTCTCAGTAGCTGAAGCCGTACGAGGAGAATTATCCCACCCATGATCTTGAGCTAGCGGCAGTGATTCATGCCCTGAAGATCTGGCGACAGAGTTTGTACGGGGTCACGTGTCACATCTTCACAGACCATAAGCGTCTGAAGTATATATCACTCAATGGGAGTTGAATAACCGCCAGAGGAGATGGTTAGAGTTGATTAAGGACTTCGATTTGGAGATTTTGTACCATCCGGGGAAGGCAAACATAGTACACAATGCTTTGAGTAGGAGGACTCCTCGAGAGGAGGCTATAGCTCGACTTACGGTTAAGCCACAGTTGTAGAAGGATTTGGCGGAGTTAGAGTTAGATATCCGGTTCCCTGATATGACCGGCCGTTTGTTCGAGTTAGAGGGATTACCTGATCTGTCCGGGGAGATCCGACAGAAGCAAGAGGGATGTTCCGTACTAACTAGGATTCGGGACAAGATGGCTAGAGGAGAGGCACCATAGTTTATCATGGGAGCAGACGGGTTATTGAGATGCTAGGGACGCATTTGTGTACCGTCAGACCCGGAGTTGAGAGAGCGGATTTTGCACGAGACACACTCTACGGCTTACTCTGTGCATCCAGGCGCGAGTAAGATGTACCAAGACCTTAGGAGATCTTATTGGTGGGGAAGGCTAAAGCCCGATGTAGCTAGATATGTGGCCCGATGCGCGACCTGCCAATAAGTCAAGATCGAACACTAGAGACACGCAGGAGAGCTTCATCCACTACCCGTGCCGCAGTGGAAGTGGGAGGATATATCTATGGACATCGTTACCGGTTTGAGGCCGAGTACGAGCTTTGACGCGATATGGGTAGTAGTGGATCGGTTGACAAAGACCGCACGTTTCATCCCTATACGGGAGACGTGGCCGGTGAGTCGTTTAGCCGAGGAGTTTACTTGTCAGATTGTGAGGTTACATAGAGTACCGAGGACTATCATCTGAGATAGGCCGAGTACGAGCTTTCTAGGCTATATTGACTCTTCTAGGTTGTTGTTGATGATCATGTGAGCTATAGGCTGTTGTGAGTTCCCTTTGCTTGTTGAGAGTGTTATGAGTACCATGGATCATATTTTCTCTTTGATTATCTTCACAAGGAGTAGGTTGTAAGTGTAAAGTCCACCTAGCTATCAAGGCTTCCCCATGTTCATACCCTATATCCTCATCATCATCATTATCAAAAACAGGATTGTCAATAACATTGTCAAATTCTTTTTCATCATTGTCGGATTCCGACTCATATTGACCTAGATGATTGATTATAAGGACTCTTTTGTTTGGACATTCTCTCATCATGTGCCCTTTACCTTGGCACTTAAAACAAGTCACATCTCTAGCTATAGAATTAGCATTAGGCACGAGGGGATTAGAGTTACTTAGCTTAGATCCCGAAGGAGCAGCCGGGTTGGCCTTGGGAGGATACGAGGAGCCGGAGTGTGTGGCACCACGCCTAGCAGTGGCGTCGGCTCCTTGTGCAGCGGCTGTTCCTCCCTTCGCAGCGGCGCTCTCCTTTCCGTAGGACGAGTTCTTCCACTTGTTCACTGCGTTTGGTGCACTGTATCCCGCTCCTTGGTACCTACTCTTGGACTTCCTTTCCACTTTTATCGCTAAATGTAACAATTTTGTTATAGAACCATATAGAAACAAGTCCACCTCGTAAGCTAAAAAAGGATGCAATACTCTAAGATACCTTGCCATTGTAGCCTCTTCATCCTCCGACACATTGGTTCGGGCCATTGCAACTTGCATGGCATTGAAGGTTTCATCGGCGCTCAGATTGCCTTGCCTCAAGTTCTCAAGGCGTTGCCGAAGCTCCCTATGGTAATGGTGAGGTATGAACCGAGCTATCATCATTGCTTTCATATGTTCCCAAGTAGCCACGGGGGAATAAAGAGCAAGTCTCCTTTCCCGTACTAGCTTATCCCACCAAATAAGAGCAAATTCCTAAAATTCCAAGGCCGCCAATTGCACCTTCTTGTGCTCGGGAAAATTGTGGCAGGACCAAATTTGCTCTATCTTGGTCTCCCACAACATGTATGTATTCGGATCACACTTGCCCTCGAAGACAGGGATTTTCACCTTTATCTTACCAATCCCGTCTTGTTCGGGTTCCCGGTTCCTACGTTGATATCCTTGATACCCTTGCTGCGGTGGTGGAGCCCAAGCCTCTCCCGTCATTGATTGTTCCTCTTCCTCATTGTACATGTGCACATTAATGGGAGGGACAACGTTTCTAGGTAAAGGAGAGTTGGGACGAGGATCATACCCATATCGGTGACCCGGGTGGACTTGAAAAGGCGGTTGCAAAAGCTCCTGCGGTGTATTGCCTCGCTGTGGCATGGTAGCGGCCTCAAATGCGGCTCGTTGGTTGGGCAAAGGACCTCGGGGCTGCGGTGGCTGCTGTGAATGGTCTCGTTGCTCTAAGGCTGAAGCAAGGGCTGGCGAGCTTCTAGAGCCCTCATCCGAGTGGTCAAAGCGGCAATGTTGTCGTTCATTTGCTTCAACAAGCTGAATGTTATCGGATCTGTTGGCTCGGGGCTCGTCGTCAAAACACGGCTATGGGTAGACATTATCACAAAGAAAACAAACACTGAATATGTTAAGGTTAGAAATCAAAATACCTCTCAAGTGTCTCACCCCTTTTTCCGCTCACACTCTTGTGATAGTTGTTACGCTCAGGATGTGATACGCAATGGGTTTTAAATTTATATTCTCGTTATATTTATCCTAACTCCTAGCGAACCCGCAGTGTACGGGTCGTTTGTAGTAGGGATAGTATTCCGAGGTCGAACACAAAGACTAAGGTGAGATTGATTCGATTTATGATTAAGTTTAGTGAAGATCTAGGTTAAGAAAAGAGAGAGGAATAAAGAAATGAAAAATCTAAATGTTTTTGGTGGGTTTTTAGGTGATGAATCAAGGATCAATAATCATGCAAAATAGACAAATCCACTATGCTAACAAATCAACACAAACAAACAAACAAACTAAACAAGATATAGATCAAGGATAGAGAAGCGGATTCTAGGGGTTGGGAATTCCGGTTATGGCATAGAACTCAAGCTATCTAATCGTTCCTTGGATTAACTATGATATGTTAGGAGTAAGTGTTTCTAGATTGGGATCAATCACCGGGTAGGTCTCATGGTCCACTAGTCCGTCCCTAAGATCTCATCACCGGGTAAGTCTCTAAGAACCTAAGGGACGGAATTCTACACAAACCGGATTGTCACCTAGAGATCTAACCTATCCTTACCGGGTAAGTCTCGGAAGGGTTAGTCCTAAGTAACCATCTAGCACACTTAGTCCAATGGCGGCTTATGAGGCTCACCACTACCTAGGGTTTGTTATCTTTGGAATCTAAGAGTAAGGATTACCGGGTAAGTCTCTCCTAACACTTAGTTGCTAACCCTAGGTCACCCTAGGATAGATTTAACTCAACAAACACTTAGGATTTCAACATTCTAACATTCTAAGACTAGATCCATCGAACCAGGGAAGATGACGGGTTGTTCTACCAAGTCCACGGCCGTGGTTTGGCAAGAACAAACCGTGGATCCTAAAGAGGCTATGTTCAAGCACCCAAGTCATCCAAGGGCTGATCTAAGTCCATCCTAACATGATCCTAGCCATAACCATCCTTCCCTTACCCTAGAATCACATCTATTTAGCCTACAACATTCATCATAGCAATCGAAATCATCAAACATAAATCATGGCTTCCATTTGCAAAATAATGAAGGTGAAGAGATGAACAAGTGAAGTAAACAAAACCAAGCTGAAAATGGAATTAGAATGACTCACAACCCTTCTTAAGGAAGGTTCAAACGGTTCATACAAGTCTAGAAATCGATTCCGAAATTCTTCACTACAAGGCTATCAAGTCTATCAATGGTGTGTTCTTCTTCTTCTTCTCCAATGAAGCTCTTCTCCAATGGTAGCTTCCTTCTACCTTTTCTTCCAAAGAATCTTCTTGTTGAGTGTGTATTTTGATTGGATGATAGTGGATAATGGAGAGCTGCTCCAAGATTCTTCTCTCAGCCAATGCAGGACCACTTTTATACTACAACTTTGCAAGAGCTGGTCAAGAGATCGTGGCACAGCTGTCACGAAAACCTGGCAAAATCCACGGGTAGAATCACGGCCGTGGAGTGTCAGTGAACTGTGGTTTGGACCTTCAGCTTTTCCTTTGATCATTAAGCTTCGATTTGGTGCATGGCTTGTGTGGGCAAGGTTCCATGAGTCCTCATTAGCCTCTAGCTTGCATCCTAATGAGTCCGAGGGTATGTCATCTTGATGAACGATCCTCAAACGTATCGTTTTAGCTCCTAAATCTCCCAAAATACCTACAAGGCAATGCACAAGTCCGTGTAGACGTCTATCTCGACAAATTACGTGAATTGAGTGCAAACGCCGTGAACTAATGCTAAACCATGCATGAATGAGCGAAAAATTTATCTAAATGAGTGTCTAAATCTAAGTCATAAATCGTGTTATCAAAAATACCCCATACTTAAGGTTTGATCGTCCCCGAGCAAATTCTCAACTATAGACTACAAGATAACATGATTTATGTATGCAAAAAAATGGCAAAATCTTTTTGGGTTTGTGCTTCTACTATTGGATCACCTTCAAAGTCATGTTTCATGGCAAAGGATAAGCAATCATGCATCAAACAAGTGAAGGCATGGAAAGACAATTGCACTTAACTCGAAAGTATGCATGAAATGTAAAGATGAAGAAGTCAAGAAGATCAAGAGTATATCCAATCTAAATCACTAAGTCTTACAAACATGCAAATAGGTCATAAGGTCTTGTGAAATAAAAGGCCAAGAAACGTTGTGACTAGGTGGGGATTTTCTAGGTTATGTGATGCTAATCCGGGAATGGAACTAACTCCACAATTTTGTCCTCGATCAGCTTCCCTCAAGTGTATATTTTCTCTATCTTTTCTTTTCTTTCCTTTCTTTTTCTTATTTTTGAGACAATGGCATTGGTGTACAAAAGCCGAAACCTTGGTGATTAGCCATCCTCGGGCTTTTTCTATTTTTCGAGGTGCATCCACACCGGGCACACATACCAAAGCTCGTTAGGACTATTGGTTTATTTGACTTTGGCAAGGCACCAACACCCGATTATGTGAAGTGTACCGAGTTACTTGTCATTTAAACCAACGTCCCCAAACCTATATTTTTTGCTACACTTTCACAACAAATTCAGCATTTTATTCATGACATTCTTTCATCAACATCTTCACCCCACACTTGCTTTTCACACACATCAACACACTAACATGCTCCTATTCCCGGATGGGTCAAAAGAGGTCAAATTTATATCAATTGTGGTGTTCAAACATCATGATCAAGATGAGAAGTAGAGAAAAATGCATTGCCTCATTCATTCCTAGATGGTATGCAAGAACTATCATGTAATTTTGACCTTCAATACTCAATCCATTATAGGCAAACATCATGATCACAAATCATTCATTGAATTCAAGAGAAGTACTTCAAGTCCACATATGCATTCATTAATTCAACACATAAGGCCATCCATAGCCAATTCACAAGACAAGATTCATCATTAGGGTCATATCCAAGCCTAGAAAGCACAAAAAATTTTAAATTTTTCTGATTTTTATGGGAATTTCGAAATGAATATGTACAATGCAAGACATGTGAAAATTTTAAACTATCCTAGATGCTAATCATGCAAAAGATCATGCAAACCCCACCCCATACTTAGAAACACATTGTCCCCAATGTGTAATTGAAGTAAAGAAGAGTGAAAGAAGGTTCTCACAATGTAAAAATGGTTTGCTATGGTATTCGGGATTTCTCAAGTGAATTGAGAGTGGATGATCCTATCAACAATGGTAGAGAGCTGTAAGTGTTCATCAAGGCGTCAGGACCCGCGCTAGGCACCGCTAGCCGTCCAAGTTCCGCGTCCGCTCCACCCATAATTGATGAGGGATTCATCATCATCATTCACATGCCAAACAAGGCTTCCAATGCTACTAAGGGTCTAGCACACACACAAAGGCACACAAAACACACACAAAAATAGAAAAATCAAAAACAAAAACAAAACGAAAAAGGGAAAAACGTTACCAATGGGTTGCCTCCCACCAAGCGCTTCTTTAAGGTCATTAGCTTGACCAAACTCGGGGCATCTACTCAAGGTGAAGTGGGGCAATCATATCCACCGGAGCTCCCGGGATATACTTCTTCAACCGGTGCCCATTCACCTTAAAGTTTCCACAATGCTCCCCTCCTATCTCAGTAGCTCCATGAGAAAAGATCTTCTTCACCACATATGGCCCGGTCCATCTTGATTTGAGCTTTCCGGGGAAGAGCCGCATCCTTGAGTTGAAGAGAAGGACAAGGTCGCCTTCACTCAACTCCTTCGGGATTAGGCGCTTGTCATGCCACCGTTTAGTCCTCTCCTTGTAGATCCGGGCATTCTCATAAGCATCCAACCCGATCTCTTCAAGAGCGTTTATATCAAGCAACCTCTTCTCTCCCGCCTCCTTGAGGTCAAAATTTAGCCACTTAATGGCCCAATAAGCTCTATGCTCCATCTCTACCGGAAGGTGACAAGACTTTCCATAGACCAACTTGTAAGGAGTGGTGCCAATTGGTGTCTTGAAAGCGGTCCTATATGCCCACAAGGCATCATCGAGCTTCATAGCCCAATCCTTTCTTGTTCTAGAGACCGTCTTCTCAAGAATTCCCTTTATCTCCCGGTTGGAGATCTCCACTTGGCCACTAGTTTGGGGATGGTAAGGTGTTGCCACCTTATGAGTCACCCCATACATAGCCAAAAGTGCCCCAAAGTTCCTATTGGTGAAGTGCTTCCCTCCATCACTTATGATCACCCTTGGTGTTCCGAACCTAGGAAAGATCACTCGGTTGAAGAACCACACTACAACCTTGGCGTCATTTGTAGGAGAGGCGATTGCCTCCACCTATCTCGAAACATAATCAACCGCCAATAGGATGTAGAGGTTGCCACATGAAGAACGGAATGGTCCCATGAAGTCCACACCCCACACATCAAATATTTCCACTTCTTGTATGTTGTTCAAGGGCATCTCATTCCTCCTTGAGATGTTGCCCGTCCTTTGGCAAGCATCACAAGCTACGACAAAGCTTTGCACATCCTTGAACAAACTTGGCCAAAAGAAGCCCGATTGCAACACTTTCGCACATGTCTTATGTGAGGTAGCATGCCCTCCACATGGCAAAGAATGACAATGGCGGATCACACTCTCCACCTCATCCTCCGGTATGCACCTTCTAAACATTCCATCCGGCCCTCTTTTGAACAAAAGTGGCTCACTCCAATAGTAGTGCCTCACATCCTTGAAGAACTTCTTCCTTTGGGCATATGTAAATCTGGGAGGCACTTCCTCACACACTAACTAGTTCACAATGTCGGCAAACCATGGCTCACTTCCCTTAGACACTTGGAACAAGCATTCTTCCACCATTTGCAATTGCTCATCCCGGAATGAATCATCAATCGGGATGTCATCTCTTTCAAGCTCCAATGGTGGGAGTCTACTAATGTGATCCGCCACGGAGTTCTCGGATCCCTTCTTGTCCCGGATTTCCAAATCAAACTCTTGAAGAAGAAGGATCCACCGAATCAACCTAGGCTTTGCATCCTTCTTGGTAAGGAGATAACGGATCGCAGCATGATCCGTATAAACTATGACCTTCGCTCCAACAAGATATGAGCGGAACTTCTCAAATGCATACACCACTGCTAGCAACTCCTTCTCGGTGGTAGCATAATTGAGTTGGGCATCATCTAGCGTCTTGCTAGCATAATAAATGGCATGAGTGCGCCCATCTTTCCTTTGCCCCAAAACAGCCCCAACGGCTACATCACTTGCATCACACATGATCTCAAATGGTAAACTCCAATTCGGAGGTTGCATGATAGGTGCGGAGATCAAGGCGTTCTTCAACCTACAAAAAGCCTCAAGGCAATCTTTGGAGAAAACAAACTCAACATCTTTCATTAGTAGGTTAGTGAGAGGCTTAGAAATTTTAGAGAAGTCTTTAATAATCCTCCGGTAGAAACCGGCATGCCCTAAGAAACTCCTTACCCCTTTCACCGAGGTAGGTGGCGGCAACTTCTCTATTGTTTCAATTTTGGCCCTATCAACCTCAATGCCACGGTTAGACACCAAGTGTCCTAACACAATACCTTCACTTACCATGAAGTGGCATTTTTCCCAATTCAAGACAAGATTTGTCTCCTCACATCTTTGCAATACTAATGACAAGTTAGCCAAGCAATTATCGAAGGAAGAACCATAAACAGAGAAATCATCCATGAACACTTCCATGATACTTTCAATGTATTCCGAAAAGATAGCCATCATACACCTTTGGAAGGTGGCGGGTGCATTACACAAACCAAATGGCATCCTCCTATATGCAAAAGTACCCCATGGACATGTAAAGGTGGTTTTCTCTTGGTCATCGGGGTGGATAGGGATTTGGAAGAATCCGCTATAACCATCTAAATAGCAAAAATGAAAATGTTGAGCTAACCTCTCTAGCATTTGGTCAATGAATGGAAGAGGGAAGTGATCTTTCCTAGAGGCCATGTTAAGCTTCCTATAATCAATGCACATCCTCCATCCCGTAACCGTCCTAGTTGGGATTAGTTCATTGTTCTCATTGGTCACTACGGTCATCCCACCCTTCTTAGGAACTACATGAACGGGACTAACCCACTTACTATCCGAGATAGGGTAGATAATTCCCGCATCTAGCAACTTAATGATTTCCTTTTTGACTACCTCTTTCATTATAGGATTTAGCCTCCTTTGATGTTCAATAGAGGGTTTGTGGTTATCTTCCATCTATATTTTATCCATGCACAAAGAAGGCTTAATGCCAACCAAATCATCAATAGTATAGCCAATGGCTTTCCTATGCAATCTTAGCTCATGCAACAACTTAGCAAGTTCATCATCACTCAAGCATGCACTCACAATCACCGGATATGTAGAATTATCACCAAGGAAAGCATACTTTAAATGAGAGGGGAGGGGTTTGAGTTCAAGTTTACGAGGACCTTTATCGATTGGAGACGATCCAAATAACATTGGATGAGATGAGTCCAAAGCAAATGAAGACCCTCCAAGGCTCCTTGAAGCTTGATCATCATTGAGGTCTGATTCATGGGAAACCACGGTTGGAACCACGGATGAGATGAGTCCAAAGCAAATGAACCAGGCAAGGTCCACGGCCGTGGACCTTGCCTGGTTCATTTGTTGAGGCTTTACAGAGAGTTTGACGGCCGTGGAACCACTTCCACGCCCGTGGAACTTGCAGCTGTTCAGCATGCCTTCGTGAGTCTCAAATCCAACTCTTGTCTCCTTTTCTAATGCTTCTAAGGCCTTGATCTCTTCAT
The DNA here is from genome assembly GCA_033239045.1 of Fagopyrum esculentum. Classification (NCBI taxonomy): domain Eukaryota; kingdom Viridiplantae; phylum Streptophyta; class Magnoliopsida; order Caryophyllales; family Polygonaceae; genus Fagopyrum; species Fagopyrum esculentum. The sequence continues at coordinate 86,442,253 of BSUD01000002.1, forward strand.
TGCAAGTCTCCTCAACACCTTCCTCCATCATACTTAAGGTGAGAACCTTCTCCAAGGGATCCTTGATCAAGATCGATCTCACAACTTCTCTAGAATCCTCTTGCTCGACTATGTTGAAGATATCCTCTTCAAGGGTTGGACTTTTATCATTGTGGACAACTTGAACTTGATGTTCTCTTCTCCAATGTTCAAGGAGAGAGTCCCATTCTTGCAATCCACTAGGCACCCGGAAGTGGCTAGGAAGGGTCTTCCTAAGATGATGGAAACCGGAATGTCCAAGACTACAAAATCGATTGGCACATAGAATCCTCCTAGTTGCACCGGAATGTCTTCTAAGATCCCAACCGGATGAGTGATAGATCGGTCCGCCATATAGAGGGTCATCTTGACCGGTTTTGGCTCTCCTAGCCCAACCTTGTTGCAAAGTGCAAGCGGTATGATGCTTACACTTGCTCCAAGATCACAAAGAGCTTCATACTTCACATCTCCCACTCCAATTGGGACACAAAAGGAACCCGGATCTCTTGTCTTGGGAGGCATCTCCTCCTTCATTGTTTGGATCAATTCCGAGGACCTCTTTGTCATTCTTATCTCCCCATACTCCTCCAACTTCCTTTTGTTGGAGAGTATCTCCTTCAAGAACTTGCCATATGCCGGCATTCCTAAAATAGCATCCATGAACGGAATGTTAATATGAAATTTAGACATTAGTTCAAGGAACTTACCAAAGTGATTGTCCAAGCGAGCTCTTGCTCGTGATTGTGGGAACGGTAGTGGTGGTTTGTATGGAGGTGGTGCCACATATGTTGGCTCTACATCCTTGCTTTTGCTTCCATCTTCTTGCAAAGTTTCTTCCTCTATCACCACTTGCTTCCCCTTAGCATTGTCCTTGGGCAAAGGATCTTTCATACTCAACCTACTCCTCGTTGTGATGGCCAACACTTGGCCTCTTGGGTTGTCTTCGGTCCTTCCGAGAAGCTTTCCCGGATCTCTATGGGCTTCACCCGCCTTTTGGAACACTTGTGCTTCCAACACTTTTTGAGCCTTGGAAATGGAAGTCCCGGTGCTCTCAAGACCACTCAACCTCCCAAGCAATTGCTCAAACATCATTTCGGTTCTATCTTTTGGTGGTTGAGTAAATCCGGGTGGAGGTTCTTGTGAAGCTTTTGGTGGTGGAGTTGTGCTTGTGGAAGCGGGAGGGTTCAAGGCTCCATCCGGATTAGAATAAGAGAACCCGGGATGGTTGTGGTTGGGTCGGTAATTGTTGAATTGCCGGTTGTTGTTGAAGTTCCTTGGGCCTTGATAGTTGTTGTAGTTGCCCCTTCCCATATAGTTCACATCCTCCTCCTTGGAAGATAAGTTAGCTTGTGGAAGCACTTGAGGAGTTGCTTGGTTCTTCAAAGTTGTAGCACACAACTCCCTCAAGGACTTCAATTCATTATTGATGGCGTCAAGCTTGAAGTTGCTCATGGTGACTTCACTCACCTCATATGCTCCCGCCTTTCTCCCTTCACTCTTCCTATGGGAGTATTTCTCAATCACTAGAGCTTGTTTCTCCACAAACTCCCAAGCATCATCCACATGCTTCTCCATGAAAGTCCCACCGGAAAGAGATTGAAGCTTAAATTAGCTATCTTCATGAAGTCCTTTAAAGTAGATCTCCAATAGCTCAATTTTCGGTATGCCATGGTGTGGACAATCTAGGAGAAGATCTTTGAATCGTTCCCAAGATTTGAACAAACTCTCTCTATCCTTCATCACGAAGGCATTGATCTTCCCTCTTAACTCGGTAGTCTTGGAAGGTGGGAAAAACTTAGTCAAAAACTCAGTTGTCATCTCCTCCCAAGTACCAACTCGCCCTTGTGGAATGGATTGATACCAAGCCAAGGCTTTGTCCTTAAGAGAGAAGGAAAAAGCCCTAAGCTTATGGTTGTTGCTCTCCAATCTTGGCGGTCTAAGAGTCTCCATCAAAATCTCATAATTCATCAAGTGTTGATGAGGAGACTCTCCTTCCATCCCTCCAAATTGATTATGCCGGATCATTTGTAGAACTTGAGGGCGGAGCTCGTAATCATGGGTTGCGGGATCTCCTAAGTTCACACCCGGACGGTGTGCTCTTTGTGCCGGATCCATACCTTGCCCCAACGTTTGTGGCTCTTCCATAGCAGTGGGCACAACCCTTATATTCAACGCCGTCGGCTGCGGTTGTGGTGGAGGTGGAGGAGGTTGTTGACGGTTAAGCTCTCTTTGCACAAGAGCTTGCCTAATCTCCTCAATCTCTCTCCTAGTCGCATCTTGCCTCTCATTGGCAAGTCTCCTTTCATTCTCCAAAGCTTCATCCCTTATCCTAATTTGCTCTAAAGCCTCATCCAACTCAGCTTGGAGATCTCTTCCGGCCATCTCTTTTCCCTTTTTAATGCTCTTGGATCTAGATCTAAGGGTTTTCTCCGGTTCGGGATCGAATGGAGCTAAATCCTTGCCACGAGATCTTCGCATACACTTAAAGAGCGAGATGTCCTAAAAAGCAAAGACACAAACCAAAAAGAGATCAAAAGCAACAAGAAAGATCTACACTACAAACAATCACAAAATAGACTCAATCTAGACCTAGTCCCCGGCAACGGCGCCAAAAACTTGTTACGCTCAGGATGTGATACGCAATGGGTTTTAAATTTATATTCTCGTTATATTTATACTAACTCCTAGCGAACCCGCATTGTACGGGACGTTTGTAGTAGGGATAGTATTCCGAGGTCGAACACAAAGACTAAGGTGAGATTGATTCGATTTATGATTAAGTTTAGTGAAGATCTAGGTTAAGAAAAGAGAGGGGAATAAAGAAATGAAAAATCTAAATGTTTTTGGTGGGTTTTTAGGTGATCAATCAAGGATCACTAATCATGCAAAATAGACAAATCAACTATGCTAACAAATCAACACAAACAAACAAACTAAACAAGATATAGATCAAGGATAGAGAAGCGGATTCTAGGGGTTGGGAATTCCGGTTATGGCATAGAACTCAAGCTATCTAATCGTTCCTTGGATTAACTATGATATGTTGGGAGTAAGTGTTTCTAGATTGGGATTAATCACCGGGTAGGTCTCATGGTCCACTAGTCCGTCCCTAAGATCTCATCACCGGGTAAGTCTCTATAAGGGACGGAATTCTACACAAACCGGATTGTCACCTAGAGATCTAACCTATCCTTACCGGGTAAGTCTCGGAAGGGTTAGATCTAACCTATCCTTACCGGGTAAGTCTCTCCTAACACTTAGTTGCTAACACTAGGTCACCCTAAGATAGATTTAACTCAACAAACACTTAGGATTTCAACATTCTAACATTCTAAGACTAGATCCATCGAACCAGGGAAGATCACGGGTTGTTCTACCAAGTCCACGGCCGTGGTTTGGCAAGAACAAACCGTGGATCCTAACAGAGGCTACGTTCAAGCACACAAGTCATCCAAGGGCTGATCTAAGTCCATCCTAACATGATCCTAGCCATAACCATCCTTCCCTTACCCTAGAATCACATCTATTTAGCCTACAACATTCATCATAGCAATCGAAATCATCAAACATAAAATCATGGTTTCCATTTGCAAGATAATGAAGGTGAAGAGATGAACAAGTGAAGTAAACAGAACCAAGCTGAAAATAGAATTAGAATGACTCACAACCCTTCTTAAGGAAGGTTCAAACGGTTCATACAAGTCTAGAAATCGATTCCGAAATTCTTCACTACAAGGCTATCAAGTCTATCAATGGTGTGTTCTTCTTCTTCTCCAATGAAGCTCTTCTCCAATGGTTGCTTCCTTCTACCTCTTCTTCCAAAGAATCTTCTTGTTGAGAGTGTATTTTAATTGGATGATAGTGGATAATGGAGAGCTGCTCCAAGATTCTTCTCTCAGCCAATACAGGACCACTTTTATACTACAACTTTGCAAGAGTTGGCCAAGAGATCGTGGCACAGCTGTCACGAAAACCTGGCAAAATCCACGGGTAGAATCACGGCCGTGGAGTGTCAGTGAACCGTGGTTTGGACCTTCAGCTTGCCTTTGATCATTAAGCTTCGATTTGGTGCATGGCTTGTGTTGGCAAGGCTCCATGAGTCCTCATTAGCCTCTAGCTTGCATCCTAATGAGTCCGAGGGTATGTCATCTTGATGAACGATCCTCAAACGTATCGTTTTAGCTCCTAAATCTCCCAAAATACCTACAAGGCAATGCACAAGTCCGTGTAGACGTCTATCTCGACAAACTACGTGAATTGAGTGCAAACGCCGTGAACTAATGCTAAACCATGCATGAATGAGCGAAAAATCTATCTAAATGAGTGTCTAAATCTAAGTCATAAATCGTGTTATCAATAGTCGGGCTTGTTGATGGATCGCTTCGAATGAGTCAAAAACCCCACTTGAGTTAAGGTGTCTAGGTATCCAAAACAACCAAAAATCGATTAGGACTCAATGCAATTCAGTTCAATGCGAAATCAGCTCAAACTCAACAATACTCACGAATGGACAGAATTGAATCACAAGGACTTAAGAAGATCACCAAACAGAATATTTGAAGAGAAGAAAAGAAGAAGACTCACCGATTAAAGCTCTACTTGTTGCACTTCCGGACTGCCTTGGAGTGTGAGTAATCCGAGGTTAGGTTAGAGGTAGCAAGGTGAGAGGGAAGACGTGGTGAGAGATGAGGGTGCAGGCGATGAGGGTGCGGACGATGAGGGTGCAGAGCTGGCTAAGGGCGATGGGTTGCTGATGGTTAGCCGAGCGTATGTTCTTGCTGAAAGCCTCGAGATTGCTGGGAGATAATGACGTGATTAGGTAGTTTGCACCACAAGATAACATACAAGACTAAAGATCACAAAATCAAATAAAATATAACAAAACTTCTCTTTTTTTTTTGAATGATCACCTTCTTTTTTTTTTTTTTGAAT
>BSUD01000002.1:86447476-86460427 GCA_033239045.1 Fagopyrum esculentum
TTTTTTGAATGATATGCTTTTTGTTACCTAAAATGTAGGAACTTCCTTGACCAACAAATCTGGCCAATAATTACAAAATAAATTAAAATTGAAACAAAAGAGATCTTCTCCTAATGCTTGAACGTGGGTTATGGAGTTTGAAGAATAACAAGTCCAATGGCAGCCGTTTTAGTCGCAGTTGATTAGAGCACAACCGGTTAGGGCACAAACCGAGTAGAACACAGCCGGCAGCAATGGCGATTAGGGTTTGTGGGCGGCAGGGCGTGTGTAAGCAAAGGCCGGCGGCAGTAGGGTTTGTCGAGGAGATGGTGATGGCCAGCCTAGGATACTCACAAACCAACACAACCTTCAACACAACCAGCCAAGCACAATCAGTTTCAAGAACACAAGAAGAAAGCTCGCAGAATTCAAAACTGACACGATAAGAAGGAAAGACACAAAATCGATCCGTCGTCAACCCTTGAGCTCTGATACCAATTGATACGGGACAGACCCGACGTTGGCTCGATCTAGACGACGGAAGGAATGAAAGGACGCAGAACAACAAGATTAAGGCAGCCAACTAGGGCTGTTCGTGTGCTGCGTGGCCTACGAACAAAGGGAACAAAAGAAGACGCTAAACTGAATACGAAGGTACGGAAATTAAAGGAAAGGTACGATGTAGATGAACCCGACACAAACGACTTGGAAACCCTTGATCTCGGGATCAAGAACCACCAAGAACGATGCAACGAACTCAACCCCTTACAACCTCACACAACCGACTTAGAACATCGACAACACGAGGAGGATGCTTATGGAATCTCACGAACACCAAGAACCCGAGAGCAATTGACACACCCGAAACAACTAAGCCAAATATGATCACAATAACTCTTCAATCAAAACTCGCCTTTGATTGAAGATGAAATCTGAAAACAAGTGTTTTTCACCAATAATAATCTACCTAAAAAGTAATAGACAGAGCCTTTAAATAGTTTTCAGCTCTTAAACAAAAGACACAATACAATTTGGAAATTAAGCCCAATGGGCTACTTAAAACACACAATCACTCAGCAGGCCCTAAAAAGCCTCATTCCTCAATGAGAGACATGGAAAGGTGCTGGAAACATGTTGAGGAGCAGGAGCAGCGGCGTCATGTGCGGGGCTGGCCGAGTCCGGTGCTTTGGTGTCGTTGCTCTCTTGCTTACTTAAGAGCCAAGCCTCATTATGAACACTTGTAACCAATAAAATCAGCAAGCCCTCAGTCTCATGCTCAATCTTCTTAGCTCGGGAACGTGTGATAGCTCCCTCATACCCAGGAGATGCTAGCTCGGATGGTCCCTCATCATTGAAGGTTGAGAGAAATCCGAGCTTTTACGAGGAAACGTGAAAGGAAATGAATTAACAAAGGGTTTTCCGCTATTTATAGTGAAGACGATAATTATCCTTTATCAAAGTCGATAATTATCCTTTAACCGTTCCAAAGGCGGGTCGAACCTCTTTCTCCAAACTTCTCGAAATTGGAACATTAAATATGGTATATGGTAGGGATAATTATTCCACAACTGCCTCGGAAAACGTGTATTCCTAAGCCGTCTTTCTTAGCCGTTAAGAAACGAAATAGCGACTCTTTTGGCCGTTTTGCCTCTCCATGTTATTTCATATTTAGGACATATCCGATGTCCTGATCATTTCTCTCAACTGTATTTTTATTAATTGGAGCTCCCAAATGCTCCAAACAACACCGGAGGGTAAAAATAATTACCTGAGGGAAAATTCAGAAAATTACTATCAACGATTAAGTTAATCAACATTAATTAGAATTCGGAAATTCCTAGCTATTACATTTTGTTCCATTCAGAAAATTCAATCAATAAAGTGAGCCAATTGATTGAATCGTTGTGAATCCCTGCTAGATTGTTCTTGTGTGTGTTAATCTCTTTAGAGATTGGTGCTACTAGTCAATACTAGGCCCTCCTTGTGCTTGTCTCTATTGAAGGCTTGTGTAAGGTTATAGAAGAAAGGGTTGAAGGCATCATCATGCTTGGGTTTTGATCAATCTGATCAAGGTTCTTGTAAGGGAGTCTTTTGGTTCTTTTGTATCTACTTCTACCATACATCCTACGTCCCCTTTCATCCTCTTTTCTTCCATCTTTCCATCGTTATTTTCTTGTTCTAACAATCTGAATTTTGTGCCATTGGTCAAGGAAAAACGTCATTGTTGGTTTCAAGGATTCCCAATCTAGATCTAGTCATTCGCGGCCCCAACCCGCATCAATTATGCTCGTGGAAAGCATGGTTTCTCTGGCCTTGTGGATTAGGCCTTAAAGGGTGCATAGCATTGGAATTTCTTTCAGCCTCAAGTGGGGCCAACTTTGTACTTAGACCATCAAGGCTATCTTGCAAGCCCTTGAAAAGGTTGAACAATTCGATGTGAATCGATTCTAGGCTGTTTGTACCTGCTGTGTAACACCCCGTTTATTGGGAGCGTTTTCTGTATTTTCTTTCTGGCGGTTTTCAAAGATATTAATACCTTAAGTATGTTTTACGAGTATCATAAGTCGTAAATGTTATTTTACGAGTATACGTTATATTAATATGTTAATGGTATTTATTTTATTATTATTTAAAATCCATTTATTTAATTACGAGATCGATTTATACGTCGCAAGTATAAATTTTGTGAGTTTAATTATATATTCGATCAACATATTATATTTTATTCCCGAGTACTTTTATTATCTTTGGATACGTGTACGTATGTCCGTATTATATTTTTTCAGAAAAATCGGGAATTTTTCCCGATTCGAAAATCCCGTTCCCAATATTTTAATCGGATTTGTTATTATTTCTTCCTTTCATTTTTTTATATTTTATTCTCTCCCTTCCTCCTTTTTCTTTTTCATTCTTTTGGCCTTTTGGGTTTGGCATTTCCCGCTCCCAAGTGATGATATCCGACCCCTCGCCCTGGAAAACCCGTCTGCAACACGCCACATCTAACATCTTACCTCACCCCTGCTTCCTCTACTCTCGTGCAGCCCCAGCCCAACTCTTCCCTCCCTCTCCCATCTCTCCCTGTCACACAACCTCCCTCTCAGCTTCCTTCGACTCTCGATTTATGCCTTCGTTCTCTTGCCTCTCTGGACAACAAGCCAACGCCGGAGCCCTCGAGGTCCTCTCCTCCCAAGCAACAGCTCGCATCAACCCTCCATGCTCAGTCTTCATCGTCGAATCCCGTGTGGAAGCTCGCGGGAGGAACGCTGGTGGTCGAAACCCTATCCGTCTCTCTCTCGCACCCGCAACCAGCCGCATCTCCCACTGTAATACCTCCCTGATCGAAGCAGGAAGACGAAGCCACACACCACCACTACTTCATCGGCCTTTGAACCTCGCCGGAGAAGGAGCCCATAAGCCCTATGGGAATCACCCTAATCGGAGCCGGTGCTACTCCACTGCCCTGCCGCCGCCCTGATTTCGTCTCCCTATTTTATTCTTGCGCCGCCAGTCCGAACAGGGAAAGGAAGAGAGGGCCGCTCCTCCCCTTCTCTTCTGCTGCCACCAGGAGCCACCACCACTGCCGTCGACATGTCCGGCCTACGCGAACCCTGCCGGAGCCTCCCTGGGATTGACCTTTACCTCTATGTGCCTTGCCGCCTAGTGCCTTGTTGGAGCCATGGCCGCCGCCTGTTCCTTTTTTTTCCCCATCTTGCGCTCATGTTCCAGGAGAAAGAAACCCTTGTGCTTTAATTATTTTCGGCCCCCTTATTTGGTATAATTACAATTTTGGCCCATTATTTGGTATTTGTAGTTTTGGCCCATGTTCTTGAGTTTATGCGCATATATACCCCTGCAGAATTAATTTTGGAAAAATGGCCCAAGTTTCTGGAATTTGATTTTACGCCCTGCTGGAATATATTTTATGGTTTGACCAAAAGTTATTTTCGGAAATGACTTAAGTTATTGAGTCCGTATTTATGGCCCGGAGATTTATTTGCAAATTATGACCAATTTTCTAAAATTGTATAAAATGCCCGGAAAGTGTTTTTAAGATTTTTAATCTCGGATATGAATCTCGGGGGCTATTCTTATAGTTTATATATACTATGTAGTGTGTCAAAATTTAGCGTTATGCTAAATTTGTTTAGTTTGTTGCTAGGTTCGGAAGCGCCCGGATAAAGGCCTAACGAGTCCAAGTCGACATCCGTTAAATGACTTCCATCTTTTGACGTCGCGTGAGTATTCTTTCCCCTCGATCTAGTTGTGTTAAGTTTTAGTAGCATGCTAGGATATATCTAGCATAACTTAGTGGAAATGCCAAGTAGTGGCCTTGAACCGTATATAGATGTTGGATGTTTATGAGTATTGTGATGTTTCGGTACGATCATAGGATGATCTTCAGGATTTGGAGTTGGACCTAGCATGCTAGATTTGTGACCTCGTATAGGCTTGGGAGACTAGAAGCCCGAGGGCTTCTAGCTTGTTGGTTAGATCTTGATTGTGTGACTTGTCTGATCAGGCGTTAAGTTACATCCCTGCGGGAAACTGAGTGCGGGATTTAGCGGGTTAGCTTTGGGACAGGTAAGTCTTCGGACTTACTTAGCTCTTATTCTCTGTATTAGTTTCAATGCGTGTTTGGTGGTGTGTGTTTATTGTTTATGTGTGTGTTTATTGCTTATGTTATAACATCTAAATCGGTAATAGGACCACCGACTTTATATGTTTATATTTGGCCCAAGTGTATGATAACGGGCGGTGACCGCTTGTCCAGTCCAAAATGGGGATGACTGGGAGGTGCCTTGCGACCAGCCCATCGGGTGATGCTGATCCGCATCAAGTACAAACCAGTATGGTGAAAGGGGACAAGGGAGAGATCTTTAAGATTCTCGTGTCACAAAAGAAGTTGAATTAAAACGGGATATGACCTAATAATAAAAAGATAATAAACCGGATTGTGTGTTTTGGAACATGTTGTGTGTTTATGATGTCTTACGTGTGTGTGTGCCAATACCATGATTCTAATGCCTTGAATGCTAGCTAACGGTTTTATACCGATATTGTTGTAGTTGACTTGCAGGTTAGGGATGCGGCCGAGAGACCGGGAAGAGTGGGCAGCCGGGGTCCGTGCATTTTAGGATGGGTTGGTTGGGGTTGTATTTATGTATTGTTTATGGTTATGTATGTCGTGTGTATGGCGGTTGCCTTTAGCGTTGTATCTCGGCTGAATTCTTTCTTTGTTTTCTTTTGGGGTTCATATCATTGCATTAAAATGAATTTCGGTTTTGCCTTTATTTGTGTCTTGTTGTAAGATCCAGTGAAATTGTTGTCAGGCTAAGGGTCGGGACCCATTGTGAGGTCTCCGCCCGTAGCATCCCGAGTCCTGCGGAATCGGGGTGTTACATGCTGAACATGGTGACCTAGACCTAATTCCAAACACTCATCAAAACAAACAACCGCGTTAGGTTAGATAAAACAAAAATCACCTCGCAAGTGTATCAATCAGAAAATAAGGTTCTCTCACTCTCTAGTGGTGTGATATAAGCTTATTGATGGCTCGTCTTATATTAATCAAAAACCTCACATGAGTTCGATGCTTAGTCAAGCTAAAGCTTTTAGATAGAAACAAGGCTCGATTTCAGTCACTTCAAAAATGTGTTTGACTCAACAAAATAGAAGAAAAGACTCAAACAGAAAGGACAAATTGCACGAATGATATATGCAACTAGATGACTCACAATTTAGAACTCGAGATAAGCTTTGAAAGAACTTACTCGTAAGACCGAAGAAGTAAGCCCTAGACACCGTAGGATGAGGTTAAGGAAGGCTGAGCTATGGTGTTTGATGGGCGAAAATGGATAGTAGCTAGGTGTGGCTAGATAGGTTCAACGAGATGCTTGGTTCTTCCTTCGAATGAGACGAAATACTTGACTTAAGTCTTTTCTTGAAGTCCTCTTTGTTGCTGAATAACACTAAAACAAATGTAATAACACTGGGCTGATTACAAACTATGAATAAGAAAGAATGAAAAAAAAAAAGATTCTTGATACGGGGATTAGCCGCGAAGAACGGATCTAGACGAGCAACCTGTTTTCGGGAATAAAAGCAAACGAAATTCAGCAAACAAAGATGCAAGGAAAACGTGCAAAGCAAAGAGGGAAAACGAAATAGGAAAGAAGAACCGAAAGGAAAAAACGATAGAACCTTGGATTCGATTATCCAAGAACCAAACCGGTGACGATTCGACCCCGCTTCTTACAACTTCACACAATCGATCTAGAATTATCGAAGGCACGAAGAGGTTGCTTCAAGTCGACTTGTAGCACAAACCCGAAGGAGATTGACACTCACAAGAACGAGAAAGCTATGCAAATACCACAATTCTCACGAGACAAGAGGCTGAACTCAAAGGTTTCAATTTGGCACTTTCACAAATGTGTTTAACGTATTCTGCCAACAAAAAGGAAGAGAGAAAGGCTTATATACAACCTAGACCTTCTCTCCTAAAAAATAGAAAAGAAATAAATACAATAATTACAAATTAGAGTGTTTTAAATAAATCCATAAAATAGACTAATTCTAGGCTTTATTTAACACTCTCTAACTAGCTTCTTACGCCAGCCTCTCACGCCTTCATCAATGAACATGCACACGTGAGGCTCTCCTATGCTCCATTCAACTTCTTCTTGGCTGGTCCAATGTGGCTCAACATCATGAAGGGCCTTGGACTCATTGGAGGTGAGCTTGGGTGAGCTTCTTGAACCATAGCTAGCAAGATAGCATCCATCTCCGCTTGGCGTTTGGCTTGAGCTCTTGTTAGGGCTCCTTGTGGTGTTGAAAATGGAGCCGGCTCGGATGACCCTTCATCATTCTCCCCTTCTTTAAAAGAATTCGACCTTGAATTTCATTGATCATCACTAAGGGGTGGAAAAGGGCTTAGATCCCTCACATTGAACGTGGGATCACAAGCATAGTCGTCCGGCAAGTCTAGCACATAGGCATTGTCACCAACCTTGTGTAGCACCTTGAAAGGCCCGTTTCCTCTTGGAGAGAGCTTGGACTTCCGAAGTTGTTGAAACCTCTACTTCCTCAAGTGTAGCCATACAAGGTCACCGGCCTCAAATGTAACCTTCTTCCTTCCTTGGTTTGCCTTGGCTGCGTTGTATTTGCCTTTCTCCTCAAGCTTAATCCTTGTCCTCCTATGTAGCTCCTTGATGTGTTCAACCTGCGTTTTAGCACTTAAATCCACTCGCTCCTTCTTAGGCAACGGTGTAAGATCAAAAGGGGTTAGTGGATTAAAACCATAAATACACTCAAATGGAGAGATGGAAGTAGACGAATGCACAACTCTATTATAGGCAAATTCAATATGTGGCAAGACATGCTCCCATTCCTTTAGATTCTTTTTGATGACAGCCCTTAAAAGTGTGGTTAAAGTCCTATTAGTTACTTCCGTTTGCCCATTAGTTTGGGGTGGCTTGATGTAGAAAATAACAATTTCGTGCCTAGCTTTCCCCAAAGAGTCTTCCAAAAATAACTTAAGAACTTAACATCCCTATCACTTACTATTGTCCTTGGAATTCCATGTAACCTAACTACTTCCCGAAAGAATGGATTAGCTACATTGGCCGAATCATCAGTTTTGTGACAAGCAATAAAGTGAGCCATTTTTGAGAAACGATCTACAACCACAAAAATCGAGTCCCTACCTCTTTTAGTCGTAGGCAATCCCACAATAAAGTCTATACTAATGTCTTCCCAAGGGGCTGTTGGGATTGGCAAAGGTGTGTACAATCCATGAGGCTTCACTTTAGATTTAGCTCTAAGGCATTCTAAGCATCTTTTAATCACATTTTCAACATCCCTAAGCATGTGTGGCCAATAAAAGTGTGAGTGCAGCATAGCATAAGTTTTATCCCTCCCAAAATGACCCATTAAACCTCCTTTGTGGGCTTCCTCTACTAGCAACAATCGAAGGGAACACCTAGGTATGCAAACCTTATCAATTCGAAACAAAAATCCCTCAAACAAATAGTATTTATCTAAGGAACCTTTTTGCACACATAACTTATATGTATCACCAAAATCAATATCAGATTCATTGAGCTCCTTAATGTAAACGAAACCTAATACCTTAGCATCCAATGTAGTCAACAATGTGTGCCTCCTAGAGAGGGCATCCGCCATTACATTGTCTTTTCCCTTTTTATACTTGATAACATAGGGAAAAGTCTCAATAAACTCCATCCACCTACCATGCCTCCTATCTAGTTTATCTTGACTCCGAAAATGCTTCAAAGACTCATGATCGGAATGCAAAATAAACTCTCTAGGCCACAAGTAGTGTTGCCATGTCTTAAGCACTCTAAACAAAGCATATAACTCTTTATCATAGGTAGAGTAATTAAGACATGCTCCTTTGAGCTTTTCACTAAAGAAGGTAATAGGCTTACCTTCTTGCATGAGCACGCCGCCTATGCCAATGCCCGAGGCGTCACACTCCACTTCAAAGGGCCTAGTGAAGTCGGGAAGAGCTAGCAAGGGCGCCTCGGTTAAGACCAATTTCAGCTTGCTAAAGGCACGTTCTTGCGCCTCCTCCCACACAAATGGCGCATGCTTCTTGCAAATTTCCGTCAAGGGCGCGGCGATGGTACTAAAGTCTCTCACAAAGCGCCTATAGAAGCTTGCAAGCCCATGGAAACTCCTTACTTGGCTGATGGATGTTGGCGTGGGCCAATCTTTGATTGCTCTAATCTTCTCCTCATCCACTTGTAGGCCTTGTGTAGTCACTACAAAACCAATAAATATAACCTCATTAGTGCAAAAGCTACATTTCTTAAGATTAGCATACAAGTGTTCAGCCCTAAGGGTAAGAACTACTTCCCTTAGATGTTCTTCATGCTCCTCTAGGGACCTGCTATAGATTAAGATATCATCAAAGTATACTACAACAAACTTCCTATAAAATGTCTCAAAACATAGTTCATCAAGCGCATAAAAGTAGAAGAAGCATTAGTTAACCCAAATGGCATAACAAGCCACTCATACAAACCAAACTTAGTTTTGAAGGCTGTTTTCCTCTCGTCCCCCTCCTTCATTCGAATTTGATGGTAGCCACTCCGTAACTCTATCTTGCTAAAGGTGGTGGCACCATGTAGCTCATCAAGCATGTCATCTAGGGGGTGGCGGTACTTGATGGTGATGTTGTTAATAGCTCGACAATCATCACACATCCTCCATGTGTTGTCCTTCTTAGGCACCAAGAGCACGGACACGGAGCACGGACTTAAGAATGAAGAATGGATCTAGACGAACAACGTGTTATGAAGAATGAAGAATACACAAAATTAACAAACATGGACAACAATGAAAACGAGAAAAAAGAAAGGGACAAGAAGAACCAAAAGGAATAATGATAGAACTCTTGGATTCGAGATCCAAGAACCAAACCAATGACGATTATATCCCACTTCTTACAACTCCACACAATCAATCTGAGGATCGAGAGCACGAAGACGGTGCCTTGTTCGACTTGCAACACCAATCCCGAAGGAGATTGACATACACAAGAACGAGAAAGCTAGATCACATACACAAACTCATGAGACAAGAATGATTGAATTCTTTTGGATTCAATTCTGAAATGCTCTCAGCAAAACTTGTATAAAACTTATCTAAATACAAAAAGAAGAGAGAAAAGGCTTATATACATCCTAGGCCTTTTCTTCCTAAAACAAAAAGAAGAAACTAATTACAATAATTACATTGAGAGAGAGTTAAATAAAGCCTAGCAAACATAGAACACAATTGAGCCTAATAAAACTCTCCTATTCAGCCTCTCACGTCCACATACTTAAATGAATGTTCCAGCCATGCACACGCACACACGTGAAGCCCCTTGTATCTCATTTTTTAAGGCCTCCGTCTATCCTTTGAAATGCGTTCCAAGGCCTGCCCAACAACTAGAAATTCAATTTAAGCTCCATTAATCATCTTGGTTGGGATGTGTTTGTGGCTGATCCACAAGATGGTCTGATGAGGGACCATCACCAACAGCAAGGGTCAATCACTAGATCAAGGGTAAGAGCAATTCAAGAGGAGGTGTCCAACTTCTTGGTGTCCTTAGCTCCTAAGGAGACCATTGATGATCCATTGCTGACTGAGGCTTCCTTAGTCACGCTAATGACGGTTCCCGACGACTTGGACGTCGAAGGGAGACCATGCACACGTGATTTGGAGCCATGCAACAGCAAAGAAGAGACACTTGTTCAAGAATTGTAAGAAATGGAAGATTGAGGCGTTTGGAGCTTCTTTTGTATTTTATATCATCTTTTGGTATAAAATGAAAGACTTTTTATAACCTTTAGGTTCAAAACATTTTAAGGGTTATTTTTATTTGTTTTAGTTGTTTTATATGTTTTATTGTCTTTTTGACAAATGTTATTCCTTTTTTTTTAGATAGGAGGCTTTCTAGGCATATAAAAAAGCCTTCCTTAGCTTCTTTCCTGATTAGATAGATTTTTAGCCAATTGATAAACCGTCTCTTTGGGAGCTTTTGTTTCCATTCAGAAAATTCAATCAATAAAGTGAGCCAATTGATTGAATCATTGTGAATCCCTGCTAGATTGTTCTTGTGTGTGTTAATCTCTTTAAAGATTGGTGCTACTAGTCAATACTAGTCCCTCCTTGTGCTTGTCTCCATTGAAGGCTTGTGTAAGGTTATAGAAGAAAGGGTTGAAGGCATCATCTTGCTTGGGTTTTGATCATTCTGATCAAGGTTCTTGTAAGGGAGTATTTTTGTTCTTTTGGATCTACTTCTACCATACATCCTATGTCCCCTTTCATCCTCTTTTCGTCCATCTTTCCATCGTCATTTTCTTGTTCTAACAATCTGAATTTTGTGCCATTGGTCAAGGAAAAACGTCATTGTTTGTTTCAAGGATTCCCAATTTAGATCTAGTCATTCGTGGCCCCAACCCGCATCAATTATGCTCCTGGAAAGCATGGTTTCTCTGGCCTTGTGGGTTAGGCCTTAAAGGCTGCGTAGCATTGGAATTTCTTTCAGCCTCAAGTGGGGCCAACTTTGTACTTAGACCATCAAGGCTATCTTGCAAGCCCTTGAAAAGGTTGAACAATTCGATGTGAATCGATTCTAGGCTGTTTGTACCTGCTGGACATGGTGACCTAGACCTAATTCCAAACACTCATCAAAACAAACAAACGTGTTAGGTTAGATAAAACAAAAATCACCTCGCAAGTGTATCACTCAGAAAATAAGGTTCTCTCACTCTCTAGTGGTGTGATACAAGCTTGTTGATGGCTCGTCTTGTATTAATCAAAAACCTCACATGAGTTCGATGCTTAGTCAAACTAAAGCTTTTAGATAGAAACAAGGTTCGATTTCAGTCACTTCAAAAATGTGTTTGACTCAACAAAATAGAAGAAAAGACACAAACGGAAAGGACAAATTGCACGAATGATGAAGGGTCATCCGAGCCGGCTCCATTTTCAACACCACAAGGAGCCCTAACAAGAGCTCAAGCCAAACGCCAAGCGGAGATGGATGCTATCTTCCTAGCCATGGTTCAAGAAGCTCACCCAAGCTCACCTCCAATGAGTCCAAGGCCCGTCATGATGCTTAGCCACATTGGACCAGCCAAGAAGAAGTTGAATGGACCATAGGAGAGCCTCACGTGTGCATATGCATGGATGAAGGCGTGAGAGGCTGGTGTAAGAAGCTAGTTAGAGAGTGTTAAATAAAGCCTAGAATTAGTCTATTTTATGGATTTATTTAAAACACTCTAATTTGTAATTATTGTATTTATTTCTTTTCTATTTTTAGGAGAGAAGGTCTAGGTTGTATATAAGCCTTTCTCTCTTCCTTTTTGTTGGTAGAATACGTTAAACACATTTGTGAAAGTGCCAAATTGAAACCATTGAGTTCAGCCTCTTGTCTCGTGAGAATTGTGGTGTTTGCATAGCTTTCTCGTTCTTGTGTGTGTCAATCTCCTGCGGGTTGGTGCTACAAGTCGAATTGAAGCAACCTCTTCATGCCTTCGATAATTCTAGATCAATTGTGTGAAGTTGTAAGAAGCGGGGTCGAATCGTCACCGGTTTGGTTCTTGGATAATCGAATCCAAGGGTTCTATTGTTTGTTCCTTTCGGTTCTTCTTTCCTATTTCGTTTTTCCCTCTTGCTTTGCACGTTTTTCTTGCATCTTTGTTTGCTGAATTTCGTTTGCTTTTATTCCCGAAAACAGGTTGCTCGTCTAGATCCGTTCTTCGCGGCTAATCCCCGTATCAATTGGTATCAGAGCTAATTGACGTTCAACCTACAAAAAGAGTCGGTAAATCATTCAAAAACCAAAATTGTCTCGTTTTTCTTGTTTGAGTCTTGCTTTGTTTTGAGTCTATTGCCATTGCCATTTCTATTCCAACTTTTTGATTGAACTAACAAGTTTGTTGCTTTTGTTTGTGAAATTTGGACGCCGGCACCACTCCAACACCACGCCTACACCGCGCCTACCACCAGTCCCTTGTGCCTACCACCACGCCGCCACCAGCTTTGTCCCACGTCCAAACACAACACCAAACAAGCCCTAAACTTTCAAAAAAAAAAAATTTTAGGCTGAATCGTCCAGCCTATTTTCAAGCTACCAACCACCTCTTTCCTCCACATTTTCAGCCTATTTTTTGAATTTTCACCCTTGGTTAGCTATATTCTTGGTCAACTCTATCCTCTTGCAACTAATTAGGATTTTCTTAGCATTTTGTTTTATTTTTCTTTAATTCCAGTATAAATTTCGAATTAGCTGGTTGTTATTATTTGTTTTATTTGCTTTCATTTTAGTAACTAGATAGCTAGCAACTCTCAAGTTGTTATAGGATTTTATTTCTTTTATTTTTTATTTCATTTGTCTCTTTGAATTCAAATTGAGATATGATTTTCTAGTTTAAAAAAACAAAAAAAAAAGAA
>BSUD01000002.1:86460731-86628360 GCA_033239045.1 Fagopyrum esculentum
GAAAGAAAAGAAATCCGAGATTAAAAAAAAAAAGAAAGAAGAAAAAGAAATTCGAGATTCAAAAAAAAAAAAGAAAGAAAGAAAAGAAAAAGAAAAGAAAAGAATGAAAAAGAAATCACCCTTAGTTATTCATTTCATTTCATTCTTACTAGCTTATTCTTGCTTTATTTCATAGTTTGTAATAGTTGAAGTTGTGCATGCTAAGTGTTATTTTCAGCAACCAAAGAGGACTACAAAGGAGCTCATCTCACTCAAAGGGACCAAGCCATTCACGCCTAGCCTAGCTTCACCCTAGCCTAGCCACGCCTTGGCCCACGACTAGCTCACTTCACTCGAGCCACGCCTTAGCCTTGACCAACCCTTCTACACACACCTTCGGTGTCCAAGGTTTGCTTGCTTAGGCTTGACGAGTAAGTTCTTTCAAGGCTTATCTTGAGTTCAAATTTTGAGTCCATACTTAGTTGCATATAACAATCGTGCAACTTGTCCTTTCCGTTTTGAGTCTTTTTCTTCTCTCTTATTGAGTCAAACACGTTTTTAAGGTGATTGAAATCGAATTTCGCTTCTACTTTAAAGCTTTTGTTTGGCTAAGTATTAAACTCACGTGAGGTTTTTGACTAATACAAGACGAGCCATCAACAAGCTTGTTGAGCACCACTAGAGAGTGAGAGTTTACTTTCGAGTGATACACTTGTGAGGCGTTTTTGTTTTACGCTAACCTAACGTGTTTGAGTGTTTTAGTGTCTTTGAACAATGTCGGGAACTCCCACAGGTACGCCGAGCCCCGAGCCTATTTCCCCGGAGTTGTTTAACCTTATCAAGGGCTTGAATGATAGCATTGAAGGGTTAACTACAAGGCTGTCCAACTTGGAGGCGACTAAGGTAGTTCCGGAGCCTCGGCCACTAGGAGGCAACAGGGAGGTAGGAGACCACTCGAGAGATCAACAGCAAGGGCAAGACCTAATACCACTCCAAAGCCAACAAGAGGCGTTTCAAGCAGCTCGGCACTCTAATGCCACACAACCCTCTCGGAATGTCCAAGGCTTAGGCCACGCCATGTCCCAACCAGGATAGGGCAATCTTGCTTTCGAGGAGAACATTTCTATCCATTCTTCTTCTATTATACATGATAATATGCCTAACTATCCTCAACTGTTTCAGAATCAAGCTTATGAACAGGATGAGGACGGTGATGGAGATGACGAGGAATGGAGGCCAAACGGGCGAAGGGAGCGCCAACAGCCCCGGAGACCGATGACGCCCGGCGCCAAGACGAGCAGAGGCGTGAGCCCTATGGCCTTGGCAAAGTGAAGGTGAAGATCCCAAGCTTTGAAGGCAAATGTGACCAGGACGTGTACATGGCTTGGGAGGCGAAGATAGAGCAAATATGGTCATGCCATAACTTTCCCGAGCATAAGAAGGTACATTTCGCAGATCTTGAGTTTATTGATTATGCTATGATATGGTGTGATGATTTGGTGAAGGAAAGGAGGAGAACTTTGGATGCACCGGTAGTTACTTGGGCGCACATGAAGGCCTTGATGAGAGCTCGGTTTGTGCCTCAACATTACACTAGAGAATTGAGGCAAAGGTTGGAGAGCTTGAGGCAAGGAGCCATGACCGCCGAGGAGACCTATAATGCCATGCAAATGGCCATGGTAAAGGCTAATGTGCGAGAGGATGAAGAGACTACAATGGCTAGGTATCTTCGTATTCTCAATTCAAGTTTTTCTAACGAGATAGATCTTTTTCCCTATAGCTCTATGACAGAATTGCTCCACCTAGCAATCAAAGTAGAAAGGAAAATGAAGGCAAGAAGTCAAGGAGGTAAGGCTGCCTATGGCGCGCCTAGCTCATGGAGGAGCCAAGGAGGCCGCCAACAAGGGAATTACAACCGGGAGGTGCCAAGCAAGGAGAAGCTAGCCCCGGAGCAAGGAGGCCCACGCAAGGCTCCTTATGCAGCCCCTACCAAGTCCACACCTACACTACCTAAAGGCACTCAAGGGAGTACTTCTAACCCTTCATCTAGAGCTAGGGATATTGTAGTGCCAAGGAAGAGGGCACATGATGAAGGATTGTCCTAACAAAAGAACTTTGCTAATAACCATTTAGGGCAATATGAGTCCGAATCTGAGCATGAGCATGATAATGATGATTTTGAGCTTAATATGCATGATCATGATGATTTGGATGATGATGGGATTGAATATGAGCAAGGAGATTGTTTATTAGCTAAGAGAGTGTTATTTGATCATCCTAGCTCATTCCTAGCTAACACTTCCATGATTTGTGATAAAATTCTTGTGCATGATAATTCTTTGATAGCTAGGAGAACTTTAAGTGTACAACCGGCTCCTTGTGAAGATAACCAAAGAGAAAACTTGTTTCACACTAGATGCTCGGTTAAAGGAAAGGTGTGTTGCAATATTTCTAGCACCGAAATGATATCTAAGTTGCAAATTCCTACATTTTATCACCCTAGGCCATATAAGCTGCATTGGATGAATGAATGTGGTGAGTTAAAGGTTAATAGGCAAGCTAAGATCACTTTTACTTTAGGCCATTATGAAGATACGGTTTTATGTGATGTTGTGCCTATGCAAGCTTGTCATGTGTTGTTAGGACGCCCTTGGCAATATGATAGGAGAGTTATGCATGATGGTTTTACAAATAGATATTCTTTTGTATTCAATGGTAAAACCGTGACTCTTAAGCCTATGACTCCCTTGCAGATTGCGGAGGCATTTCAGAAGAAGAAGGCAAGTGAGCAAGAGCAAGGACAAGTTAAGAAGGGGAGCAAGCCGTCGAGCCAAGACCCCTCCCTAGCCACGCCTTCTAACCATCAGCCTAGCACCCTTGTGTCCATGGCCACAAAACAGCCCACAACAGCCTTGTTAGCTTCCAAACTTGAGCTACAAAATGACTACCTACCCTTAGACACCACCTTGATGATGTTGTGTAAGGAGCTCACCTTGATGAGTGATGAAGTCAAGGCTAGCTTACCACCTACTATCTCATCCATCCTTGAGTTTAAGGATGTGTTTCCGGAAGAAATACCACATGGCCTTCCACTTTTGAGAGGTATTGAACACCAAATTGACCTTATCCCCGGCGCCACACTCCCAAATAGACCCGCCTACCGAATGAACCCAAAGGAGAGTCAAGAGATCCCAGTGCAAGTTCAAGACCTCCTAGACAAGAGCTACGTGAGGGAGAGCTTAAGTCCGTGTGTCGTGCCCGTGCTCTTGGTGCCTAAGAAGGACAACACATGGAGGATGTGTGTTGATTGTCGAGCTATCAACAACATCACCATCAAGTACCGCCACCCTATTCCCCGCCTAGATGACATGCTTGATGAGCTACATGGTGCCACCACCTTTAGCAAGATAGACCTACGGAGTGGCTACCATCAAATTCGAATGAAGGAGGGGGACGAGTGGTAAACAACCTTCAAAACTAAGTTTGGTTTGTATGAGTGGCTTGTTATGCCATTTGGGTTAACTAATGCTCCTTCTACTTTTATGCGCTTAATGAACTATGTTTTGAGACATTTTATAGGGAAGTTTGTTGTAGTATACTTTGATGATATCTTAATCTATAGCAGGTCCCTAGAGGAGCATGAAGAACATCTAAGGGATGTAGTTCTTACCCTTAGGGCTGAACACTTGTATGCTAATCTTAAGAAATGTAGCTTTTGCACTAATGAGGTTATATTTCTTGGTTTTGTAGTGACTACACAAGGCCTACAAGTGGATGAGGAGAAGATTAGATCAATCAAAAATTGGCCCACGCCAACATCCATCAGCCAAGTAAGGAGGTTCCATGGGCTTGCAAGCTTCTATAGGCGCTTTGTGAGAGACTTTAGTACCGTTGCCGCGCCCTTGACGGAAATTTGCAAGAAGCATGCGCCATTTGTGTGGGAGGAGGCGCAAGAACGTGCCTTTAGCAAGCTGAAATTGGTCTTAACCGAGGCGCCCTTGCTAGCTCCTCCCGACTTCACTAGGCCCTTTGAAGGGAAGTGTGACGCCTCGGGCATTGGCATAGGCGGCGTGCTCATGCAAGAAGGTAAGCCTATTGCCTTCTTTAGTGAAAAGCTCAAAGGAGCATGTCTTAATTACTCTACATATGATAAAGAGTTATATGCTTTGTTTAGAGTGCTTAAGACATGGCAACACTACTTGTGGCCTAGAGAGTTTATTTTGCATTCCGATCATGAGTCTTTGAAGCATTTTCGGAGGCAAGATAAACTAGATAGGAGGCATGGTAGGTAAATGAAGTTTATTGAGACTTTTCCCTATGTTATCAAGTATAAAAAGGGAAAAGACAATGTAGTGGCGGGTGCCCTCTCTAGGAGGCACACATTGTTGACTACATTGGATGCTAAGGTATTAAGCTTTGTTTACATTAAGGAGCTCTATTAATCTGATATTGATTTTGGTGATACATATAAGTTATGTGTGCAAAAAGGTTCCTTAGATAAATACTATTTGTTTGAGTGTTTTTTTGTTTCGAATTGATAAGGTGTGCATACCTAGGTGTTCCCTTCGACTGTTGCTTGTAGAGCAAGCCCAGAAAGGAGGTTTAATGGGTCATTTTGGGAGGGATAAAACTTATGCTATGCTGCACTCACACTTTTATTGGCCACACATGCTTAGGGATGTTGAAAATGTGCTTAAAAGATTCTTAGAATGCCTTAGAGCTAAATCTAAAGTGAAGCCTCATGGATTGTACACGCCTTTGCCCATCCCAACAGCCCCTTGGGAAGACATTAGTATGGACTTTATTGTGGGATTTCCTAGGACTAAAAGAGGTAGGGACTCGATTTTTGTGGTTGTAGATCGTTTCTCAAAAATGGCTCACTTTATTGCTTGTCATAAAACTGATGATGCGGCCAATGTAGCTAATCTATTCTTTCGGGAAGTAGTTAGGTTACATGGAATTCCAAGGACAATAGTAAGTGATAGGGATGTTAAGTTCTTAAGTTATTTTTGGAAGACTCTTTGGGGAAAGCTAGGCACGAAATTGTTATTTTCTACATCAAGCCACCCCCAAACTGATGGGCAAACGGAAGTAACTAATAGGACTTTAACCACACTTTTAAGGGCTGTCATCAAAAAGAATCTAAAGGAATGGGAGGATGTCTTGCCGCATGTTGAATTTGCCTATAATATAGTTGTGCATTCGTCTACTTCCATCTCTCCATTTGAGTGTGTTTATGGTTTTAATCCACTAACCCCTTTTGATCTTACACCGTTGCCTAAGAAGGGGCGAGTGGATTTAAGTGCTAAAACGCAGGTTGAACACATCAAGGAGCTACATAGGAGGACAAGGATTAAGCTTGAGGAGAAAGGCAAATACAACGCAGCCAAGGCAAACCAAGGAAGGAAGAAGTTTACATTTGAGGCCGGTGACCTTGTATGGCTACACTTGAGGAAGGAGAAGTTTCAACAACTTCGGAAGTCCAAGCTCTCTCCAAGAGGAAACGGGCCTTTCAAGGTGCTACACAAGGCTGGTGACAATGCCTATGTGCTAGACTTGCCGGACGACTATGCTTGTGATCCCACGTTCAATGTGAGGGATCTAAGCCCTTTTCCACCCCTTAGTGATGATCAAGGAAATTCGAGGTCGAATTCTTTTAAAGAAGGGGAGAATGATAAATGGTCATCCGAGCCGGCTCCATTTTCAACACCACAAGGAGCCCTAACAAGAGCTCAAGCCAAACGCCAAGCGGAGATGGATGTTATCTTCCTAGCCATGGTTCAAGAAGCTCACCCAAGCTCACCTCCAATGAGTCCAAGGCCCGTCATGATGCTTAGCCACAGTGGACCAGCCAAGAAGAAGTTGAATGGAGCATAGGAGAGCCTCACGTGTGCATGTGCATGGATGAAGGCGTGAGAGGCTGGCGTAAGAAGCTAGTTAGAGAGTGTTAAATAAAGCCTAGATTAGTCTATTTTATGGATTTATTTAAAACACTCTAATTTGTAATTATTGTATTTATTTCTTTTTTATTTTTAGGAGAGAAGGTCTAGGTTGTATATAAGCCTTTCTCTCTTCCTTTTTGTTGGTAGAATACGTTAAACACATTTGTGAAAGTGCCAAATTGAAACCATTGAGTTCAGCCTCTTGTCTCGTGAGAATTGTGGTGTTTGCATAGCTTTCTCGTTCTTGTGTGTGTCAATCTCCTTCGGGTTGGTGCTACAAGTCGAATTGAAGCAACCTCTTCGTGCCTTCGAGAATTCTAGATCGATTGTGTGAAGTTGTAAGAAGCGGGGTCGAATCGTCACCGGTTTGGTTCTTGGATAATCGAATCCAAGGGTTCTATCGTTTGTTCCTCTCGGTTCTTCTTTCCTATTTCGTTTTTCCCTCTTGCTTTGCACGTTTTCCTTGCATCTTTGTTTGCTGAATTTCGTTTGCTTTTATTCCCGAAAACAGGTTGCTCGTCTAGATCCGTTCTTCTCGGCTAATCCCTTTATCAACGAATGTTATATGCAACTAGATGATTCAAAATTTAGAACTCGAGATAAGCTTTGAAATAACTTACTCGTAAGACCCAAGAAGTAAACCCTAGACACCGTAGAATGAGGATAAGGAAGGCTGAGCTATGGTGTTTGATGGGCGAAAATGGATAGTAGCTATGTGTGGCTAGATAGGTTCAACGAGATGCTTGGTTCTTGTGTTTATTGGAGATGAGAGAAAGGACAAATTGCACGAATGTTATTTGCTTTGTTTATTGTGTTTATTAAGCCAAAACCGCCATTGTCCAGCCATTCTACATCACCTTCATCAACCATTGTTCATAAAAAAAACGTCCAGCTCTTTTCTCTAGGCAATAGCCGTCAAAAAAAAAACAATCAAAAGAAAAGAAAAAGGGGGACCACTCTTCCAAAACAATTCAGCCATTGCAAGAGAGAGGAGAGGGCCACAAAAGCTCCTTATTTGTAGCAACAACAAGAGAATACTTCTAGTTAGTTATCTCTTATTTCTTTTCAATTTTTAATTTCATTCATCTCTCCTATTTTCTTCCACAAAAACGTCACTGTTGGTTTCAAGGATTCTCAATCTAGATCTAGTCATTCGCGGCCCCAACCCGCATCATGGTCCTTAGACTTGATGAAGGTGGACTTGGTTGAGATTCATGGACCATGCTTACGAAAAGAGCATCCATCTCAGCTTGACTGTTAGCTTGCGCTCTTGTTAGAGTCCCTTGAGGTGGTGAAGATGGAGTTAGCTCAAATGATCCTTCATCATTCTCCCCTTCTTTGGAAGAATTCGACCTCAAATTGCCTTGATCATCATCCAGGGGCGGAAAGGGACTTAGATCCCTCACATTGAATGTTGGATCACAAGCATAATCATCCGGCAAGTCAAGCACATAGGCGTTGTCACCCGCCTTGTGTAACACTTTGAAAGGCCCATTTCCTCTTGGGAGAGCTTGGATTTCCGAAGCTGTTGAAACCTCTCCTTCCTCAAATGTAGCCATACAAGGTCGCCGGGTTCAAATATAATCTTCTTGCGTCCTTGATTTGCCTTTTCTGCGTTGTATTTGCCTTTCTCCTCGAGCTTGATCCTTGTCCTACTATGTAGCTCCTTGATGTGTTCAACCTGTGTTTTAGTACTTAAATCCACTCGCTCCTTCTTAGGTAACGGTGTAAGATCAAAAGGGGTTAGTAGATTAAATCCATAAACACACTCAAAGGGAGAGATGGAAGTAGATGCCTTGACGACCTTATTATAGGCAAACTCAACATGTGGCAAATAATCTTCCCATTCTTTCAAATTCTTCTTGATTACAGCCCTTAGAAATGTTGTTAGGGTCCTATTAGTTACGTCCGTTTGCCCATCAGTATGGGGGTGGCTTGATGTAGAAAATAACAACTTAGTTCCTAGCTTTCCTCAAAGAGTTTTCCAAAAGTAACTCAAGAACTTAACATCCCTACCACTCACTATTGTCCTTGGAATACCATGTAACCTAACTACTTCCCGAAAGAACAAATTAGCTACATTGGCTACATCATCAGTTTTGAGAGAAGTAATAAAGTGAGCCATCTTAGAGAATCGATCTACAACCACAAATATCGAATCCCTATATCTTCTAGTCCTAGGCATTCCCACTATGAAATCCATGTTAATGTCTTCCCAAGGGCATGTGGGGATTGGCAAAGGTGTATACAATCCATGAGGCTTCACTTTTGATTTAGCTCTAAGGCACTCTAAACACCTTTTAAGCACATTTTCAACATCCCTAAGCATATGCGGCCAATAAAAATGTGAGTGCAGCATAGCATAAGTCTTATCCCTCCCAAAATGACTCATTAAATCTCCTTTATGGGCTTCTTCCACTAACAGCAAACGAAGGGAACACCTAGGTATGCACACCTTATCTACTCGAAACAGAAATCCCTCAAACAAATAGAATTTATCTAAGGAACCTTTTTGCACACAAAGCTTATATGTTTCTCCAAAGTTAAGATCAGATTCATAGAGCTCCTTAATGTAAACAAATCCTTACACACTAGAATCCAATGTAGTGAGCAATGTATACCTCCTAGAAAGAGCATCCGCAACTACATTGTCTTTTCCCTTTTTATACTTGATAACATAGGGAAAAGTCTCAATAAATTCCGTCCATCTACCATGCCTCCTATCTAGTTTATCTTTACTCCGAAAATGTTTCAAAGATTCAGGGTCAGAATGCAAAATAAACTCTCTAGGCCACAAGTAGTGTTGTCATGTTTGAAGTACTCTAAATAAGGCATACAATTCTTTATCATATGATACGGAATTGTCCGTGATTGAGTCGATCTAGGTACAATGATCTCGAATTCGGATGATTGAGGCGAATCCAGAATGATGAATGAAACGTAGATGGTGAATGGCGCAGGAAGGTGTAGAGAAGAACCAAAGAGAGTCAACGAAGGAACCAAGGCTGAAGAGCCAAAACCCCCACTCGTGAATGCCCTAGACCCGTCCCCAATACAACTTTACACTAGCTTCGGCTGGACTAGTACAAAGAGGGACTCGTGAAGGCTCGAAGCACCAATCCGAAGGCGGTTGACACAAACAAGCTCAGCCAAGCAAACAACAACAATGCCAACCAAAAACTCTCTTGTTCTTTGATTGATTTTGTGAATGATTACAAATGTAATTCTAAGCAATGAAAATAACGTCACTAATCAGCAGCTAAAGAGGCTATCTATATAGACTCTTTTATCTAGACAAAAATAAAGAAAAGAGAATTAAAACATTAGTGGGAAGGTGGTAATAAGAGAGCTTCCTCTAATGTAACTAACAACCTAACAAACACTAATTCAGCTTAAAAATAGGCTGACTTATTCAAGCAAGTCTTTGGAGTGTGTTGGACGTTTTTAAGAGCAAATTGGGCTATCCGAATGGGCTGAAATGTTCAACAGATCCATGAGTGATTTGGCTGTGTTTTAAGAGCCCAAATGATGATCCGAATGAGCTGACTTGTTACTCTATTGGGCCTCCTGGAACGTGATCAGCTTGCTATCCTCTTGGGATGCATTGGACATGAGCAACAACCTCCCTTGGGCTGCCTTGGACGTGAGCAACTGCTTCCCCTCTTGGACTGCATTGGACGTGAGCAACAACCTCCCTTGGGCTGCCTTGGACATGAGCAGCAGGCTATCCTCGTGGGCTGCATGGGACGTGAGCAACATCCTCCTCTCTTGGCTGATTTGGAAGTGATCAACAGCCTCCTCTTGGACTGCTTTGGACGTGAGCAACATCTCCTCCCTTTGCTTGCTTGCTCCTGCATTCATCAAAAGATTAGCACATGAGGTATGGAAATTAAATGGTTCACGCATTGTGCCAAGCAATAGCACTTCCCTTGACGTAGCTTCTTGGATCTACTTAGCTCTTGCTCTAGTAATGGGACCTTGATAGCTTCCATGTGATGGTCCTACATCATCCACTCCTTCTTGGAAAGAATTTGACCCCGAATTTTCATCTTGTTCCGAATCTCCTTCATAGGGGCTCAAATCTCCTACATTAAATGTGGTACTAACTCCATACTCTTCCGGTAAGTCCAACACATATGCATTGTCGTTAATCCGGTGTAAGACTTTGAATGGTCCATCACCCCGTGGTGCTAGCTTGGAATGGCGTTTTGTCGGAAACCACTCTTTCCTTTGATGTAGCCAAACTAAGTCGCTGGGCTGGAAAACCATCTTCCGACATCCTTTGTTATTCCGAGCTGCAGTTTCAACGCCCTTCTTATCAAGTGCAGCCTTGGTCTTAGCATGAAGTTCCTTAATGTAGTCCGCCTGTTCCAAAGCATCAAAAGCTACTCGATCCTTTCGAGGAATCGGTAATAAGTCCAAAGGAGTTAAAGGGTTAAATCCATAAACACATTTGAAAGGTGATAACGAAGTGGAAGAGTGCATGGTGCGATTATAAGCAAACTCAATATGTGGTAACATGTCTTCCCATTCTTTTAAGTTATCCTTCAACATGGTTCTAAGGAGGGTCGTTAGGGTCCTATTGGTGACCTCCGTTTGCCCATCTGTTTGGGGATGACTAGAGGTCGAAAATAGTAATCTAGTGCCCATTTTCCCCCAAAGTGTCTTCCAAAAGAAACTCAAAAACTTGACATCCCTATCACTAACAATAGTTTTAGGTATTCCATGCAATCTCACTATTTCCTTAAAGAAAAGATTAGCAACATTATATGCATCATTAGTTTTATGACATGGAATAAAATGTGCCATTTTAGAGAATCTATCTACTACCACAAAAATAGAATCTCTTCCTTTCTTAGTCCTAGGTAGTCCAACAATGAAATCCATACTTATGTCCTCCCAAGGGCCATTAGGTGTTGGTAAGGGTGTATACAACCCGTGGGGTTGTACCCTAGCTTTGGCCTTAAGATATTCAATGCACCTTTTCAGCATGTGTTCTACATCCCTTAACATATGAGGCCAATAAAAGTGAGTTTGCAACATGTGATAAGTTTTATCCCTCCCAAAATGCCCCATTAAACCTCCTTTATGGGCTTCTTCCACTAATAAGATCCTAAGGGAACATCTAGGTATGCAAATCTTATTTAACAAGAAACCTTCAAACACAAAATACTTATCATAAGGGCCTTGAGTAGTGCATCTATGAAATATCTTCCCAAATTCAGCATCATCCACATATAATTCCTTAATGTAAGTAAAACCTAACATCCTAGAATCTAAGGTTGTGATTAAGGTGTATCTCCTATACAATGCATCCGCTACGACATTATCCTTTTCTTTCTTATACTTGATAATGTAAGGAAAGGTTTCGATGAACTCCATCCACCTACCATGCCGTCTATCTAGCTTATCTTGGCTCCTAAAGTGTCTAAGTGAATCATGATCGGTTTTCAAAACAAACTCTTGAGGTCAAAGGTAATGATGCCATGTTTTGAGTACTCTAAAAAAGGCATACAATTCTTTGTCATAAGTGGAATAGTTTAAGCATGCACCCTTCAATTTTTCACTAAAGAAAGCTAGAGGCTTACCTTCTTGCATAAGGACGCCGCCAATACCAATACCGGATGCGTTGCATTCAACCTCAAAGGGTTTAGTGAAGTCCGGTAGAGCGAGTAGGGGTGCATGGGTGAGGCGTCTCTTGAGCATTTCAAAAGCTCTTTGCTGCGGTTCATTCCAATCAAAAGTAACCTTCTTTTTGGTCAAAGCCGTGAGTGGTGCTGCAATGGTGCTAAATTCTCTCACAAACCTTCAATAGAATGTAGCTAGGCCATGGAAACTCCTCACGTCACCAACCGACTTAGGAACGGGCCATTCATTGATTTCCTTCACCTTGTCCTCATCCACTTGCAAACCATTGGCACTTACTACAAAACCAAGAAAAATCACTCGGTTAGTATAGAAATCACATCTTTGAATATTAGCAT
This sequence comes from Fagopyrum esculentum, assembly GCA_033239045.1. Lineage (NCBI taxonomy): Eukaryota > Viridiplantae > Streptophyta > Magnoliopsida > Caryophyllales > Polygonaceae > Fagopyrum > Fagopyrum esculentum. The sequence goes on from BSUD01000002.1 coordinate 86,472,637, forward strand.
ACAAGTATTCTATACGCAATGTAGCAAGCACATCTCTCAAATGATTTTCATGCTCCTTTAAGGTCTTACTATAGATAAGAATGTCATCAAAGTAGACTACAACAAATAAACCAATATAAGGTCTCAAAATATGATTCATTAATCTCATGAACGTACTAGGAGCGTTAGTTAAGCCAAAAGGCATTACTAGCCACTCATAGAGTCCAAATTTGGTTTTAAAAGCTGTTTTCCATTCATCCCCTTCCCTCATTCTAATTTGATGGTAGCCACTCCTAAGGTCAATCTTAGTGAAAATTGTAGCTCCATGTAACTCATCAAGCATATCCTCTAAACGGGGAATCGGGTGTCTATACTTGATAGTAATGTTATTGATTGCTCTACAATCAATAAACATTCTCCAAGTATTATCCTTCATGGGTACTAGCAGGACGGGAACGGCACAAGGACTAAGGCTCCGTAGGGTTCATCCTATAGGCGGGTCTATTGGGAAGAGTGGCTCCGGGTATTAAATCTATTTGGTGTTCAATGCCCCTAATGGGTGGCAAGCCGGCTGGAATCTCCTCAGGAAAAGCGTCCCTAAACTCGTCTAACAGCCCCTGAATAGAACTAGGAAGTGGAATCATAGAGTCATGAGGCACATTCACTAGAGATTTACACAAACTCATCATTAGCACATCAATAGAAGCATATTTATTTACATATTCATTCGTAGACTCAAGATAGCTACTTGTTGGTTGTACTAACAATGTTTGATGGGTTTTGTTCTCTTTACTCTTAGGCCGTGTGATCTTAGGCTTTGGAGGCGTTCCTTGCTCTACCCTCTTGTTCTCATAGTACTCGGCTATTTGTAAAGGTGTCATAGGTTTAAGTGTTAAAGTTTTACCTTTATACTCAAAGCTATATTTGTTAGAAAACCCATCATGGACAACTTTCCTATCATATTGCCATGGACGACCAAGCAACAAGTGACAAGCATTCATAGGCACAACATCACATGTAATAACATCCTCATATGATCCTAATGTTATATTGACCTTAGTTTGCTTATTAACCTTAAGTTCTCCACACTCATTCATCCAATGAAGTTTATAAGACCTAGGGTGATAAAATGTAAGAAGTTGTAATTTATTTACCATTTCAGTGCTAGCTATGTTGCAACAACTTCCTCCATCAATTATCACATTACACACTTTTCCTTTAGTACTACACCTAGTATGAAACAGATTTTCAGGTTGGTTATCCTCACAAGGTGCTAGTTGGACATGCAAAGTTCTCCTAGCTATCAAAGATTCACCTTGTTCATACTCAATGCAATCATCATTCTCATTTTATTCATTGTCATCATTTAAGGCATTTTCATCATCTAATTCCACATCATCCTCACTCTCATATTCTCCTAGAAGATTTATAATCAAAGTGCGTCTATTAGGACATTCTCTACTCATGTGACCTCTACCTTGGCATTTAAAACACACAATGTCCCTAGTTCTAGAGTTAGAGATAGGAGTACTCCCTCGATGATCACTTGAAGGCTCATTCAAGGATCGTGGTGTAGTGGACGGTGTAGAAGACCTTCTTTGCCCTTCTTGGCCCATAGGGGCCGACTTTCTCTCTTCCTTCCGGCCTCCTTGATCCTTGCTATGGTTAGGCAGCAGCCGGCTCCCTTGTGCTTTCCAAGCGTTGGGCGTTCCATGGGGTGGTTTGTATTCCCGGTTTCGCACCTTAGTCTTCCTTTCCACCTTAATGGCCAAGTGTAGTAATTGCTCCATGGTGCTGTATGGATACATATCAACCTCATTAGCCAAATTAGAATTCAGAATACGAAGGTACCTAGCCATAGTGTTTTCTTCATCTTCTAGAACGTTGGCCTTCACCATAGCAACTTGCACATTCGTATAAGCTTCCTCAGCGCTAAGAGAGCCTTGTCTCAAATTTTCCAGCCGTTGTCGAAGCTCTCGGGTATAGTGAGGTGGAACGAACCTAGCCCTCATTAGTACCTTCATATGCTCCCATGTGGTGATTTGAGGATCCAATGTTCGAACTCTTTCTTTGACTATGTGATCCCACCATACCAAAGCATAGCCTTGGAACTCAAGAGCGGCTAGCTGAACCTTCCTAGGCTCGCTAAAGTTGTGACACAACCAGATTTGCTCAACTTTAGCTTCCCACTCCGTGTAGACGTCGGGATCACACTTTCCTTCAAAGACGGGAATTTTGATTTTGACTTTTCCGAGTCCGTCTTGCTCCTGATAGGGCCGAAAGTTATCTCGTCCTTGCCTTGGCTGTTGGAATGGCCAATTATAACCCTCCCACGTGTGGTCCTCAAAATGAGCTTAATTCCGTCGCTGAAAGTTATCAACAAAGGGTGGCATGTTAGAAGCATTAGGGGGTTCGTTGGAATGTAAATTACCTTGATCCGGATGATCCGGCTCTCTAGTAACACGTGAACGACCGCCAAACTCATAGTTGGTTCTCAAAGGTGGTGTCCCGGCTGGTGGTGTTCGTGCTTCCATAGACTCCACTCGTTTGGATAGGTTAGCTACGGAATCGGACAATTGTTTCAATAGACTGATCATCTCAGGCGTGACGGTCTCGCTACTCGACTTGCTGGGACTTAGGGACCTGGACATGCTCAAGTAACAAACAAATAACCGGTTAGGTTAGAAAAGCAAAGATCTCACTTGTGTATCGCTCACACTGTCGTTGGTATTGCCTAGCTGGTGGCTCGAGTTGTAAGGATCCAACACCTTAAGATCGCGATTTCCGAACCTTCTTAGTAACCCTTTGGAACTAGAACTGCTGAAACCGATCTTAGTGTCGGAGATGAATCAAGACACCCCTAATTGGAGTATTGACCGTTGGGTTGGTGTAGGTACGGTGAATGTGTTTAGAATCCGTGATTGAGTTGATTGAAAGAGTTTACTTGTGCTTGATGTAGATTAAAAAAAGGCTAGCCGTTTTTTTGTGTGTGTTTTTTTTTTTTTTTTTTTTGAAAGATCTCTTAGACTTTGTCAAAGATTTGAGGGAGAGAAGGTAACCGAAACTGATTGCAACGAGAATTGTAGGAGAGCAGGTTACCGAATTGTGTTTGCAGCGTTTGAGCTCTCTTTTTATTTTGTTTTCGTTTTGTGTTTACCTCTCCTCAAGATGTTGTCCGGCTTTTTGAATTGGCACACTTCAAGCACAAGTTAGATCTCAATTGGATAAGCAATAAGGTTAACAAGAAGAAAAGGAGTGATCAATTGTACCAACTGAGCTCTGATACCAACTGATACGGAATTGTCCGTGATTGAGTCGATCTAGGTACAATGATCTCGAATCCGGCTGAATGAGGCGAATCCAGAATGCGGAATGAAACGTAGATGGTGAATGGCGCAGGAAGGTGTAGAGAAGAACCAAAGAGAGTCAACGAAGGAACCAAGGCTGAAGAGCCAAAACTCCCACTCGTGAATGCCCTAGACCCGTCTCTAATACAACTTTGCACTAGCTCCGGCTGGACTAGCACAAAGAGGGACTCGTGAAGGCTCGAAGCACCAATCCGAAGGCGGTTGACACAAACAAGCTCAGCCAAGCAAACAACAGCAATGCCAACCAAAAACTCTCTTGTTCTTTGATTGATTTTGTGAATGATTACAAATGTAATTCTAAGAAATGAAAATAACGTCACCAATCTACAGCTAAAGAGGCTATCTATATAGACTCTTTTATCTAGACAAAAATAAAGAAAAGAGAATTAAAACATTAGTGGGAAGGTGGTAATAAGAGAGCTTCCTCTAATGTAGCTAAAAACCTAACAAACACTAACTAAGCTTAAAAATAGGCTGACTTATTCAAGCAAGTCTTTGCAGTGTGCTAGACGTTTTTAAGAGCAAATTGGGCTATCCGAATGGGCTGAAATGTTCAACAGATCTATGAGTGATTTGGCTGTGTTTTAAGAGCCCAAATGATGATCCGAATGAGCTGACTTGTTACTCTCTTGGGCCTCCTGGAACGTGATCAGCTTGCTATCCTCTTGGGCTGCATTGGACATGAGCAACAACCTCCCTTGGGCTGCCTTGGACGTGAGCAGCTGCTTCCCCTCTTGGACTATATTGGACGTGAGCAACAGCCTCCCTTGGGCTGCCTTGGACGTGAGCACCAGGCTATCCTCGTGGGCTGCATGGGACGTGAGCAACAGCCTCCTCTCTTGGCTGCTTTGGACGTGATCAACAACCTCCTCTTGGAATGCTTTGGACGTGAGCAACATCTCCTCCCTTTGATTGCTTGCTCCTGCATTCATCAAAAGATTAACACATGAGGTATGGCAATTAAATGGTTCACGCATGGTGCCAAGCAATAGCACTTCCCTTGACGTAGCTTCTTGGATCTCCTTAGCTCTTGCTCTAGTAATGGGACCTTGATAGCTTCCATGTGATGGTCCTACATCATCATATGTGGAGTAGTTAAGACATGCCCCTTTAATCTTTTCACTGAAAAAGGTAATAGGCTTACCTTCTTGCTTAAGCACACCTCCTATGCCAATTCCCGATGCATCACACTCCACTTCAAAAGGCCTAGTGAAGTCCGGGAGAGCTAGTAAGGGTGCCTCGGTGAGAACCAACTTCAGCTTGTTGAAACCACGTTCTTGAAAGCTCCTTACATGGCTAATGGATGTAGGTGTATGCCAATTTCGAATAGCTCTAATCTTCTACTCATCCACTTGTAGAACTTGTGCAGTCACTACAAAACCAAGAAATATAACCTCATTAGTGCAAAAGCTACATTTCTTCAGTTTGGCATACAAGTGTTTAGCCCTAAGGGTAGAAACAACTTCCCTTAGATGTTCTCCAAGCTCCTCTAGGGACCTGCTATAGATTAAGATATCATCAAAATACACTACAACAAATCTCCCTATGAATTGTCTTAAAACATGGTTCATTAAACGCATAAAAGTAGAGGGAGCATTGGTTAACCCAAATGGAATAACAAGCCATTCATACAACCTAAACTTAGTCTCGAAGGCTGTCTTCCACTCATCCTCCACATTCGGATCTGATGGTAACCACTTCGAAGGTCTATCTTGCTTAATGTAGTGGCGCCATGGAGCTCATCAAGCATGTCATCGAGGCGGGGAATAGGGTGGCGGTACTTAATGGTTATGTTGTTGATAGCCCTACAATCAACACACATCCTCCAAGTGTTATCCTTCTTAGGCACTAATAGGACTAGAACGGCGCAAGGGCTAAGGCTTTCTCTAACATATCCCTTATCTAGGAGGTCTTGGACTTGGGTTTGGATCTCTTGACTCTCCTTAGGGGTCATCCTATAGGCTGGTCTGTTAGGAAGTGTAGCTCCGGGGATAAGGTCAATCTGATGCTCCATGCCTCTCAAAGGCGGAAGGCCTTGAGGTATCTATTCCGGAAACACATCCTTAAACTCCTCTAGGGTGGTTGTAATGGTAGGGGGTAAGATAGCCTTTGTTTGTTCAGTCACTAAGGTTAGCTCCTTACATAACCTCATCCAGATGGCATCTAAGGGTAGGTACTCACTTTGGAACTCAAGTTTAGAAGCTAAGAAGGCCGTAGGAGGCTGAGTTGTGGGCATGACCAAGAGAGTATTTGGCTGTTGGCTAAGGAACGTGTCTATGGCAGGTTCTTTGTGCCTCGATGACTTGCTCCCCTTCTTAGTTTGTCCTTGCTCTTGTTCACTCGCCTTCTTCTCAAATGCCTCTGCAATCTGCAAGGGCGTAATTGGTTTTAGAGTAACGGTTTTTTTCATTAAAAGTAAATGAATACCTATTAGTAAAACCATCAAGCATAACTCTCCTATCAGATTGCAAAGGACGGCCTAATATCACATGACAAGCTTGCATAGGCACAACATCACATAAAACATTATCCTCATAGTGTCCTAGAGTGAAAGTGATATTAGCTTGCCTATTAACCTTCAATTCATCACAATCATTCATCCAATGTAGCTTATATGGTCTAGGGTGACAAAATGTAGGAATTTGCAACTTAGAGATCAATTCAGTACTAGCAATGTTGCAACAATTACCTCCATCAATGATAACATTACATACCTTTCCCTTAACTAAACACCTAGTATGAAACTAGTTCTTTCTTTGGTTATCCTCACAAGGGGCAGGTTTGTGCACTCAATGTTCTCCTAGTGATACAGGGCAGACCCGACGTTGGCTCGATCTAGACGACGGAAGAAAGGAAAGGACGCAGAACAACAAGATTAAGGCAGCCGACTAGGGCTGTTCGTGTGCTGCGTGGCCTGCGAACAAAGGGAACAAAAGAAGACGCTAAACTGAATAAGAAGGTACGGAAATTAAAGGAAAGGTACGATGTGGATGAATCCGACACAAACGACGTGGAAACCCTTGATCTCGGAATCAAGAACCACCAAGAACGATGCAACGAAATCAGCCCCTTACAACCTCACACAGCCGACTTAGAACATCGACAACACGAGGAGGATGCTTATGGAATCTCACGAACACCAAGAACCCGAGAGCAATTGACACACGCGAAACAACTAAGCCAAATCTGATCACAATAACTCTTCAATCAAAACTCGCCTTTGATTGAAGATGAAATCTGAAAACAAGTGTTTTTCACCAATAATAATCTACCTAAAAAGTAATAGAAAGAGCTTTTAAATAGTTTTCAGCTCTTAAACAAAAGACACAATAAAATCCGGAAATTAAGCCTAATGGGCTACTTAAAACAATCAATCACTCAACAGGCCTTAAAAAGCCTCATTCCTCAATGAGAGACATGGAATGGTGCTGGAAACATGTTGAGGAGCAGGAGCAGCGGCGTCATGTGCGAGGCTGGCCGAGTCCGGTGCTTTGGCGTCGTTGCTCTCTTGCTTACTTAAGAGCCAAGCCTCGATATGAACACTTGTAGCCAATAAATCATCAACCCCTCAGTATCATGCTCAATCTTCTTAGCTCGGGAACGTGTGATAGCTCCCTCATACTCCGGAGATGCTAACTCGGATGGTCCTCATCATTCCCCCTCTCTTGGGAAGGATTCGTCCACGAATCTTCAAGCTCTACATCCATAGGTGGGAACGGACTGAGGTCTCTAACATTGAAGGTCGGGTTGACCCCGAATTCCTCCGGAAGATCCAATACATAAGCGTTGTCACCGGCTTTGTGAAGCACCTTGAAAGGACCGGTACCCCTAGGTGATAGCTTGGACTTTCGCAGCTCTCGGAAGCGCTCCTTCCTAAGATGTAACCACACGAGATCTCCGGGCTCAAACAACAACTTCCTCCGTCCCTTGTTTGCCTTAGTTGCGGTCCGAGCTGCTTTCTCCTCTAAGCTCAGCCGTGTCTTCTCATGTAATCCCCTAATGTACTCAACCTGTTTACCTGCATTGAAATCTACTCGCTCTTTTGAAGGTAACGGCATAAGATCAAAAGGGGTTAAGTGATTCAAACCATACACACACTTAAAAGGAGTCATGTTAGTGGAAGAATGGATGGTCCTGTTATATGCAAACTCAACATGTGGTAACACATCCTCCCACTCTTTCAAATTCTTCTTAATTACCGCCCTTAAAAGTGTCCCTAAAGTCCTATTAGTTACTTCGGTTTGGCCATCAGTTTGAGGGTGGCTAGCGGTAGAGAACAACAACTTAGTACCTGGCTTACCCCATAAAGTCTTCCAAAAGTAACTAAGAAATTTCACATCCCGATCACTAACAATGGTTCTAGGAACTCCATGTGGCCTACCTACTTCTCTAAAGAAGAGGTTTGCAACATTAGTGGCATCATCCGTTTTGTGACAAGCTATGAAGTGTGCCATCTTAGAGAACCTGTCTACCACCACAAAAATAGAGTCTTTTCCCCTCTTAGTCCTAGGTAACCCCAAAATAAAGTCCATACTAATATCTTCCCAAGGATCTGCGGGAATGGGTAAAGGGGTATACAAACCATGGGGCATTACTCTAGACTTTGCTTTCAAGCATTCTAAGCATCTTTTCACAAAATTCTCAACATCCCTAAGCATGTGTGACCAAAAAAAATGAGTATGCAGCATATGATATGTATTATCTCTACCAAAGTGACCCATCAAACCTCCCCTATGGGATTCATCCACAAGTAAGAGCCTAAGTGAACACTTTGGAATGCACACTTTATCAACTCTAAACAAGAAGCCATCAAACAAGTAAAACTTATCTACAACCCCTTTTTCCACACAAGCTTTATAAATCTCTCCAAAATCATCATCCTTTGCATATAAATCCTTAATGTAAACAAAGTCAAGAACTCTAGCATCCAATGTAGTGAGCAAAACATGTCTCCTAGAAAGTGCATCAGCTACTACATTATCTTTTCCTTTCTTGTACTTAATCACATAAGAAAATGTTTCAATGAACTCCATCCACCTACCATGCCTTCTATCAAGTTTATCTTGGCTCCTAAAGTGTTTTAATGATTCATGATCAGTATGCAATATAAACTCTCTAGGCCAAAGATAATGTTGCCAAGTCCTAAGCACCTTAAACAATGCATAAAGCTCCTTATCATAAGTAGAATAGTTTAGAGTTGGACCTTTCAATTTCTCACTAAAGAAGGCGATGGGGTTGCCCTCTTGCATAAGTACTCCACCAATTTCTATACCCGACGCATCACACTCCACCTCAAATGGCCTCGTGAAGTCCGGGAGAACAAGCAATGGGGCGTTGGTCATCATCCACTTGAGCTTTTCGAAAGCTCTCTCTTGGGCCTCTCCCCACACGAATGGGATATTCTTCTTAGTGATCTCGGTTAAAGAGGCGGCTATGGTACTGAAATCTCTCACAAATCGCCTATAAAAGCTAGCCAATCCATGAAAGCTGCGCACATCACCAATAGACGTCGGGGTTTGCCAATCTCGAATAGCTTTGATCTTTTCCTCATCTACTCGCAGCCCTTGAGCACACACTACAAAGCCAAGAAATATAACTTCATTTGTGTAGAAATCACACTTCTTAATATTAGCATATAAGTGTTCAAGTCTAAGAGTAGAAACAACCTGACGGAGATGATTCGCATGCTCCTCTGCGGACCGGCTATAGATGAGTATGTCGTCGAAGTAGACAACGACAAACTTCCCTATGAACTTCCTCAAAACATGGTTCATGAGGTGCATGAATGTGCTGGGAGCATTAGTCAAACCGAATGGCATAACAAGCCACTCATATAGCCCAAACTTGGTCTTGAATGCCGTCTTCCATTCGTCGCCCTCCTTCATTCGAATCTGATGATAGCCACTTCTAAGGTCGATCTTGGAGAAGGTAGTTGTTCCATGTAGCTCTTCCAGCATGTCATCAAGGCGGGGAATGGGATGATGGTACTTGATGGTGATGTTGTTGACAACTCTACAATCAACACACATCCGCCAAGTGTTGTCCTTCTTAGGGACTAGTAGAACCGGAACCGCCATAGGACAAAGGCTCTCTCGAATGTAGCCCTTATCAAGGAGCTCTTGTACCTGCATTTGAATCTCCTCACTCTCCTTTGGGTTCATTCTATAGGCGGGTCGGTTTGGGAGAGTAGCTTCGGGAATAAGATCTATTTGATGCTCAATACCCCGAAATGGAGGCAGCCCCGGGGGTATTTCATCCGGAAACACATCTGCAAACTCATCCAAGATAGCTAAAATACTAGGGGGTAAATCAACTAGGGTCGAGTTGGTTACCAAATTCAGCCCTTTACACAAACACACGAGCGCAACATCGGGAGGTAGGTAATCTGTGATATACTCCCTCTTGGCTGCGAGCAATGTCCTCGGTAGGGGCTGGACGGCTGCTGCGATTGCTTTGCCTTTGGTGGCGGCCCTTGCTGCAGTGCGGTTGTTCATGGCGTCGACTTCCTTGGCGGCTGCAGAAAACGCTCCTCCCTTGGCCGGCGTCGTCTCGTTGTGACCGCTGCTTGCTTGGACAACTTCTCTTGATTTCTTCTCAAAAGCCTACGCAATCTGCATAGGAGTCATAGGCTTGAGAGTAACAAGTTTATCTTTAAAGGTAAAAGAATACTTGTTAGTAAAACCGTTATGCAACACTTTCCTATCATATTGCCAAGGTCGGTCTAACGAAACCTCACAAGCTTGCATTGGAACCACATCACATAGAATAGTGTCTTCATAATGTCCTAAGGTAATGTGAATTTTAGCTTGTTTGTTTACCCTAAGCTCCCCACAATCATTCATCCAATGTAGCTTGTAACGCCTAGGGTGGTAGAAAGTTGCTAGTTGCCATTTAGAAAACAATTCCGTGCTAGCTATGTTGCAACAACTCCCACCATCAATTATAACATTACAAGCCTTCCCCTTTACTAAGCATCTAGTGTGAAATAGATTTTCTCTTTGATTATCTTCACAAGGAGTAGGTTGTAAGTGTAAAGTCCTCCTAGCTATCAAAGTTTCCCCATGTTCATACCCTATATCCTCATCATCATCATTATCAAAAACAGGATTGTCAAAAACATTGTCAAATTCATTTTCATCATTGTCGGATTCCGACTCATATTGACCTAGATGATTGATTATAAGGATTATTTTGTTTGGACATTCTCTCATCATGTGTCCTTTACCTTGGCACTTAAAACAAGTCACATCTCTAGCTCTAGAATTAGCATTAGGCACAAGGGGGTTAGAGTTACTTAGCTTGGATCCCGAAGGAGGAGCCAGGTTTGCCTTGGGAGGATACGAAGAACCGGAGGGTGTGGCACAACGCCTAGCAGTGGCGTCGGCTCCTTGTGCAGCGGTTGTTCCTCCCTTCGTAGCGGTGTTCTCCTTTCCGTAGGACGAGTTCTTCAACTTGTTCACTGCATTTGGGGCATTGTATCCCGTTCCTTGGTACCTACTCTTGGACTTCCTTTCCACTTTTATTGCTAAATGTAGCAATTCTGTCATAGAACCATATGGAAACAAATCGACCTCGTTAGCTAAAAAAGGTTGCAATACTCTAAGATACCTTGCCATTGTAGCCTCTTCATCCTCCGACACATTGGCTCGGGCCATTGCAACTTGCATGGCATTGAAATTTTACTCGGCGCTCAGATTGCCTTGCCTCAAGTTCTCAAGGCGTTGCCGAAGCTCCCTATGGTAATGGTGAGGTATGAACCGAGCTCTCATCATTGCTTTCATTTGTTCCCAAGTAGCCACGGGGGGATCAAGAGCAAGTCTCCTTTCCCGTACTAGCTTATCCCACCAAATAAGAGCAAATTCATGAAATTCCAAGGCCGCCAATTGCACCTTCTTGTGCTCGGGAAAATTGTGGCAGGACCAAATTTGTTCACCTTTATCTTACCAATCCCGTCTTGTTCAGGTTCCCGGTTCCTACATTGATATCCTTGATACCCTTGTTGCGGTGGTGGAACCCAAGCCTCTCCCGTCATTGATTGTTCCTCTTCCTCATTGTACCTGTGCACATTAATGGGAGGGACAACGTTTCTAGGTAAAGGAGAGTTGGGACGAGGATCATACCCATATCGGTGACCCGGGTGGCCTTGAAGATGCGGCTGCAAAAGCTCCTGCGGTGTGTTGCCTCTCTGCGCCATGGTAGCGGCCTCAAATGCGGCTCGTTGGTTGGGCAAAGGACCTCGGGGCTGCGGTGGCTGCTGTGAATGGTCTCCTTGCTCAAAGGTTGAAGCTAAGGGATGGCGAGCTTCTAGAGCCCTCATCTGAGGGGTCAAAGCGGCAATGCTGTCGTTCATTTGCTTCAACAAGGTGAATGTTATCGGATCTGTCGGCTCGGGGCTCGTCGTCGAAACACGACTATGGGTAGACATTATCACAAAGAAAACAAACACTGAATTATGTTAAGGATAGAAATCAAAACACCTCTCAAGTGTTTCACTCCTTTTTTCACTCCTTTTTCCGCTAACACTCTTGCAATAGTCGGGCTTGTTGATGGATCACTTCGAATGAGTCAAGAACCCCACTTGAGTTAAGGTGTCTAGGTATCCAAAACAACCAAAAATCGATTAGGCTCAATGCAATTCAGTTCAATGCGAAATCAGCTTAAACTCAACAATACTCACGAATGAGCAGAATTGAATCACAAAGACTTAAGAAGATCACCAAACAAAATGTTTGAAAAGAAGAAAAGAAGAAGACTCACCGATTAATGCTCTACTTGTTGCACTTCCGAACTGCCTTGGAGTGTGATTAATCCGAGGCTAGGTTAGAGGTAGCAAGGTGAGAGGGAAGACGTGGTGAGAGATGATGGTGTAGGCGCTGAGGGTGTGGGCGATGAGGGTGTGGACGATGAGGGTGCAGAGCTGGCTAAGGGCGATGGGGCGCTGATGGTTTAGCCAAGCGTATGGTCTTGCTAAAAGTCTCGAGAGGGTTGGGAGATGATAACGTGAATAGGCAGTTTGCACCACAAGGTAACATACAAGACTAAAGATCAGAAAATCAAATAAAATGTAACAAAACTTCTCTTCTTTTTTTTTTTTGAATAATCAGCTTCTTTTTTTTTTTTTGAATGATCAGCTTCTCTTTTTTTTTTGAATGATATGCTTTTTGTTACCAAAAATGTAGGAAACTTCCTTGACCAACAAATCTGGCCAATAATTACAAAATAAATTAAATTTGAAACAAAAGAGATCTTCTACTAGTGCTTGAACGTGGGTTATGGAGTTTGAAGAATAACAAGTCCAATGGCAGCCGTTTTAGTCGTAGTCGATTAGGGCACAACCGAGTAGGGCACAGCCGGCAGCAATGGCGATAGGGTTTGTGGGCGGCAGGGCGTGTGTAAGCAAAAGGCCGGCGGCAGTAGGGTTTGTCGAGGAGATGGTGATGGCCAGCCTAGGATACTTACAAACCAACACAACCTTCAACACAACAAGTCAAGCACAACAGTTTCAAGAACACAAGAAGAAACCTCGCAGAATTCAAAACTGACACGATAAGAAGGAAAGACACAAGATCGATCCGTCGTCAACCGGAGCTCTGATACCAATTGATACGGGGCAGACCCGACGTTGGCTTGATCTAGACGACGGAAGGAAGGATAGGACGCAGAACAGCAAGATTAAGGCAGCCGACTACGGCTGTTCGTGTGTTGTGTGGCCTGCGAACAAAGGGAACAAAAGAAGACGCTAAACTGAATACGAAGGTACGGAAATTAAAGGAAAGGTACGATGTAGATGAACCCGACACAAACGACGTGGAAACCCTTGATCTCGGGATCAAGAACCACCAAGAACGATGCAACGAACTCAGCCCCTTACAACCTCACACAGCCGACTTAGAACATCGACAACACGAGGAGGATGCTTATGGAATCTCACGAACACCAAGAACCCGAGAGCAATTGACACAGTCGAAACAACTAAGCCAAATCTGATCACAATAACTCTTCAATCAAAACTCCCCTTTGATTGAAGATGAAATCTGAAAACAAGTGTTTTTCACCAATAATAATCTACCTAAAAAGTAATAGAAAGAGCCTTTAAATATTTTTCAGCTCTTAAACAAAAGACACAATGATATCCGGAAATTAAGCCCAATGGGCTACTTAAAACACTCAATCACTCAGCAGACCTTAAAAAGCCTCACTCCTCAATGAGAGACATGGAATGGTGTTGGAAACGTGTTGAGGAGCAAGAGCAGCGGCGTCATGTGCGGGGCTGGCCGAGTCCGGTGCTTTGGCGTCGTTGCTCTCTTGCTTACTTAAGAGCTAAGCCTCGTTATGAACACTTGTAGCCAATAAAATCAGCAAGCCCTCAGTCTCATGCTCAATCTTCTTAGCTCGGGAACGTGTGATAGCTCCCTCATACCACGGAGATGCTAACTCGGATGGTCCCTCATCACCTAGCTATCAAGGAATTATCATGCTCAAGGTTTTCATCACAAACCATGTTATTGGGATCATTTCCTGCATTTTCAAGCTTATTAGGTTCATTTTGAGAATCAAGATCACAAAGCATGTAGTTATTAGCTAGAAATGAGCTAGGATGGTCAGATAACACTCTTTTAGCTAGTAAACAATCCCCCTGCTCATATTCAACCCCATCATCATCCAAATCATCATGATCATGCATATTAGGCTCAAAATCATCATTATCATGCTCATGCTCAGATTCGGACTCATATTGTCCTAAATGGTTGATTAACAACGTTTTTGTTGTTAAGACAGTCTTTCATCATGTGTCCTCTACCTTGACACTTAAAACACACTATATCCTTAGCTCTAGATGAAGGGTTAGAAGTACTCCCTTGTGTTCCCTTAGGAAAGGTAGCCGTGGAGTTAGGAGGGGCTGCATAAGGTCCTTTACGCCGTCGTCCTTGTTCCGGGGCTGTTTTATCCTTAGTTGACACTTCCCTATTGTAACTTCCTTGTTGACGGTTCCCTTGGTTCTTCCAAGAGCTGGAGACACCATAAGAAGCCTTTCCTCCTTGATTTCTCGCTTTCATCTTCCTTTCCACTTTGATTGCATGATGGAGTAGTTCTGTCATAGAGCCATAGGGAAAAAGATCTACTTCGTTAGCAAAACATGAATTAAGGATAAGAAGATACCTATCCATTGTTGATTCTCCATCTTCTCGCACATTGGCCTTTACCATGGCCATTTGCATGGCATTATAGGTCTCCTCAGCAGTCATTGATCCTCGCCACAAATTCTCCAACCTTTGCCTCAATTCCCTTGTATAGTATTAGGGAACAAACCATCCCACCATATCATATCATAGTCAATAAATTCAAGGGTTACGTAGTGTACCTTTATGTGTTCGGGAAAGTCATGGCGTGACCATATTTGCTCTATCTTTGCCTCCCATGCCATATACACATCAGGATCACATTTGCCCTCGAAACAAGGGATTTTCACCTTCACTTTGCCAAGACCGTCATGTTCCGCTTCTCGGTCTCTCCTTTGCTGGACTTCATAGGGCTCACGTCTCCATTCATCATTACGTCGCCCTTATTAGTGCCTCTTTGGCTGATCTCGCCTCTTCCGTTCATTAGGCATCCATTCCGGCCTCCATTCCTCATTCTTCCCATCGTCCTCCTCTTCTTGTTCATAAACTGGATTCTGAAATTGGTGAGGATAGTTAGGCATATTATCATAAACTGGATAATGAAATTGGTGAGGATAGTTAGGCATATTATCATTAATAATTGGAGAAGAAGGGATAGAAATATGCTCCTCAAAAGCAAGGTTTCCCCAACCAGATTGGGAAGCAATGTTGCCTAAACCATGGGAATGCCTGGAAGGTTGCGGAACATTCGAATTCCTTGCTGCTTGGAGTTCAGCTTGCTGACTTTGAAGAGGAACTCGATCTTGTCCTTGGTTTTGCGCCCTTGAGTTGTCTCCTATCTCCAAGTTACCTCCTAGTGGTCGAGAATCCGGGGTCACCCTAGAGGTCTCCAAGGTAGATATCCTTGTAGTTAGCCCATCAATGTTATCTTTCAAGCTCTTGATGAGACTGAACAACTCCGGTGTGATAGGCTCAGGGCTCTTTAAACCTGCGGGAGTCCTTGACATGATGCAAAACACTCAACAACAGCAAACACGTTAGGTTAGTTTAAACAGAAACACCTCGCAAATGTATCACTCAGAAAATAAGGTTCTCTCACTCTCTAGTGGTGTGATACAAGCTTGTTGATGGCTCGTCTTGTATTAATCAAAAATCTCACGTGAGTTCGATGCCTAGTCAAACTAAAGCTTTTAGATAGAAACAAGATTCGATTCTAGTCACTTCAAAAACGTGTTTGACTCAACAAAATAGAAGAAAAGACTCAAACAGAAAGGACAATTGCACGAATGTTACATGCAACTAAATGACTCAAAATTTAGAACTCAAGATAAGCTTTGAAAGAACTTACTCGTAAGACCCAAGAAGTGAACCCTAGACACCGTAGGACGAGGTTAAGGAAGGCTGAGCTATGGTGTTTGATGGCCGAAAATGCACAGTAGCTAGGTGTGGCTAGATAGGTTCAACGAGATGCTTGGTTCTTCCTCCAAATGAGACGAGATACTTGACTTAAGTCCTTTCTTGAAGTCCTCTTTGTTGCTGAATAACACTAAAATAAATGTAATAACATTAGGCTAATTACAAACTATGAATAAGAAAGAATGAAATAAAACAATAAACTAGAATGAAAAGAATAGATCTAATTCCTTTTTTCTGTTTTTTTTTTCGGATTTCTTTCTTCTCTTTTTTTTATCCTTTTTTTTTGTTCTTTTCTTTTCTTTACTTTTTTTTTTTTGAACTTTATGATTCAGGAAATTAGAAAAGAAGAATAAACAAAAATTGAAAGAAAAAAAAACAAATTATTGTTTGTAGATAAATTTGGGCCAAGTTGTTGCAAATCATCAGGGTAAGATCATATCTCGGCTCCTAGATTGTTGCAACTGACTCAACGTGCCAGTTCTGTAGGAAGAAAACAACTACTTCAAGCTCTGCGCCGGATTTGTAGGAAACACGCTGAATCAACTCCAATTTTGGCGTGTATTGGATGTAGGGAAACAATCTACTTCAACTTCAATTCTGCGTGTTCTGGATGCATGAAAAGAAGTAGCCACGTTTGGTTTTTTGTTCAACTGGTTCAAATGTGGCTAATGTGGCTGAGGGAAAAATGGTGGTTGATGGTGGTGTGGTGGTGGTTGGTGCTATGGTGGTTTTCGGTGTCCAAAACTCACAATCAAAGGAACAAACTCGTTAGACTCAAACAAAGCTTAGAGTACAAGAGAGAAACGGAAACAGACTCAAACAAAAGACAATGATTAATTGCAATGATCCAAACAGACACTTTTTGTGATTTATGATTGATTTACCGACTCTTTTTGGTAGATGGACGTCAACTATGCTCTGATACCAATTGATACGGAGATTAGCCGCGAAGAATGGATCTAGACGAGCAACCTGTTCTGAAGAATGAAGTATACACAAAATTAACAAACATGGAAAGCAATGAAAACTAGAAAATAGAAAGGGACAAGAAGAACCGAAAGGAACAATGATAGAACCCTTGGATTCGAGATCCAAGAACCAAACCAGTGACGATTCGACCTCGCTTCTTACAACTCCACACAATCGATCTGAGGATCGAGAGCACGAAGAGGGTGCCTTGTTCGACTTGCAACACCAATCCCGAAGGAGATTGGCATACACAAGAACGAGAAAGCTAGATCACACACAAACTCACGAGACAAGAATGATTGAGTTCTCTTTGATTCAATTTTGAAATGCTCTGAGCAAACTTGTATAAAACTTGTCTAACTACAAAAAGAAGAGAGAAAAGGCTTATATACATCCTAGGCCTTTTCTTCCTAAAACAGAAAAAAGAAACTAATTACTGGAGCAAGCTAGATCACACACACAAACTCACGAGACAAGAATGATTGAATTCTCTTGGATTCAATTCTGAAATGCTCTCAGTAAAACGTGTATAAAACTTGTCTAAATACAAAAAGAAGAGAGAAAAGGCTTATATACATCCTAGGCCTTTTCTTCCTAAAACAGAAAAAAGAAACTAATTACTATAATTACATTGAGAGAGAGTTAAATAAAGCCCAGCAAACATAGAACACAATTGGGCCTAATTAAACTCTCCTATTCAGCCTCTCACGTCCAGATACTTAAATGAATGTTCCAGCCATGCACATGCACACACGAAGCCCCTTGTATTTGATTTCAAGGCCCCCGTCTATCCTTTGAAATGTGTTCCAAGGCATGCCCAGCAACTAGAAATACAATTTAAGCTCCATTAATCTTCTTGGCTGGGATGTGTTCGTGGCTGATCCACAAGATGGTCCTTAGACTTGCTGAAGGTTGACTTGGTTGAGATTCATGGACAATGTTTAGGAAAAGAGCATCCATCTCAGCTTGACGTTTAGCTTGCGCTCTTGTTAGAGTCCCTTGAGGTGGTGATGATGGAGTTAGCTCAGATGATCCTTCATCAATGATATGTGGCGCAAATCCAGGAAAGAGGACAAAAAAACCACAACAACAACTTCACACAACATCAACAAAAAATAAGCACTTATACACTTCTTTTTTTTCACTTGAGAACCAAGACTCTTTAGGACTATCAATCAATCAAACATTGGCAAGATACAAACACCCGACTATGTGAATAGTACTGAGTTACTCATCATCATGATCAACGTCCCCAAACCTATTTTTCAAACATAACACACTTCACTTTTCTCAACTTCACCATAACTTTGCTTTTTCACACAAATGCTTCCTAATTCCGAGATAGGTAAATGGAGGCAATTATATATATTTTTCAAGGGGTGCTAAAGCATGATCAAGATGAAGAAAAAAAAGATATTGAATTGCCTTAATTATTCCAAAAAGATGTGTAAGAACTTATCATGCGGTTTTAACCATCAACACTCAACATGATTTAGATAAAAGCAAATTACAATCCATGCTTGAATTCTTGTAAAGTATGCAAATCACACATATGTCATAAATCAATTCAAGCATATAAAGACCATCATAGCTATTCCATAAACAATATCATCATAGAGATCATATCCATCCTAGAAGCACAAAAAATTTTAAAAAATTTCAGTTCTTTGAATTTTTGAAAAAGGGTTTATACAATGCAAAAACTTATAAACAAACCTGTGACAAGAAAAATGAAACTACTCTAGATACGATGCAATTAAAGAAACGTGCAAACGACTGCAAGCAACTCCACTCCATACTTAAAACTCACGTTGTCCCCAATGTGAAGAATAGTAAGTAAAGTGGAAAAAGATACTCACAATGTAAAATGGCAAATCAAGCGACAACAATCACTCCTCGGGCGGTGGTGATGGAAATCTGTAGATGTTTTGATAGAGAACTCTGAACACTCTGATCAACTTCGGAGAATGTTGTTTCAGGAAGAAGGGGAATGTTTTCGGCCTTATATAGTTCCATAATTTTTTTTTAAAAAAATAATCTCGGCCGATATTTTTGGTGGGTCGAGATGTTGGTCGAAGTTGCAGTCGACTTTCGAAATCTCGGTTGAATTAATTCTTTTAATTAAAATCTAGAACAACATTTTGGCCTTTTTACCCGAAGTTGCATTTTCCTCTTAAGAATCTCAACTCAGTTCATCATCCATTCTCTAAAGAAGACTTAGGTCCTATCAATCAAAGACAACTAAACAAACAAAAAGCAAAAAAAAGGAAAATAACAAAGGACAAGAATTACCTTGGGTAAACCAAGAAGTGTTTGGTAGAAGGTCGCTAGCTAGACCTAACTCCATGGGGATTACTCAATGAACCTCGAACACCTCAAACTGCTCATTAATTCTACACATAAAGTCCTCCTTGGTCTCTATAACTCCCTGAATCCGCGGGACTCGGGATGCTACGGGCGGAGACCTCACAATGGGTGCCGACCCTTAGCTTGACAACAATTTCACCGGACCTTTCCAACAAGGCACAAATACAGGCAAATACGGAAAACGTTTTAATGTATGCGTGAGAATGCTGGAAAGTAAAACACAAAGTGGAAACTCAGCCGAGTCCTCAAAACGACATAAACTCCATAACGTAAATACACAATCCATAACATAACGAAAAATCAATCAATCCCCATCCTATAATGTACGGAGACCCCGGCTGTCCACTCATCCATCTCACTCGGCGGAATCCCTAACCTGCAAGGCATCTACACAATCGGTTTAAAACTGTAACACCCCGAATTCGCGGGACTCGGGAAGCTACGAGTGCAGACCTCATAATGGGTCCCGACCCTTAGCTTGACAACAATTTCACTGGATCTTGCAACAAGACACAAACAAAGGACAAAACCGAAATATATTTTTATGCAATGAAAGGAAACCCGAAAGACTATAAACAACGGACTTCAGCCGAAAATAACTCCAAAGACCAAACGACATACACGCGGCATACAAAACAATAAACAAAGAACATTACACAACCCGACTCGAACCAAAACCCCTCCTAAAATGTACGGAACCCCGACTGGCCACTCTTCCGGATCTCTCGGCCGCATTCCTAACCTGCAAGGCAATCTACAACATCGGTATAAAACCGTTTAACTAATATTCAAGCATTAGAATGAAGGTGGAAGGCACAAACACAAGTAAATCATTATAAACAAACATCATACTCCAAAGCACACAAATCCGGTTTATTATCTTTTTATTATTAAGTCATATCCCATTCTAATTCAACTTAGGTTTGTGACACGAGAGTCATCGTGATCTCGCCTCGGTCCCTACTTACCGGCAAAGAATGGTACCAATTCATCCGACCGTCTACCCGCACGGGCTAGTCACCGAGAACCTCCTAGACTCTCGCAAGAGCTAGGCAGATCATGTCACCGCCCGTTATCATACACTTGGGCCAAAATCATATAAAGTTAGTGGTCCTATTACCGGTTTATTTGCTATAACATAAACAATAAAACACACACCACCAAACACACATCGAAACTAATACGAAGAATACGATCTAAGTAAGTCCGAAGACTTACCTGACACAAAGCTAAACCCGATAACCACCGCTCTCAACTTCCAGTAGGAAGGCACTCAACGCCTGGTCAAAACAAGGCACACTATCAACATCTCTCTCACATGCTAGAAGTCCTTAGACTTTTAGTACCAATGATCTCGCAAGATCATAAACTATAACAACATAGGGACATCTACCCTCCCAAGGACCTCGCAAGATTGTAGCTCATAGCAAAATACTCGGATAAGCCAATCCTACAACTCCAAACTCCCACAAGATAATACAACCCCAACCTCGATCCTCATAACGCTCACAAGATCAACCATATAACTTAAAGACTTATAATAATCTCACAAGATAACAATCCTACCTCAAGCTTATAACAACCACAATCCATTAAACAATATCAAATCCTTAAAACTCACCTAAGGATCCACAACCACTACTTGGCATTCTCTCTAGGTTATGCTAGCACCAACCTAGCGTGATAATACTACTAATCCTTACTGGATCGAGGTAAGATCATAAGCTCAGGGGAGAAGGTACTCACGTGACGTAAAAAGACGGAAGACGACCTATGGATGTCGATATAGATTCGTTGGGCCATTATCGAGGCGCTTCCGAACCTAAAACCAAAGCTAAGCAAATTTAGCTTCTAGGCTAAATTTGAACGGAATATAACGTATAAAATTCTAAGGTATAAATGATGCGGGATTAGGGCCGCGAATGACTAGATCTAGATTGGGAATCCTTGAAACCAACAATGACGTTTTTCCTTGACCAATGGCACAAAATTCAGATTGTTAGAACAAGAAAATGACGATGGAAAGATGGAAGAAAAGAGGATGAAAGGGGACGTATGATGTATGGTAGAAGTAGATCCAAAAGAACCAAAAGACTCCCTTACAAGAACCTTGATCAGATTGATCAAAACCCAAGCAAAATGATGCCTTCAACCCTTTCTTCTATAACCTTACACAAACCTTCAATGGAGACAAGCACAAGGAGGGACTAGTATTGACTAGTAGCACCAATCTCTAAAGAGATTAACACACAGAAGAACAATCTGGCAGGGATTCACAACAATTCAATCAATGGCTCACTTTATTGATTGAATTTTCTGAATGGAAACAAAAGCTCTCAAAGAGACGGTTTATCAATTGGCTAAAATCTATCTAATCAGGAAAGAAGCTAAGGGAGGTTTTTTATATGCCTAGAAAGCCTCCTTTCTCAAAAGGAATAACATTTGTCAATAAAAGACAATAAAACATATAAAACAAATAAAATAACCCTTAAATTGTTTTGAGCCTAAAGGTTATATAAAAGTCTTGTATTTTATACCAAAAGATGATATAAAATACAAAAGAAGCTCCAAAAGCCTCAATCTTCCAATTCTTGCAATTCCCGAACAAATGTCTCTTCTTTGCTCTTGCATGGCTCCAAATCACGTGTGCATGGTCTCCATTCCACATCCAAGTCGTCGGGAATCGTCATTAGCGTGACTAAGGAAGCCTCAGTCAGCAATGGATCATAAATGGTCTCCTTAGGAGCTAATGACACCCACAAGTTGGACACCTACTCTAGAATTGCCCTTGCCCTTGATCTAGTGATTGACCCTTGCATTGTAGGACTTGTAGGGGTTGTTGGTGATGGTCCCTCATCATACTCCCCTTCTTGGGAAGGATTCGTCCTCGAATCATCTCCATCCGTCTCACTTGACTCAAAGGGACTTAGATCTCCTACATTGAAAGTAGGACTCACTCCATAGTCCTCCGGAAGCTCTAGTACATAAGCATTGTTGCCAACCTTACGTAGTACTTTGAATGGTCCGTCTCCCCTAGGTGATAGCTTGGACTTGCGCCTTTCCGGGAACCTATCCTTCCTCAAATGCAGCCACACGAGGTCTCCCGGTTCGAACAACACTTGCTTGCGGTTCCTATTAGCCTTGGCCGCCACTTGCCTCCCCTTCTCCTCTAGCCTTTTGCGTGTCCTTTCATGCATTTCCTTGATGATCTCCACCTGTTTTCCTGCATTAAAATCTACTCGCTCCTCAATGGGCAACTGTATAAGATCAAAAGGGGTCAAAGGATTCAACCCATAGACACACTCAAAAGGAGTTAGGTTAGTAGAAGAATGTAATGTACGATTATATACAAATTCTACATGAGGCAAGACATCTTCCCAAGCTTTCAAATTATCTTTTAAAACAGCCCTCAAAATGGTTGTTAATGTCCTATTAGTTACTTCGGTTTGACCATCCGTTTGAGGATGACTAGAAGTCGAAAACAGCAACTTCGTCCCTAATTTATCCCAAAGAGTTTTCCAAAAGAAACTAAGAAACTTAACATCCCTATCACTCACTATAGTCCTAGGTACTCCATGTAATCTAACAATTTCCCTAAAGAACAAGTTAGCTACATTATAAGCATCATCAGTCTTATGGCAAGCAATAAAAGGGGCCATTTTAGAAAATCGATCTACTACCACAAATATCGAATCTCTCCCCTTCTTAGTCCTAGGTAACCCAACAATAAAGTCCATACTAATATCCTCCCAAGGTGACTTAGGCGTGGGTAAGGGGGTATACAATCCATGAGGTTTCAATCTAGCCTTAGCCTTTAAACACACAAGACATCTCTTAAGCAAGTTCTCTAGATCTCTAAGAATATGAGGCCAATAAAAATGTGAATGCAGCATATGATAAGTCTTATCTCTCCCAAAATGCCCCATTAAGCCTCCCATATGGGCTTCCTCAACAAGTAATAGCCTGATGTAGGACCATCACATGGAAGCTATCAAGGTCCCATTACTAGAGCAAGAGCTAAGGAGATCCAACAAGTTATGTCAAGGGAAGTGCTATTGCTTGACACAATGCGTGAACCATTTAACTTCCATACATCGTTTGTTAATCTTTTGGTGAATGTAGGAGCAAGCGAACCAACAAGGAGACCATGCCGACGTGCTCACTTCCCATGCAGCTCGAGGAGGCCATGCAGGTTGTTGATCACGTCCAATGCAGCCCAGCAGAGGAGGCTGTTGCTCACGCCAATGCAGCCCAAGAGGAGGTTGTTGCTCACGCCAATGCAGCCAAAGAGGAGGTTGTTGCTCACGTCCAATGCAGCCCAAGGAGGAAGGCTGTTGCTCACGTCCAATGCAGCCCAAGGAGGGAAGCAGTTGCTCCTTCCAAAACAGCCCAAGAAGGCAGCCAGCTGATCACATTTAAAGAGGCCCAAGAGAGTAACAATTCAGCTCATTCGGATCATCATTTGGGCTCTTAAAATACATCCAAATCACTCATGGATCTGTTGAACAATTCTGCTCATTCGGATAGCCCATTGCTCTTAAAAAGACGTCCAAAACACTCAGCACACTCCTAGGATTAGTTTGAATAAATCAGCCTATTTTTAAGCTGAATTAGTGTTTGTTAGGTTGTTAGCTACATTAGAGGAAGCTCTCTTATTACCACCTTCCCACTAATGTTTTCAGCTTTCTTTTCTTTACTTTTGTCTAGATAAAAGAGTCTATTTATATAGCCTCTTTAGCTGCAGATTAGTTACGTTATTCCCAATTGCTTAGAATTACATTTGTAATCATTTCACAAAATCAATCAAAGAACAAGAGAGTTTTTGGTTGGCATTGCTGTTGTTGCTTGGCTGAGCTTGTTTGTGTCAACCGCTTTCGGATTGGTGCTTCGAGCCTTCACGAGTCCCTCTTTGTGCTATTCCAGCCGGAGCTAGTGTAAAGTTGTATTGGAGACGGGTCTAGGGCAGTCACGATTGGGGTTTTGGCTCTTCAGCCTTGGTTCCTTCATTGACTCTCTCTTTGGTTCTTCTCTCACCTTTCTTGCGCCATTCATCACCTACGTTCCATTCCGCATTCTGAAATCACCACATTCAACCGGATTCGAGATCATTGTGCCTAGATCGACTCAATCACGGATTAACACCGTATCAGTTGGTATCAGAGCGAGGTTGGTACAATTGATCACTTCTTCTTCTTGTTAACCTTTTTGCTTATCCAATTGAGATCTAACTTGTGCTTGAAGTGTGCCAATTCAAAAGCCGGACAACATCTTGAGGAGAGGCAAACACATAACGAAAACAAAACAAAAGAGAAAGCTCAAACGCTGCATACACGTTTCGGTAACCCTATCTGTAATCAATTACGGTTACTTCTCTCTCCTACAAATCTTTGACAAAGTCTAAGATATCTTTAAAAAAAAAAAAAAAACACTACAAAAAAACGGCTGGCTCTTTCTTTTATTAATCAAGCACAAGTCGACTCTTTCAATCAGCTCAAAACGTCATTCTAAACACAATTTACCATAACTACACCAACCCAACAGTCAATACTCTAATTAGGGGTGTCTTGATTCATATCCGACACTAACATCAGTTTCAGCAGTTCTAGTTCCAAAGGGTTGCTAAGAAGGTTTGGAAATCGCGATCTTAAGGTGTTGGATCCTTACAACTCGAGCCACCAGCTAGGCAATACCAACGAGAGTGTGAGCGATACACAAGTGAGATCTTTGTTTTTCTAACCTAACTAGTTTCTTTGTTTCTTACTTGAGCATGTCCAGGTCCCTAAGTCCCAGCAAGTCGAGTAGCGAGACCGTCACGCCTGAGATGATCAGTCTATTGAAACAATTGTCCGATTCCGTAGCTAAACTATCCAAGCGAGTAGAGACTATGGAAGCACGAACACCACCAGCCGGAACACCACCTTTGAGAACCAACTATGAGTTTGGCGGTCCTTCACGTGTTACTAGAGAGCCGGGTCCTCCGGATCAAGGTAATGTACAGTCCAACGTCCTTCCTAATGCTTCTAACATGCCGCCATTTGTTGATGATTTTCAGCGACAGAATGAAGCTCATTTTGAGGACCACACGTGGGAGGGCTACAATCGGCCATTCCAGCAGCCAAGGCAAGGACGAGATAACCTTCGGCCCTATCAAGAGCAAGACGGACTCGGAAAGGTCAAAATCAAAATTCCCGTCTTTGAAGGAAAGTGTGATCCCGACGTCTACACAGAGTGGGAAACTAAAGTTGAGCAGATTTGGTTGTGTCACAACTTCAGCGAGCCTAGGAAGGTTCAACTAGCCGCTCTCGAGTTCCAAGGCTATGCTTTGGTATGGTGGGATCACGTAGTCAAAGAAAGAGTTCGAACCTTGGATCCTCAAATCAGCACATGGGAGAATATGAAGGCACTAATGAGGGCTAGGTTCGTTCCACCTCATTATACCCGAGATCTTCGACAACGGCTGGAAAATTTGAGACAAGGCTCACTTAGCGCTGAGGAAGCCTATACGAATATGCAAGTTGCTATGGTGAAGGCCAACGTTCTAGAGGATGAAGAAAACACTATGGCAAGGTACCTTCGTATTCTGAATTCTAATTTGGCTAATGAGGTTGATATGTATCCATACAGCACCATGGAGCAATTACTACACTTTGCCATCAAGGTGGAAGGGAAGACTAAGGTGCGAAACCGGGAATACAAGCCACCTCCCGGGACGCCCAATGCTTGGAAAGCACAAAACAACCGGCTGTCTAACAACAACAGGGAGCAAGGCGGCCGGAAGGAGGAGAGGAAATCGGCACCTATGTGCCAAGAAGGGCAAAGAAGGTCTTCTACACCGTCCACTACACCACGATCCTTGAATGAGCCTTCAAGTGATCATCGAGGGAGTACTCCTATCTCTAACTCTAGAACTAGGGACATTGTGTGTTTTAAATGCCAAGGTAGAGGTCACATGAGTAGAGAATGTCCTAATAGACGCACTTTGATAATAAATCATCTAGGAGAGTATGAGAGTGAGGATGATGTGGAATTAGATGCTGAAAATGCCTTAAATGATGACAATGAACAAAATGAGAATGATGATTGCATTGAGTATGAACAAGGTGAATCTTTGATAGCTAGGAGAACTTTACATGTCAAACTAGCACCTTGTGAGGATAACCAACGTGAAAATCTGTTTCATACTTGGTGTAGCATTAAAGGAAAAGTGTGTAATGTGGTAATTGATGGAGGAAGTTGTTTCAACATAGCTAGCACTGAAATGGTAAACAAATTACAACTTCTTACATTTTATCACCCTAGGCTATATACACTACATTGGATGAATGAGTGTGGAGAACTTAAGGTCAATAAGCAAACTAAGGTCAATATAACATTAGGATCATATGAGGATGTTATTACATGTGATGTTGTGCCTATGAATGCTTGTCACTTGTTGCTTGGTCGTCCATGGCAATATGATAGGAAAGTTGTCCATGATGGGTTTTCTAACAAGTATAGCTTTGAGTATAAGGGTAAAACTTTAACACTTAAACCTATGACACCTATACAAATAGCCGAGTACTATGAGAACAAGAGGGTAGAGCAAGGAACCCCTCCAAAGCCTAAGATCACACGGCCTAAGAGTAAAGAGAACAAAACCCATCAAACATTGTTAGTACAACCAACAAGTAGCTATCTTGAGTCTAGGAATGAATATGTCACTAACTATGCTTCTATTAATGTGCTAATGATGAGTTTGTGTAAATCTCTAGTGAATGTGCCTCATGACTACGAACACACTTCCTAGATCTATTTAGGGGTGGTTAGACGAATTTAGAGACGTTTTTCCTGAGGAGATTCCAGCCGGCTTGCCGCCCATTAGGGGCATTGAACACCAAATAGATTTAATACCCGGAGCTACTCTTCTCAATAGGCCCGCCTATAGGATGAACCCTACCGAAGCCAAGGAAATTCAGAACCAAGTTCAAGCCTTGCTAGATAAGGGGTATGTGCGGGAAAAACCTTAGTCCTTGTGCCGTTCCCGTCCTGCTAGTACCCAAGAAGGATAATACTTGGAGAATGTGTATTGATTGTACAACAATCAATAACATTACTATCAAGTATAGACACCCGATTCCCCGTTTAGATGATATGCTTCATGAGTTACATGGAGCTACAATTTTCACTAAGATTGACCTTAGGAGTGGCTACCATCAAATTAGAATGAGGGAAGGGGATGAATGGAAAACAGCTTTTAAAACCAAATTTGGACTCTATGAGTGGCTTGAAATGCCTTTTGGCTTAACTAACGCTCCTAGTACTTTCATGAGATTAATGAATCATATTTTGAGACCTTATATTGGTTTATTTGTTGTAGTATACTTTGATGACATTCTTATCTATAGTAAGACATTAGAGGAGCATGAAAATCATTTGAGAGATGTGCTTGCTACATTGTGTATAGAATACTTGTATGCTAATATTCAAAAATGTGATTTCTATACTAACCGAGTGATTTTTCTTGGTTTTGTAGTAAGTGTCAATGGTTTGCAAGTGGATGAGGACAAGGTTAAGGCAATCAATGATTGGCCGATTCCTAGGTCAGTTGGTGACGTGAGGAGCTTCCATGGCTTGGCTACATTCTATAGAAGGTTTGTGAGAGATTTTAGCACCATTGCAGCACCACTCACGGCTTTGACCAAAAAGAAGGTTCCTTTTGAGTGGAATGAACCGCAGCAAAGAGCCTTTGAAGAGCTCAAGAGACGCCTCACCCACGCACCACTACTAGCTCTACCGGACTTCACCAAACCCTTTGAGGTTGAATGCGACGCATCCGGCATTGGTGTTGGCGGCGTCCTTATGCAAGAAGGTAAGCCTCTAGCTTTCTTTAGTGAAAAATTGAAAGGTGCATGCTTAAACTATTCTACATATGACAAAGAATTGTATGCCTTGTTTAGAGTACTCAAAACATGGCAACGTTACCTTTGGCCTCAAGAGTTTGTTTTGAAAACCGATCATGATTCACTTAGACACTTTAGGAGCCAAGATAAGCTAGATAGACAGCATGGTAGGTGGATGGAGTTCATAGAAACTTTTCCTTACATTATCAAGTATAAGAAAGGAAAGGATAATGTCGTAGCGGATGCATTGTCTAGGAGATACACCTTAATCACCACTTTTGATTCTAGGATGTTAGGTTTTACTTACATTAAAGAATTATATATGGATGATACTGAATTTGGGAAGATAATTCATAGATGCACTACTCAAGGCCCTTATGATAAGTACTTTGTGTTTGAAGGTTTCTTGTTTAAAGTGGATAAGATTTGCATACCTAGATGTTCCCTTAGGATCTTATTGGTGGAAGAAGCCCATAAAGGAGGTTTAATTGGGCATTTTGGGAGGGACAAAACTTATCACATGTTGCAAACTCACTTTTATTGGCCTCATATGTTAAGGGATGTAGAACACATGCTTAAGAGGTGCATTGAATGTCTTAAGGCCAAAGCTACGGTACAACCCCACGGGCTGTATACGCCCATACCGACGCCTAATGGCCCTTGGGAGGACATAAGTATGGATTTCATTGTTGGACTACCTAGGACTAAGAAAGGAAGAGATTCCATTTTTGTGGTAGTAGATAGATTCTCTAAAATGGCACATTTTATTCCATGTCATAAAACTGAAGATGCATATAATGTTGCTAATCTTTTCTTTAAGGAAATAGTGAGATTGCATGGAATACCTAAAACTATTGTTTGTGATAGGGATGTCAAGTTTTTGAGTTTCTTTTGGAAGACACTTTGGGGAAAAATGGGCACTAGATTACTATTTTCGACCTCTAGTCATCCCCAAACAGATGGGCAAACGGAAGTCGCCAATAGGACCCTAACGACCCTCCTTAGAACCATGTTGAAAGATAACTTAAAAGAATGGGAAGATATGTTACCACATATTGAGTTTGCTTATAATCGCACCATGCATTCTTCCACTTCGCTATCACCTTTCAAATGTGTTTATGAATTTAACCCTTTAACTCCTTTGGACTTATTACCGATTCCTCGAAAGGATCGAGTAGCTTTTGATGCTGTGGAATAGGTGGACTACATTAAGGAACTTCATGCTAAGACCAAGGCTGCACTTGACAAAAAAGGCGTTGAAACTGCAGCTCGGAATAACAAAGGACATCGGAAAATGTATTTCTAGCCCGGCGACTTAGTTTGGCTACACCTAAGGAAAGAGCGGTTTCCAACAAAACGCCATTCCAAGCTAGCACCACGAGGAGATGGACCATTCAAAGTCTTACACCGGATTAATGACAATGCATATATGTTGGACTTACCGGAAGAGTATGGAGTTAGCACCACTTTTAATGTAGGAGATTTGAGCCCCTATGAAGGAGATTCGGAACAAGATGAAAATTCGGGGTCGAATTCTTTCCAAGAAGGAGTGGATGATGTAGGACCATCACATGGAAGCTATCAAGGTCCCATTACTAGAGCAAGAGCTAAGGAGATCAAAGAAGTTATGTCAAGGGAAGTGCTATTGCTTGACACAATGCGTGAACCATTTAACTTCCATACATCATGTGTTAATCTTTTGGTGAATGTAGGAGCAAGCGAACCAAGCAAGGAGACCATGCCGACGTGCTCACTTCCCATGCAGCTCGAGAAGGCCATGCAGGCTATTGATCACGTCCAATGCAGCCCAGGGTGTTGCTCACGCCAATGCTGCCCAAGAGGAGGCTGTTGCTCACGTCCAATGCAGCCTAAGGAGGAAGGCTGTTGCTCACGTCCAATGCAGCCCAAGGAGGGAAGCAGCTGCTCGTTCCAAAACAGCCCAAAAAGGCAGCCAGCTGATCACGTTTAAAGAGGCCCAAGAGAGTAACAATTCAGCTAATTCGGATCATCATTTGGGCTCTTAAAACACATCCAAATCACTCATGGATCTGTTGAACAATTCAGCCCATTCGGATAGCCCATTTGCTCTTAAAAAAACGTCCAGCACACTCAGCACACTCCTAGGATTAGTTTGAATAAATCAGCCTATTTTTAAGCTGAATTAGTGTTTGTTAGGTTGTTAGCTACATTAGAGGAAGCTCTGTTATTACCACCTTCCCACTAATGTTTTCAGCTTTCTTTTCTTTATTTTTGTCTACATAAAAGAGTCTATTTATATAGCCTCTTTAGCTGCAGATTAGTTACGTTATTCCCAATTGCTTAGAATTACATTTGTAATCATTTCACAAAATCAATCAAAGAACAAGAGAGTTTTTGGTTGGCATTGTTGTTGTTGCTTGGCTGAGCTTGTTTGTGTCAACCGCCTTCGGATTGGTGCTTCTCGCCTTCACGAGTCCCTCTTTGTGCTAGTCCAGCCGGAGCTAGTGTAAAGTTCTATTGGAGACGGGTCTAGGGCACTCACGATTGGGGTTTTGGCTCTTCAGTCTTGGTTCCTTCATTGACTCTCTCTTTGGTTCTTCTCTCACCTTTCCTGCACCATTCATCACCTACGTTCCATTCCGCATTCTGAAATCGCCTCATTCAACCGGATTCGAGATCATTGTGCCTAGATCGACTCAATCACGGATTAACACCGTATCATAGCCTAAGGGAACACTTAGGAATGCACACTTTATCAACTCTATACAGAAAACCCTCAAACAAGTAATACTTATCAAAGGCTCCTCTAGATGCACATTGCTTAAATATGTCTCCAAAATCAGAATCATCAACATATAAATCCTTAATATAATAGAAACCTTAGACCTTACAATCCATAGTTGTGATTAAAGAATGTCTCCTAAAGAGAGCATCCGCTACAACATTATCCTTGCCCTTTTTATATTTTATGATATAAGGAAAATTTTCTATAAACTCCATCCATCTACCATGTCTCCTATGTAACTTATCCTGACTCCTAAAATGTCTTAAGGACTCATGATCGGTACGTAGGACAAACTCACTAGGCCATAAATAATGTTGCCATGTTTTAAATACTCTAAACAATGCATAAAGTTCTTTATCATAGGTCGAGTAGTTTAAACATGCTCCCTTTAATTTCTCACTAAAGAAGGCTAGTGGCTTACCCTCTTGCATGAGTACTCCTCCAATGCCAATACCCGAAGCATCACACTCGACCTCAAAAGGTTTGGTGAAGTCCGGAAGAGCTAGGAGAGGTGCATGGGACAGCCGCCACTTCAACTCCTTAAACGCCTTCTCTTGAGCATCTCCCCACACAAATGGCACCTTCTTCTTTGTCAAGGACGTGAGTGGGGATGCTATGGTGCTGAAATCTTGCACAAAACGTCTATAGAAGGTTACTAGACCGTGGAAACTCCTCACTTGACCGACGGTTGCGGGAGTAGGTCATTCCTGGATTGCCTTGATCTTTTGTCCATCCACCTCTAGACCTCTTGTGCTCACTACAAAACCAAGAAAAATAATTTGATTAGTACTAAACTCACATTTCTTCAAATTAGCATACAAATACTCAATTCTAAGAGTTGCAAGTACTTCCCTCAAATGTTCCTCATGCTCTTCAAGTGACTTACAATAGATGAGGATATTGTCAAAGTAAACCACAACAAACCTATCAATGTAGTGTCTCAACACGTGATTCATCAATCTCATAAATGTGCTAGGAGCATTGGTTAAACCAAATGGCATCACTAGCCACTCATAAAGACCAAACTTGGTCTTGAATGCCGTTTTCCACTCATCTCTCTCCCTCATTCTGATTTGGTGATAACCACTCCTAAGATCTAACTTAGAAAACAATGTGGCTCCATTCAACTCATCTAACATGTCATCTAAACGTGGGATAGGATGGCGGTACTTAATGGTGATGTTGTTAATGGCTCTACAATCAACACACATCCTCCATGTATTGTCCTTCTTAGGCACTAAGAGGACGGGAACGACACTAGGACTCAAACTCTCCCTTACATAACACTTATCTAGGAGTTCTTGGACTTGGTTTTGGATCTCTTGGCTCTCCTTAGGGTTCATCCTATAGGTTGGACGGTTTGGGAGTGTAGCACCGGGAATAAGATCTATTTGGTGCTCAATACCTCTAAAAGGTGGAAGACCAGCCGGAATCTCGTCAGGAAACACATCACTAAACTCATCTATGATAGCTAGGATGGGCTTAGGTAGGGTGGCCTTGGCTTCATCACTCAAAGTCACTAAGCTCTTGCACAAGCTCAAAAGAATGGCATCTAAAGGGGTGTAATCTAGGATGTACTCCTCCTTGGATGCTAGACGGACACTAGAAGGTGTGGCTAATAGGGTGGTACTAATCTTGGCCGCGGGTTCTGTTTTAGACCGTGAGCTATCCCCTCTCTTTTTCACCTTATTTTGCTCCACACACAACTCCTTCTTCTTCTCATAAAATTCAGCAATCTGCAATGGTGTCATAGGCTTAAGAGTTAGTGTTTGACCATTAAATTCAAAGGTATGCCTATTAGTAAAACCATCATGCTTAACTCTCCTATCAAATTGCCACGGACGTCCCAAAAGAATATGACAAGCTTGCATGGGAACTACATCACAAGTAATGGTGTCCTCATAGCTACCTAAAGCGATAGTAACTCTAGCTTGCCTATTTACTTTTAATTCTCCACAATCATTCATCCAATGCAATTTGTAAGGCCTAGGGTTATAAAATGTGGTAATTTGTAACTTATTAATCAAATCAGTGCTAGCTATATTACAACAACTACCTCCATCTATGATCATATTACGCACCTTCCCTTTAATTAGACATCTAGTATGAAAAAGGTTCTCTCTTTGATTATCCTGACACGGAGCTAGATTATCCTGACACGGAGCTAGCTTAGCATGCAAAGGTGGGTGTTATCATCATTTTCATGCTCATCCTCACTCTCATATTGTCCAAATTGATTTAAAATCAGAATTTTCTTATTAGGACAATCCCTCATGTAATGACCTCGACCTTGACATTTAAAACACACAATATCTCTAGAACGAAGAGTAGAGTTAGAGCTATTCCCTTTAGGACCACTTGAAGGCTCATTCAAGGGTCTAGAAGATGAATGAGGTGTTGAGCTCCTTCTTTGTGCTCCTTGGTCCATGGTTGATGCTTTTCGGTCCTCCTTGGTGGATGTAGGCGCACGGCTGTAGGATCCTTGGGGCCGGCTGTTATGTGCTTTCCATGAGCTTGTAGCTCCAAAGCTTGTCTTGGCACCTTGGTTCCTAACCTTTGTCTTCTTCTCTACTTTGATTGCCAAATGCAGCAGCTCCACCATGGTACTATAAGGATAGAAATCAATTTCATTAGCCAAAGATGAGTTTAAAATGCGTAGATACCTAGCCATTGTACACTCCTCATCTTCAACCACATTAGCTTTCACCATTGCCATTTGCATAGAGGTGTAGACCTCTTCGGCACTCATGGCTCCTTGTCTAAGGTTCTCCAACCTTTGCCTCAGCTCCCTAGCATAATGTTGAGGTACAAAATGAGCTCTCATCAAGGCCTTCATTTGTTCCCATGTAGTGATGGCCGGATCCAAGGTTCTTCTTTTTTCCTTGACAAGATGATCCCACCATAGTAGTGCATAGCCTTGGAACTCCAATGATGCAAGCTGGACCTTCCTTTGCTCTCCAAAGTGATGGCAAGACCAAATTTGCTCCAATTTAGTCTCCCAATCCATGTAAGCATCCAGGTCACACTTGCCTTCAAAACTAGGAATCTTGACCTTCACTTTCCCTATTCCATCTAGCTGTTGATAAGGCCTAAATGGCTCATATTCTCGTCCTCTCCTTGGTTATGGGTGACACCTAGGGAACTCTCTCCACATACCTTCTTCCTCAACATCCTCTTGTGGCTCCTAAAAATCATCCACAAAACCTTGAACATTAGGTGATCTAGGAAGAGTGTTAGCATGTCTCATACCTTGCCCTTGAGGGGTTCTTTGGGGTGATTCAGGGGCTGTTTCTCTAGGGGCATCTCTAGCTGTGCCTCCTAGCTCGAAAGTGGACCTCGGCTGTGGCGTGGCCGTGGGTGCTGGTCGAGGATCCAACGTGTCAATCCGGTGTGTCAATCTTGCCACCGAATCCATTAGTTGCTTCAACATAGCAAATGTCTCCGGGTGCATTGGCTCACTGTTGTGGGACTTGCTTGGACTATTAGACCTAGACATGATAAAAAAAAACACACAAAACAAGCAAACTAGTTGAATTAGATAAAACAGAAAATTCTCACAAGTGTTTACTCTCACTCTCACACTCAAGTTGTGTTGATCACAAGCTATTTGATGCAATTGACTTGGATAGATTAAGACTCCTTCTAAGATCAATTCCTTAGCTCAACTAGCACACTCCTTGACTTGAAAAAAAGGGTGATATACGGCTGCTTGAAGTTTCACAATAGAAAACGTCAAGATAGACACTAAGAAGCTGAAATAAGACTCAAGACTCAACTAGTGTGGCTTGCAAGCAATCTTTAACAAGCTAAATCACACAAAATACTAAAAAAAGACACAAGACTCAAAGATAGATGCAAAAGGCTGATATGGACTCGAAAAGATGGTAAACTCAAGATATGATAGAATTAGAGTAAAACAAGGAAGATAGACACACAAGAGACTAAGAAGAGAGCTTCACTTACCTTGTCCTTATGCAATGGAGAGAGATATGGCCGGCTGTAGTGTTTAACGTTGGCTTTTGGGTAATGGTGATGGATAAGAAATGAGGTAGGTAACTCTTGTTTGTAGTCTCAATGATGCTTTCACAATCAGATTGCAAAAACACTTGTTTTTCTAGCTTCTACACAACTTAGGTTAGTATAGAATATGATATGAAATGTATGATATGTAGGATGATGAAAATATATGAGAAAATATTTCTTTTTCTTTGTTTTTTTTTTGTGGTCCTTGGCTGACGTTTTTGTGGAAGAAAATAGGAGAGAGGAAAGAAATTAAAAATTGAAAAGAAATAAGAGATAACTAACTAGAAGTAGTCTCTTGTTGTTGCTACAAATAAGGAGCTTTTGTGGCCCTCTCCTCTCTCTTGGAATGACTGATTTGTTTTTGAAGAGTGGTCCCCTTTTGCTTTTCTTTTGATTGTTTTCTGTTGTGCTGAATATTCGGTTGGACTTGGATTTCGGATATGTCATAGTTAGGAGTTATGATTTTTCAAAGTTAAATCATTAAGCTGTTATTTTTTTAGTGTTGCTGAAATATTCCAAGTGTTGGAGAAAACGTGTGTTGAAGCAATTTTTGGATCTAGATTGGAATGAGTTAGATAATTTTGATGAACATGAAATTTTGAGGGATTAGAGTTCATATACTGTAGTTTATCGTGTAAAGTTTTGAGGATGATCCAACATATAGTTGTGGACTTATGATGTCCTGAAGAAGGGTAGTTACAAAGTAATAGGAAGAACTCAGATTTTGACTAAGTATGGAACTTTAGGATTTTGGAACCATCTTTAGAGATTTATATGGAGAGTTTGGTTAAGAATTTTTTAGATATCTTTGCTCCTATGAGTAGTATGCATATCATAGACGACCTAGAGATTTATCTCAGAATTTTTATATATTTACTCGAGCCCCCTATCGTAAGCTAAAGTCGGACCTTAGCGACTCTTTTGGAAATATAGAATTTTGGGTTAAGTTTTATAAATCCTTAACAAACTATCTCGTGAGAACTAGATTATGAAAATAGGTTCCAAAGGAGAATTTGGAACTAGGTCATAGATTATTCTTGGAGTTTCGGGACCGAGGGTAAAATAGTCAATTTACCTTGAGAGAGCATTTTAGTAATTACTCTTCATGAGATTGTACATCTTAGAAGTTTATAACTTCTAAGAATATGAGATGTAGTTTTAATCCACGTGCCTTGTATGACAGGCGTTTGAGTTCTACGGTTGTGGACCGAGTTGAGATTGGGAGAATTGTAATTTGAATCAAGTAAGTCCCCGGACTTACTTAGCTGGCTTCTTGTATGAGTGTAATGTGTACGAGTGGCGTTTTATAGTTATGATAAAAAACGAAACCGGATTAGGCCGACTTTATTATTTACGTAATTGACCCAAGTGTATGATAACGGGTCGTGACATCATTTGCCTAGCTCTTGCGAGAGTCTAGGAGGTTCCTTGCGACCAACCCAATCAGGTAGACGGTCAAATGCATTAGTACCATTCCGCGTTGGTAAACGGGGACAGGGGCGAGGTTTGGGAATCCCTCGTGTCACAAAATAAGTATAATTAGTAATGACATATCACCTAATTAAAGATAATAAAAGAATTGACTATTGCATGTTGATTGTGTATGATCTGTGATTGTGTTTTTACCTTTATACTTATGCATAGAATGTTAGCTAACGGTTTTATACCGCTTGTAGATGCCTTGCAGGTTAAGAAAGTTGTAGAGAGATCCGGAGGGAATGGTTAACCGGGTCCACGTACTCTTTTAGTTGGGAACGGGGATGTCTTTTGTTCTTCATATGCGTCGTTTTAGTGCCTTAGCTTTGTAAGGCTGATACATATTCTCCATGTATATATTGTTAAAGTTTTCAAATGTTTTAAATACTTTTGTGTCTTGTTGTAAGATCCTAGTAATATTGTTGTCAAACTAAGGGTGGGACCCATTGTGAGGTCCTAACCAGTAGCTCCCCGAGTTCTCAGAATTTGGGGTGTTACAATTTGGTATCAGAGCGAGGCTGGCAACAATGACACTTGAAATCTTCTGAATGGCCGAATGTATAAAATAAATAGAACCCGAAAGGGGTCTAAATTTTTTCAAAATGGATTTATGTTTTTACACGCACGCATAGTCGGGTTGTTGAATTAGTAGTACGTCGGACTACCATCGTTCTTTGTGGATCTCTACAACTTAGAATGACAGGTGTGTTAGTTAGTATATAGGCTTATATCGACATGTTCTAATGTTTGATTATATATATGTATATGTATAGCATGTAGTATCCTAAAGTATATTTTGTATCCTTTAGTTTAGACATAATGAAGCGATTATCGCCTCATTATAAATTGGTAGCGGAGTTGAAGAGTTTTCAACACGGGACAATGAACTCAAATCTTGGAACGTGTATTATACTTTGGTGGGCGTCCTGCTGACCCATATAATTCATCCGAAGAACGAATGAGCAAAGAAGTAAAAATGTTGGGATAATATTCACTACAAGGATAATCAGATGAGGAAGAAGATCCCGAGTCAGCTCAGATAGAAAGGATATAATGTCATATCAGGGACATGATTGTATGAAGCCGAGAGATGAATTAGAAGAATCATGTAGGAGACGAAAAGACCTCCGAGTGGAGATGATAACATTTGAACAAGAACCAAGTAGAACGGAGTACAACTAATATTGTAGAATCAAGGACATTACAATCGAGGTGAATGCCATAGACCATTATGGGCATGAGAAACCAAAAGAGGCATAGTGTCAATCCGGGTGTGAGAATCTAAGGAGCACGGAATGAAGACCTACAATGGTGTGTAAAAGCGAAAAGCAAGACCCCACAAGCGTTGGGAGGTTTTGACCTCCTCAGAGATATAAGAAGTGTGAAAGAAATCGCGACGCCAATATCCAAAGAATGGAAGCCTGTAGCAAGGTCAATGGAGTTTCATGAAGGCGATATTACCACCAACACTAGTGAAGAAATGTGTATGGGAGAACGTCCTTGCTAGACTCGAGAATCCAGGGTAACCCCAATTATCACGGGACCTAAGCCATCAACACAGACGGTCCATGGAAAAGGAACTGCAAGTGGATGATCATTATGGCCCTAAGAATTGCAAAGACGCTTGCAAGCTATCGTGGAAAAGTTAAAACGACTATTTATGTCGGATGGATGACCCAAGTGAACTAGAGGAATGGAGTTAGCCCAAAGGAAGCGGGAGGGCAAAAGATAAACAAACTAAAGAAGTATAAAAGGATTAATTGAGTAGGTGATGCTTACCAAAGAATTTTAATACCAGATGGATATGAGAAGAGTAAGTTCGGGATACTGAGATGAGTCAAATATAGATTGACCGACTTCAGCTGAGGATGTGCAAGTGTTGTTTGGTATTGACGAGTTATGTACCGTTAAGAAAAGATAATTACGACTGTGGATTTATGGGGTAGTTTTACCGACACTTGGGAGGATTTCCTCAAGTATGCAACAACAATCTTCTTAGACAGCTAAAGGTAAAGAGAACCGTGTTCGAGGTTACTTCTTGGTTGGTTAAGATCAAACTCCGGTCGAGTCTAGTAGTTTAGATTCGTGTTAAAAGAAATAAGGAGGTAAATGAAAGATGGTTGTTTTCCAATCAGGATTTTATTTCAAGAAGACAAGTAAGGAAAGTACTTGGTACTTCATCCGGTTAATCATTTCGGACTGACAGAACACGTCCTTATGATTACGGGGTGACAACAAAATAATCAGAGTAGCGCAGCGGAAGCGTGGTGGGTCCTAACCCACAGAGCTGGAGTTTAAGATGATGATAGTTGGTGAAATGCATTTCGCTTGGAGGAACGTGAGATAGGTTACGTGGACTGACTGAAAATATTGTACAGGAGATGTACCACCATCAAGGTAGACGGGAAAGTATGTGCATGTAAGAGGTTATAGAAGGAGATTAGTACCCTATTATGGATTCAAGCGAATAATGACGGCTTGTCTCATGTTGTCAGATAACTAGTTCGGAATCCAATACGTAACGGGGTATTCTAGAGTGAGTTTTCTTGATGGATTGAGAAAAGAATTAACGATGTAATAAAAGCATTGTGCATGACCTGCACTAGAAAGCTCAAAGTGAGTAACTACCATCCTGAGTCGAAGATACATAAGAAAGAGAAGCGACAGTAGCATACTTGCAATCTAGTAACCGTGCTTAAAGAAAGCATAATCTCGGAGTAGATTTTAAGTGTAAGGTTATGTCGGAACAGAGCCTAGTTGCGTTTTGAGTTAGAGGGATATTACTAGTCCGATAAAAGCGGAGGATACAAGAGTTCAATGCTGACGGTGTGTTAGCTTTTATCGAGTATTTATGATCAAATAAATGTGATATAAGTTCACTTTGTGTCAAATACCGTCATTCCGGACATATTCTATGTCACTTAAGATCTTGGGAAATGTGTAAGAAGCCTAGGTTAGAGCTAACGATATATTAGAGATCTATAAATAATATAATAATGCCAAGTGAACAAAGAGGATGACCACTAGATTTGATTTTAGTTGTCTCGAGCGTTAGACCTGAAAAGGGTAAAGGTGACGATTCCTTACTTGAGGAATAAGATGACTGAGTAATATTAAAAGACAAGACCAAGTGGGTCATGATACGAAGAGCATTGGGCACTTGATAAGTGTTGGTGGATGTCCAAGACCTTTGGCATGAGTGTGTAGTCAAAACCTTTTCAGAAGGCCGGAAGCAAGTGGTCATAACGAACGGAAGAAAGTTGAATAGATTTTTTTTTAGGGTCATCAAAGGATCTGGAAGTGAGTTGTGTAAGGCAACCATTCGAAGTTTTAAAGCGGTTTAGAAGTGACTGATGGACTAGTATTCCTCACCCTATTGGAGAGTGTAACTTCAGTTTTCCATGGAGACTAAGTTTGGGAACTGAGTTTGAGAATTTCAGTTGGAGAGATACCTACCAGACACGAGTTAGGTCATCATATTAGAGGATGAGACAGTTGAGCCGGATGATACCGGTGAGATATCCGGTAACCACTCTAGAACGTGGTAGAAGGCACTTGTGATCTAAGTACCTGAAAAGATTTAAGATTCGGTGGTTTTATGAAAAGCTGATAAGGCTACCTAAGATATTGGGGATAATAAGAGACGTAACCTTTCAAAGACCTATGTAGCGATAGTTGTAACCTCGAGAGTGACGAGTTAGGGCTTGACCTTGTATGTGTGATATTGTTTGACTACTTGTTTATTTCATGATGGAGTGTTTAGTCAGTGATGTGTGCTTTTGGTAACCTTGAGGTGCGGGATACTTAGATGTGAACACGACGAGACTTTTGTGTAGTGATCAAACACACCCATTTGGTGCCTTAAAGGCCGATCAAGATTGTCTTACCCTAAGTTTCGGGACGAAACTTATTGTGAAGGGGGGATTGATGTAATACCCGGAAAATTTTCTTCCGACTATTTCCGAAACAAATCGGAACTTGACCAATTATGACTTTTTCCGGCGCTTTATTTCTTTTTGTATAGACTTCGTCTATTGCCTTATTTTAAGTTTCGGGACGAAACTTATTTTAAGGGGGCACTGATGTAATATCCAGAAATTTTTATTCCGCATTATACCGGGTTAAACCGGATTCCGATCCGCTAACCTTTCTTCATCTTAAATAATATTACGCAATATTAAATTCTATCATTTTATGTGACCTTAATTCACATAAATGATAAATAATGTAACCCAAATAGTAATTCCGTACAATTTAAAAACCGAAGAGCGGTTCCGTGCGAGTAACAACTCACTTATCAGCCCATCATCTAGCGGAATGAGCTAGCCCATTGGAGTAGGCCCATTATACCTAATCAGCCGGCCCAAGTCTCTACCTTTACCCTAATCCTCCCTTTAATTAAGTTTTAACCTAATTTAATTAATTCTAACCTAATTAGCAGCAGCAACAGTCGGCCGTATCATCCCCTTCCTCTCTTTGCACGATCGACAGCCATAGCAGCAATAATCTTCTCTACGCCGGAACGAGTCAATGACACCCGACCAACGACCGTCCTAGACAACCTTCCTCTGCGCCGGATCTTGCTGCGTTTGCATCGGCCAGGTGAGTATCGATTTCCCTTCTGATGCGGGAGCATTCGAAACATCAAGTACAAGGAGACCTCCGACATGCTTGCGCTTCTATTTATCAAGGCACCAGCCCAAGGGAGGATCCTTGCGTGTGGCCTAATTCCAACGCCAACCGTCGAGCAAACCCAAGAACGGTGCCAGCCAAGGAGCGAACCAAGGAGCGACCTCGCCCATGGCCCGACCCTTTGTGGCCTTCGTCTAGACGCCTCATAACATACAGTTATGAAGTTCTTAAGTGTTCTTGGAATATTTTTAATGCCCATTTGTTAAATTGTTTAATTAGGCTTTAAGTTTAGAATATTTCAGTTTTCTTTTAGTTGTTTTAATAAATATTTTCTTTATTTTAGGAGAAGGCTTCCTAGGACCTATAAAAGCCTTCTTTTAGCTTAGAAATAAGGGAGTTGAAATTGAAATTGGAAAAACGTGAGTTTTGTTTTGAGAGCACCATTGCCGAAACTCAACTGAATATAGAGTATTCTTTTGGGAATATTGTATGTGTTGTGTGATAGCTTAGCCAATCTTGTTTATGTCAATTTTCTTCGG
This sequence comes from Fagopyrum esculentum, assembly GCA_033239045.1. NCBI lineage: Eukaryota > Viridiplantae > Streptophyta > Magnoliopsida > Caryophyllales > Polygonaceae > Fagopyrum > Fagopyrum esculentum. Next base: position 86,514,169 of record BSUD01000002.1, read on the forward strand.
ATTATTAGTGTTTGCAAGTTGTTCATGAGCCTCCTCGTGGTGCAATCGATATTTAATTGATCGATTGTGTCTTGTTGTATTGGGATCTGGTCTCGGAGTCATTCAGTTTGGGTTCTTGATCATCGAGATTAAGGGTCTTAGTGTTGTTGTTCGTGGTTCCTTCTTTATCTATCCTTTCTCTTAGTTTTTGCATCATTTGAGTCTTTGTTTGCTGTTTTCATTGTCTATTTCGTGTGTTTTGTTGTTCTTCCGCCAGTACAAGGCTTCTTCGTTTAGATCGTTTCAACGCGGTTAATCCCCGTATCACCTTCCTTCCTTCCTGAGGCAATTAAGCCATCGCTGACAACCCTTCTGTTGCACAGTAAGGCGAGGCTGCCAGTGCCGGTCCCTCACGCCTGCCCCAGACTCGCAAACAACAGCATACAGCAGCGCCGGGAGAGATGAAGGCTTCGAGACCCTCCTAGAACCGGTCCGCAGGGGGCGCCTGGCCCTAGCTGCGAGGGCGTTCGTGAACTCAGACGCAGCTGCCACCAGGCTGCTGCAGATATGCCAAGAGTGCTGGCCGCTGGTGCGTTTGTAGACTGAATTCCGCTTCATCTTTACTCCCGTACTTGTCAGCACTTCGAGTCTCGTTTGGCCGGTAATGACCTCAACCCTATTCTCGATCTTACCCTCTTTGTGTATCGTGTTGATGAGAACACCCATCTATGTCTTTAGACCCTCCATAGCAGCCATGGAAGATGGCTAGAAGAGCTGTTAAGTTTCTGAGTTTACGGAAGTTGACGAGCAGTCCACTTCGGGTTCAGATTTGAGTAAGTTGTACTCCTTCCTTGCTGCTGAATTTTGGATATCTTATAGATACTATTGCAATGTAGAACATATAAAAAATTGGGATAAATTTAGTGAGTGGTTTAGGATTTATGATTTTTCAAATATTGGGTCGTAAACAGTTTTTTTCCTGTTGTGCTGAAATTTTCAAGTGTTGGAAACTGCATGTTGATACAATTTTGTGATCCAGAGTAGGGTAGGTTAGACTCCTCCTTTGTTGCTGATTTTTGGATATGATATAGTTGGCATATTGTTGTAGAACATATTAAAATTTGGGAGGAATACAACTAGTGGTTTAAGAGTTATGATTTTTCGAATTTGGGACATTAAACAGTTTTTTTCTGTTGTGCTGAATATTCTGTGTTGAGGAAAAAACTGCTTGTGATGCAGTTTTGGAAAATAGATTTGAATAGGTTATTGACCTCGGTTGGACTTGGATTTCGGATATGTCATAGTTAGGATTACATAGTATAATATATCAAAATTTGAGAGGATTTTATCAAGAGGTTTAGGATTTATGATTTTTCAAAGTTAAATCAGTAAGCTGTTATTTTTTTAGTGTTGCTGAAATATTCCAAGTGTTGGAGAAAACGTGTGTTGAAGCAATTTTTGGATCTAGATTGGTATGAGTTAGATAATTTTGATGAACATGAAATTTTGAGGGATAAGAGTTCATATACTGTAGTTTATCGTGTAAAGTTTTGAGGATGATCCAACATATAGTTGTGGACTTATGATGTCCTGAAGAAGGGTAGTTACACAGTTTTAGGAAGCACTCAGATTTTGACCAAGTATGGAACTTTAGGATTTTGGAACCATCTTTAGAGATTTATATGGAGAGTTTGGTTGAAAATTTTTTAGATATCTTTGCTCCTATGAGTAGTATGCATATCATAGAGGACCTAGAGATTTATCTTGGAATTTTTATATATTTACTCGAGCCCCCTATCTTAAGCTAAAGTCGGACCTTAGCGACTCTTTTGGAAATATAGAATTTTGGGTTAAGTTTTATAAATCTTTAGCAAACTATCTCGTGAGAACTAGATTATGGAAATAGGTTCCAAAGGAGAATTTGGAACTAGGTCATAGATTATTCTTGTAGTTTCGGGACCGGGTTGAGATTGGGAGAATTGTGATTTGAATCAAGTAAGTCCCCGGACTTACTTAGCTGGCTTCTTGTATGAGTGTAATGTGTACGCGTGGTGTTTTATAGTTATGATAAACAACGAAACCGGATTAGGCCGACTTTATTATTTACGTAATTGATCCAAGTGTATGATAACGGGTCGTGACATCATTTGCCTAGCTCTTGCGAGAGTCTAAGAGGTTCCCTGCGACCAGCCCAATCAGGTAGACGGTCAAATGCATTAGTACCATTCCGCGTTGGTAAACGGGGACAGGGGCGAGGTTTGGGAATCCCTCGTGTCACAAAATAAGTATCATTAGTAATGACATATCACCTAATTAAAGATAATAAAAGAATTGACTATTGCATGTTGATTGTGTATGATGTGTGATTGTGTTTTTACCTTTATACTTATGCATAGAATGTTAGCTAACGGTTTTATACCACTTGTAGATGCCTTGCAGGTTAAGAAAGTTGTAGAGAGATCCGGAGGGAATGGTCAGCCAGGTCCACGTACTCTTTTAGTTGGGGATGGGGATGTCTTTTGTTCTTCATATGCGTCGTTTTAGTACCTTAACTTTGTAAGGCTGATACATATTCTCCATGTATATATTGTTTTAAGTTTTCAAATGTTTTAAATACTTTTGTGTCTTGTTGTAAGATCCTAGTAATATTGTTGTCAAACTAAGGTCGGGACCCATAGTGAGGTCCTAACCAGTAGCTCCCCGAGTTCTAAGAATTTGGGGTGTTACAGTATGGTTTCTACAGAGGTTGGCTCCGACAGCGCAACACAGAGACGGCTCCACCGGCGTCGTTCCTGGCGGCAGAGCGTGGAGGTGGGTAGCTCGAGCCCGCCGGAGTCCAAAGCAAAAGGGGACGGCTAGAGCAGAGGGATGCAAAGAAAAAATGGGGATGGAGAAAGCGTGGAAGCACAATGCTAGCGACTCCGGTGGCTCAAGGCGGAAGGCGAGGGGGCGACTCCTTCCTCCTGGCGGATCCCTGGTGGTGCAGCTCATCTAGCGGGTTGCACATTTGTGAGTAGAGAAAAGAAGAAGAGGAGGGGTTGTTCGATCACTACCGGGGAAGAAGGGAGAGAGAGAAGAGAAGGTTGGGGAGGCTGCGCAGGTTAAGAAACTACTTGAAGTACCACCGCAAGATATATTAGGTCAAACCTTCTAGTTGGTACACACAAACTACTTGAAGTACCACCGCAAGATATATCAGGTCATATAGCACATTCCCCCACATGGCACAAACTACACATAACATCACACATGCACATAACTCAACCAAGGGAAGATCTAGGTCTAAACCGTCGATTCTATCGATGCTACTAGCTCCGCGTAAACTCAACCAAAGATACTATCCTACGTCCTCCATTTAGCCTCATCGGTTCCTTGTCTACCACTAGATCCTCATGACTAACAAAATGTCTCGAGCCATGTATGTACTTTCTTGATTAATACACATGAAACACCAGATGAACACCCTCGACTCTCGGTGGCCAAGCCCATCGGTAAACCACTTCTCCAACTCGCGCTAAGATCTTAAAAAGGTCCGATATATCGGAAACTCAACTTCATTCTCGGGTCTTTCTCACTGCAGCATTTCCATTATGTTTCTCTTTGATTGACTCTAACAAAGAAAGTCGAACTTCCAAATTTACACAGTTGGCTTTGGCTCTTGCCAAACTAAACTTTGATGTTACATTTTCTCAATTCTTGTTGTATATTCCAAGAAATATTTTACTTCACACTACTTCTATTATCAAGACACATATGTTGTTTCTCCCTTTGCATCAATACTTAACAAAGACCTTGTCTGAGAGAATCACTTGTAAACTCCAAATCCATCACATCTTGAGACAATGCCAAAACAGTTGCCTAACGACTCTTCTCTTAACTCTTAACAACTCTTATGATATTTGTCCCGCTCAAATTTTCTTTGTCTTCCGAAATAGGTTAGCCCTAGACGGTGTTACTTTGGAGAATCTCTCTCCCAAATCCGTGAATGGCTTGCATGACCAAGAAAACATATAACTTCTTTTACATCCTTCGGTGGTTTCCATCTTGAGACAACTTTGTCAAACAATTGCTTTCTACTTAGAGAGTAGACCAAATATTTTATACCGGGAATTAGTAAGCCCATATGGAATCACTACAACTCATAGTGACCATGGTTTGTCCAGAATGCCGTATTTACAATATCCTAGTCTCGTATTCTCAATTGGTGACAATCTGACCTTAAATCATTCTTAGTAGAGACTACCGACCCTTGCAACTAGTTGAGTAGATCATCTATCCGTGGTGAGGGATACTTGTTCTTCATTGTTATCTTGTTCAGCTCACGGTAATCGATGTACAGACAGAGATAACTGTCTCACTTTTCGCAAACTGGTGTTCTCCATAACAACTTCAAATCAAGAGTTTAAGATATATTCCAATATGAACTTCAAATCAAGAGTTCAAGATAACGTCTGGTGTTATCTATGGCATTTCACTAATTCTAATGAAATCTTATCACTAAGTTCTTGCAATTTCTCCTTCACTTGCTTCCACAACTCATGTCTCTGCACAAGTGTTATTACATACGGCGCCTTAGACATCGGAATTAAATCAAGCTCGACCTTAGTAAAAAATTCCACATTCTGACGTATTGGAATCCATGATATCTCAGGTTTCATCTTTTCTGTTCCTGTCACATATCATAATAACCGACACAATTTTTTCTTATCACTTTACAAGTGGTCATGATACTAATGATCTACCTCGATCTGTTGACGTCCTTTAAACACGTGTATTGCTCCATTTTTAGCAACAATGCTTACCGTCCTCTTTCAGAGATCCTTCATCTCTTGGACTCGAGAGAATTGCTCGAGTCTTTTGACTCTTGTAGCCTTATTTAAGTATTCCTTTATCTTAATCTCATTCTCCCTCTTTGATGACATGATTGTAAAAATCTTCAAAGGTTTCTCACTTATGTGCAGCCATAAGGGTCAAATTGCAGGACTTAACCATGCTTCAAAACAATTGATCTTATCTTCTTCGCTTTCCATGACAACCCAACATATGGAAGGAGCTCTTTGTCTTCTACATAACCTTTCACCAAAGACACCCTTTCTTCAAGTAGGTGTAGAAATTTATACTTCATTTTCTTATGTAACGTCAAACCGACCGTAGAGGCTCTAACCTCAACCTTTCATGTACTCCTTGTACATCTCATATCGGCAACAAACTTAAAAACTTCAGTCTTCTCTTACTCTTGTTGGTCACCTTATTCTTCTCTCGATATTCCCTGAACAACTTCATAACCGTAGCCGTATCCCCGTGGAAAATGCTAGAAGAAATTCCCCATCCAAACCACTGAAATATCAAACTCATTATATCTCCAGGTACTAACATCATAAACTTTAAGCTTGCAGCGTTGCCCTAATTTAGGTCCTCCTTTTCACGCCATAGCCACCATGGCTCTTCTGTGTGAGTCTGAAACATCTGACTCGGCTTTTTGCTCGCGAAAATATATCATCCATTCCATTAGTACGAGCATACTATGCATCCTCATATTATACTCCCGTCCACGCACCACAAACAATGAAAACCTCACCTTCCTCTTAATCAACTAGTTCGCTTTACCATGATCAATACTTAAAACTTCTAATCCGGGTCGTTCTCCCATATGCCGTTCTCATGACCTAAGAAGGTCGCAAAGGGTTATCTCCATCCTTCCCTAGGAGGTTTGTAACAACTACTTGCTTGAACTCATTAAACATTATTTGATTTAAGACAAATGCACTTCCATTGACGTACTTGCTTACCATTGACATTGATCCACCGCGAATACTTTAAGCTTTTGATGTCGATCCTCTATATGCCCATAGTCTTGTTTACTCATCCCCTCTACACTCACCTATTGACAACCCGCACCTGTGCATTCTCAGTTGTCATCGATTAACTTGTATCTGACCTTCTCCGAAGTCAACGACTTATTCTACTACACTTCTCATGTTACCATTCTCATGAATGATACCCTACTTGGGGTACTTTACCATAAACTCCGTTAGTTCTTTCCCCGTTCCATGCTTTCTTCCTCTTCCATAAGGTAACCATACTCTTTTAGGCCTCGCACGCCGTATAACTCACCTTCATAAGGTTAACCGCACCTCATGCTATCTTGTAAGTGTATCTTCTCAAATCCCTAACGTTTAGTCGGCAACCGTTTGTGTTTCTCTTGGTTGTTGTCTTACGTCTTTTCATAACTAAAAGCTCCTTGTTGCGTTACTTATCTTCTCGGGAGTACGTCTACTCACAGTTATTTCCCCTTGGCGTTTCTTAGCCTTATCATCATAACGGAAGCCGGTCAACTCTACGTGAATCCCACCATGCCCTTCTTTTCATAACTCTAGTAATGTTGACACTCCACTTATTGGTACTTCGTAAGCTTAACTTACGGTATCTTAACTCTTTCGCAAATGGTCCGATCACTCTTCTCATCTTGACTCCAATGCGTAGGAGCGTCTAAGGAAAGTGATACGGGGATGACCCGACGTTGGCTCGATCTAGACGACGGAAGGAGGAAACGAAGTGAAGAGCAAGCTGATCCAAGGCGTCTTGATGTGCAAAGAGGTGACGCCAACAAGAACAACCAAGACAAGTTACTAAACTGGAAACAAAGGTACGGAATTTAAAGGGAAGATCTGACGTTGATGAACCCGATACAAACGACGTGGAAACCCTTGATCTCGGGATCAAGAACCACCAAGAACGATGCAAAGAACTCAGCCCCTTATAACCCCACACAATCGAATTAGGCCATCTATAGCACGAGGAGGATGCTTATGGAATCTCACGAACACCAAGAACCCGAGAGCAATTGACACACGCGAAACAACTAAGCCAAATCTGATCACAATAACTCTTAAATTAAAACTCTCCTTTGATTGAAGATGAAATCTGAAAACCAGTGTTTTTCACCAAAAATAAGCTCCTTCAAAATGGCAATAAAAGAGCCTTTAAATAGTTTCAGCTCTCAAACAAAAGACAACAATAAAATTCTGGAAATTAAGCCCAATGGGCTACTTAAAACACACAATCACTAAGCAGGCCTTAGAAGGCCTCCTTCCTCAATGAGAGGCATGGAGCGACGTTGAGCGCTTGTTGAGGAGTAGCGGTGTCATGTGTGGGCTTGGCCGAGTCTTGTGCTTTGGTGTCGTTGCTCTCTTGCTTACTTAGGAGCCAAGCCTCGTTATGAACACTTGTAGCCAATAAATTTAGTAAGCCCTCGGTCTCATGCTCAATCTTCTTAGCTCGGAAACGTGTGATAGCTCCCTCATACTCCGGAGATGCTAGCTCTGATGGTCCCTCATCATTCCCCCTCTCTTGGGAAGGATTCGTCCAAGAATCTTCAAGCTCTACATCCATAGGTGGGAACGGACTGAGTTCTCTAACATTGAAGGTCGGACTGACCCCGAATTCCTCCGGAAGATCCAATACATAAGCGTTGTCACCGGCTTTGTGAAGCACCTTGAAAGGACCGGTACCACTAGGTGATAGCTTGGACTTTCGCAGCTCTTGGAAGCGCTCCTTCCTAAAATGTAACCACACGAGATCTCCGGGCTCAAACAACAACTTCCTCTGTCCCTTGTTTGCCTTAGCTGCGGTCCGAGCTGCTTTCTCCTCCAAGCACAACCGTGTCTTTTCATGTAATCCCCTAATGTACTCAACCTGTTTACCTGCATTGAAATCTACTCGCTCTTTTGAAGGTAACGACATAAGATCAAAAGGGGTTAAGGGATTCAAACCATACACACACTTAAAAGGGGTCATGTTAGTGGAAGAATGGATGGTCCTGTTATATGCAAACTGATGTAGGACCATCACATGGAAGCTATCAAGGTCCCATTACTAGAGCAAGAGCTAAGGAGATCCAAGAAGCTACGTCAAGGGAAGTGCTATTGCTTGGCACAATGCGTGAAACATTTAATTGACATACCTCATGTGTTAATCTTTTGATGAATGCAGGAGCAAGCAAGCAAAGGGAAGAGATGTTGTTCACGTCCAAAGCAGTCCAAGAGGAGGTTGTTGATCACGTCCAAAGCAGCCAAGAGAGGAGGCTGTTGCTCACGTCCCATGCAGCCCAAGAGGGGAGGCTGTTGCTCACATCCAAAGCAGCCCAAGAGGAGAAGTTGTTGATCACGTCCAAGGTAGCCCAAGAGGGGAGGCAAGAAAACACGTCCAAGGCAGTCCAAGAGGGTAGGCTGTTGCTTACGTCCAAAACAGCCCAAGAGGGCAGCCAGCTGATCACGTTCAAGAAGGCCCAAGAGAGTAACAAGTCAGCTCATTCGGATCATCATTTGGGCTCTTAAAACACAGCCAAATCACTCATGGATCTGTTGAACAATTCATCCCATTCGGATAGCCCAATTTGCTCTTAAAAATCGTCGAACTCACTCCAAGGAGTTGCTTGAATAAGTCAGCCTATTTTTAAGCTGAATTAGTGTTTGTTAGGTTGTTAGCTACATTAGAGGAAGCTCTCTTATTACCACCTTCCCACTAATGTTTTAATTTTATTTTCTTTATTTTGTCTAGATAAAAGAGTCTATATAGATAGCCTCTTTAGCTGCAGATTAGTTACGTTAATTTTTCATTGCTTAATAATGCATTTGTAATCATTCACAAAATCAATCAAAGAACAAGAGAGTTTTTGGTTGGCATTGCTGTTGTTTGCTTGGCTTAGCTTGTTTGTGTCAACCGCCATCGGATTGGTGCTTCAAGCCTTCACGAGTCCCTCTTTGTGCTAGTCCAGCCGGAGCTAGTGTAAAGTTGTATTGGAGACGGGTCTAGTGCCTTCACGAGAGGGGTTTTGGCTCTTCAGCCTTGGTTCCTTCGTTGACTCTCTTTGGTTCTTCTCTCACCTTTCAGGCGCCCATTCATCACCTACGTTCCATTCCGCATTTCTGGATTCGCCTCATTCAGCCGGATTCGAGATCATTGTACCTAGATCGACTCAATCACGGACAACTGATACGGAATTGTCCGTGATTGAGCAACAGCCTTAGACGTGAGCAGCAGGCTATCCTCGTGGGCTTCATGGGACGTGAGCAACGACCTCCTCTCTTGGCTGCTTTGGACGTGATCAACAGCCTCCTCTTGGACTGCTTTGGATGTGAGCAACATCTCCTCCCTTTGCTTGCTTGCTCCTGCATTCATCAAAAGATTAACACATGAGGTATGGCAATTAAATGGTTCACGCATTGTGCCAAGCAATAGCACTTCCCTTGACGTAGCTTCTTGGATCTCCTTAGCTCTTGCTCTAGTAATGGGACCTTGATAGCTTCCATGTGATGGTCCTACATCATCCACTCCTTCTTGGAAAGAATTCAACCCCGAATTTTCATCTTGTTCCGAATCTCCTTCATAGGGGCTCAAATCTCCTACATTGAAAGTGGTACTAACTCTATACTCTTCCGGTAAGTCCAACACATAAGAGTTGTCGTTAATCCAGTGTAAGACTTTGAATGGTCCATCACCCCGTGGTGCTAGCTTGGAAAGGCGTTTTGTCGGAAACCGCTCTTTCCTTAGATATAGCCAAACTAAGTCGCCGGGCTGGAAAACCATCTTCCGACGTCCTTTGTTGTTCCGAGCTGCAGTTTCAACGCCCTTCTTATCAAGTGCAACTTTGGTCTTAGCATGAAGTTCCTTAATGTAGTCCACCTGTTCCAAAGCATCAAAAGCTACTCGATCCTTTCGAGGAATCGGTAATAAGTCCAAAGGAGTGAAAGGGTTAAATCCATAAACACATTTGAAAGGTGATAACGAAGTGGAAGAATGCATGGTGCGATTATAAGCAAACTCAATATGTGGTAACATGTCTTCCCATTCTTTTAAGTTATCTTTCAACATGGTTCTAAGGAGGGTCGTTAGGGTCCTATTGGTGACTTCCGTTTACCCATCTGTTTGGGGATGACTAGAGGTCGAGAATAGTAATCTAGTGCCCATTTTTCCCCAAAGTGTCTTCTAAAAGAAACTCAAAAACTTGACATCCCTATCACTAACAATAGTTTTAGGTATTCCATGCAATCTCACTATTTCCTTAAAGAAAAGATTAGCAACATTATATGCATCATCAGTTTTATGACATGGAATAAAATGTGCCATTTTAGTGAATCTATCTACTACCACAAAAATGGAATGTCTTCCTTTCTTAGTCCTAGGTAGTCCAACAATGAAATCCATACTTCTGTCCTCCCAAGGGCCATTAGGTGTCGGTAAGGGTGTATACAGCCTGTGGGGTTGTACCCTAGCTTTGGCCTAAAGACATTCAATGCACCTTTTCAGCATGTGTTCTACATCCCTTAACATATGAGGCCAATAAAAGTGAGTTTGCAACATGTGATAAGTTTTATCCCTCCCAAAATGCCCCATTAAACCTCCTTTATGGGCTTCTTCCACTAATAAGATCCTAAGGGAACATCTAGGTATGCAAATCTTATCCACTTTAAACAAGAAACCTTTAAACACAAAATACTTATCATAAGGGCCTTGAGTAGTGCTTCTATGAAATATCTTCCCAAATTGATACGGTGTTAATCCGTGATTGAGTTGATCTAGGCACAATGATCTCGAATCCGGTTGAATAAGACGATTTCAGAATGCGGAATGGACCGTAGGTGATGAATGGCGCAGGAAAGGTGAGAGAAAAACCAAAGAGAGAGCCAATGAAGGAACCAAGGCTGAAGAGCCAAAACCCCAATCGTGACTGCCATAGACCCGTCTCCAATACAACGTTACACTAGCTCCTGCTGGACTAGCACAAAGTGGGACTCGTAAAGGCTCGAAGCACCAATCCGAAGGCGGTTTGACACAAACAAGCTCAGCCAATCAACAACAGCAATGCCAACCAAAAACTCTCTTGTTTTTTGATTGATTTTGTGAAATGATTAGAAATGCAATTCTAAGCAATGAATTTAACGTAACTAATTTGCAGCTAAAGAGGCTATCTATATAGACTCTTTTATCTAGACAAAATAAAGAAAAGAGAATTAAAACATTAGTGGGAAGGTGGTAATAAGAGAGCTTCCTCTAATGTAGCTAACAACCTAACAAACACTAATTTAGCTTAAAAATAGGCTGACTTATTCAATTAACTCTAGGAGTGTGCTGGACGTTTTTTAGGAACAAAATGGGCTATCCGAATGGGTTGAGTTGTTCAACAGATCAATGAGTGATTTGGCTGTGTTTTAAGAGCCTAAATGATGCTCCGAATGAGCTGAATTGTTACTCTCTTGGGCCTCTTTGAACGACATCAGCTTGCTATCCTCTTGGGCTGCATTGGACATGAGCAACAGCCTCGCTTGGGCTGCCTTGGACGTGAGCAGCAGGCTATCCTCGTGGGCTGCATGGGACGTGAGCAACAACCTCCTCTCTTGGCTGATTTGGACGTGAGCAACATCTCCTCCCTTTGCTTGCTTGCTCCTGCATTCATCAAAAGATTAACACATGAGGTATGGCAATTAAATGGTTCACGCATTGTGCCAAGCAATAGCACTTCCCTTGACGTAGCTTCTTGGATCTCCTTAGCTCTTGCTCTAGTAATGGGACCTTGATAGAGTCCATGTGATGGTCCTACATCATCCACTCCTTCTTGGAAAGAATTCAACCCCGAATTTTCATCTTGTTCCGAATCTCCTTCATAGGGGCTCAAATCTCCTACATTGAAAGTGGTACTAACTCCATACTCTTCCGGTAAGTCCAACACATAAGCGTTGTCGTTAATCCGGTGTAAGACTTTGAATGGTCCATCACCCCGTGGTGCTAGCTTGGAAAGGCGTTTTGTCGGAAACCGCTCTTTCCTTAGATATAGCCAAACTAAGTCGCCGGGCTGGAAAACCATCTTCCGACGTCCTTTGTTGTTTCGAGCTGCAGTTTCAACGCCCTTCTTATCAAGTGCAACTTTGGTCTTAGCATGAAGTTCCTTAATGTAGTCCACCTGTTCCAAAGCAACAAAAGCTACTCGATCCTTTCGAGGAATCGGTAATAAGTCCAAAGGAGTGAAAGGGTTAAATCCATAAACACATTTGAAAGGTGATAACGAAGTGGAAGAATGCATGGTGCGATTATAAGCAAACTCAATATGTGGTAACATGTCTTCCCATTCTTTTAAGTTATCTTTCAACATGGTTCTAAGGAGGGTCGTTAGGGTCCTATTGGTGACTTCCGTTTACCCATCTGTTTGGGGATGACTAGAGGTCGAGAATAGTAATCTAGTGCCCATTTTTCCCCAAAGTGTCTTCTAAAAGAAACTCAAAAACTTGACATCCCTATCACTAACAATAGTTTTAGGTATTCCATGCAATCTCACTATTTCCTTAATGAAAAGATTAGCAACATTATATGCATCATCAGTTTTATGACATGGAATAAAATGTGCCATTTTAGTGAATCTATCTACTACCACAAAAATGGAATGTCTTCCTTTCTTAGTCCTAGGTAGTCCAACAATGAAATCCATACTTCTGTCCTCCCAAGGGCCATTAGGTGTCGGTAAGGGTGTATACAGCCTGTGGGGTTGTACCCTAGCTTTGGCCTAAAGACATTCAATGCACCTTTTCCGCATGTGTTCTACATCCCTTAACATATGAGGCCAATAAAAGTGAGTTTGCAACATGTGATAAGTTTTATCCCTCCCAAAATGCCCCATTAAACCTCCTTTATGGGCTTCTTCCACTAATAAGATCCTAAGGGAACATCTAGGTATGCAAATCTTATCCACTTTAAACAAGAAACCTTTAAACACAAAATACTTATCATAAGGGCCTTGAGTAGTGCTTCTATGAAATATCTTCCCTAATTGATACGGTGTTAATCCGTGATTGAGTTGATCTAGGCACAATGATCTCGAATCCGGTTGAATGAGACGATTTCAGAATGGGGAATGGACCGTAGGTGATGAATGGCGCAGGAAAGGTGAGAGAAGAACCAAAGAGAGAGCCAATGAAGGAACCAAGGCTGAAGAGCCAAAACCCCAATCGTGACTGCCCTAGACCCGTCTCCAATACAACGTTACACTAGCTCCTGCTGGACTAGCACAAAGTGGGACTCGTAAAGGCTCGAAGCACCAATCCGAAGGCGGTTTGACACAAACAAGCTCAGCCAAGCAACAACAGCAATGCCAACCAAAAACTCTCTTGTTTTTTGATTGATTTTGTGAAATGATTACAAATGCAATTCTAAGCAATGAATTTAACGTAACTAATTTGCAGCTAAAGAGGCTATCTATATAGACTCTTTTATCTAGACAAAATAAAGAAAAGAGAATTAAAACATTAGTGGGAAGGTGGTAATAAGAGAGCTTCCTCTAATGTAGCTAACAACCTAACAAACACTAATTTAGCTTAAAAATAGGCTGACTTATTCAATTAACTCTAGGAGTGTGCTGGACGTTTTTTAGGAACAAAATGGGCTATCCGAATGGGTTGAGTTGTTCAACAGATCCATGAGTGATTTGGCTGTGTTTTAAGAGCCTAAATGATGCTTCGAATGAGCTGAATTGTTACTCTCTTGGGCCTCTTTGAACGACATCAGCTTGCTATCCTCTTGGGCTGCATTGGACATGAGCAACAGCCTCGCTTGGGCTGCCTTGGACGTGAGCAGCAGGCTATCCTCGTGGGCTGCATGGGACGTGAGCAACAACCTCCTCTCGTGGCTGCTTTGGACGTGAGCAACATCTCCTCCCTTTGCTTGCTTGCTCCTGCATTCATCAAAAGATTAACACAGGTATGGCAATTAAATGGTTCACGCATTGTGCCAAGCAATAACACTTCCCTTGACGTAGCTTCTTGGATCTCCTTAGCTCTTGCTCTAGTAATGGGACCTTGATAGCTTCCATGTGATGGTCCTACATCATCCACTCCTTCTTGGAAAGAATTCGACCCCGAATTTTCATCTTGTTCCGAATCTCCTTCATAGGGGCTCAAATCTCCTACATTAAAAGTGGTACTAACTCCATACTCTTCCGGTAAGTCCAACACATATGCATTGTCGTTAATCCGGTGTAAAACTTTGAATGGTCCATCACCCCGTGGTGCTAGCTTGGAATGGCGTTTTGTCGAAAACCGCTCTTTCCTTAGTTGTAGCCAAACTAAGTCGCCGGGCTGGAAAACCATCTTCCGACGTCCTTTGTTATTCCGAGCTGTAGTTTCAACGCCCTTCTTATCAAGTGCAGCCTTGGTCTTAGCATGAAGTTCCTTAATGTAGTCCACCTGTTCCAAAGCATCAAAAGCTACTCGATCCTTTCGAGGAATCGGTAATAAGTCCAATGGAGTTAAAGGGTTAAATCCATAAACACATTTGAAAGGTGATAACGAAGTGGAAGAATGCATGGTGCGATTATAAGCAAACTCAATATGTGGTAACATGTCTTCCCATTCTTTTAAGTTATCTTGCAACATGGTTGTAAGGTGGGTCGTTAGGGTCCTATTGGTGACTTCCGTTTGCCCATCTGTTTGGGGATGACTAGAGGTCGAGAATAGTAATCTAGTGCCCATTTATCCCCAAAGTGTCTTCCAAAAGAAACTCAAAAACTTGACATCCCTATCACTAACAATAGTTTTAGGTATTCCAAGCAATCTCACTATTTCCTTACAGAAAAGATTAGCAACATTATATGCATCATCAGTTTTATGACATGGAATAAAATGTGACATTTTAGAGAATCTATCTACTACCACAAAAATGGAATCTCTTCCTTTCTTAGTCCTAGGTAGTCCAACAATGAAATCCATACTTATGTCCTCCCAAGGGCCATTAGGCGTCGGTAAGGGTTAATACAGCCCGTGGGGTTGTACCCTAGCTTTGGCCTTAAGACATTCAATGCACCTTTTCAGCATGTGTACTACATCCCTTAACATATGAGGCCAATAAAAGTGAGTTTGCAACATGTGATAAGTTTTGTCCCTCCCAAAATGCCCCATTAAACCTCCTTTATGGGCTTCTTCCACTAACAAGATCCTAAGGGAACATCTAGGTATGCAAATCTTATCCACTTTAAACAAGAAACCTTCAAACACAAAATACTTATCATAAGGGCCTTGAATAGTGCATCTATGAAATATCTTCCCAAATTCAGCATCATCCACATATAATTCCTTAATGTAAGTAAAGCCAAACATCCTAGAATCCAAGGTGGTGATTAAGGTGTATCTCCTAGACAATGCATCCGCTACGACATTATCCTTTCCTTTCTTATACTTGATAATGTAAGGAAAGGTTTCGATGAACTCCATCCACCTACCATGCCGTCTATCTAGCTTATCTTGGCTCCTAAAGTGTCTAAGTGAATTATGATCGGTTTTCGAAACAAACTCTTGAGGCCAAAGGTAATGTTGCCATGTTTTGAGTACTCTAAACAAGGCATACAATTCTTTGTCATAAGTGGAATAGTTTAAGCATGCACCCTTCAATTTTTCACTAAAGAAAGCTAGAGGTTTACCTTCTTGCATAAGGACGCCGCCAATACCAATACCGGATGCGTCGCATTCAACCTCAAAGGGTTTTGTGAAGTCCGGTAGAGCGAGTAGGGGTGCATGGGTGAGGCGTCTCTTCAGCTCTTCAAAGGCTCTTTGCTGCGGTTCATTCCACTCAAAAGGAACCTTCTTTTTGGTCAAAGCCGTGAGTGGAAGCTCCTCACGTCACCAACTGACCTAGGAATCGGCCAATCATTGATTACCTTAACCTTGTCCTCATCCACTTGCAAACCATTGGCACTTACTACAAAACCAAGAAAAATCACTCGGTTAGTATAGAAATCACATTTTTGAATATTAGCATACAAGTATTCTATACGCAATGTAGCAAGCACATCTCTCAAATGATTTTCATGCTCCTTTAAAGTCTTACTATAGATAAGAATGTCATCAAAGTAGACTACAACAAATAAATCAATATATGGTCTCAAAATATGATTCATTAATCTCATTAAAGTACTAGGAGCGTTAGTTAAGCCAAAAAGCATTACTAGCCACTGATACGGAATTGTCCATGAATGAGTCGATCTAGGCACAATGATCTCGAATCCGGCTGAATGAAACGAATCCTGAATGCGGAATGAAAACGTGGCTGGTGAATGGCGTAGGAGGGTGAGAGAAGAACCAAAGAGAGTCAACGAAGGAACCAAGGCTGAAGAGCCAAAACCCCAATCGTGAACGCCCTAGACCCGTCTCCAATACAACTTTACACTAGCTCCGGCTGGACTAGCACAAAGAGGGACTCGTGAAGGCTCGAAGCACCAATCCGAAGGCGGTTGACACAAACAAGCTCAGCCAAGCAAACAACAACAATGCCAACCAAAAACTCTCTTGTTCTTTGATTGATTTTGTGAATGATTACAATCTGTAATTCTAAGCAATGGAAATAACGTAACTAATCTGCAGCTAAAGAGGCTATATAAATAGACTCTTTAGCTAGACAAAAATAAAGAAAAGAAAGCTGAAAACATTAGTGGGAAGGTGGTAATAAGAGAGCTTCCTCTAATGTAGCTAACAACCTAACAAACACTAATTCAGCTTAAAAATAGGCTGATTTATTCAAACTAATCCTAGGAGTGTGCTGAGTATGTTGGAAGTTTTTTTTAAGAGCAAATGGGCTATCCGAATGGGCTGAGTTGTTCAACAGATCCATGAGTGATTTGGATGTGTTTTAAGAGCCCAAATGATGATCCAAATGAGTTGAATTGTTACTCTCTTGGGCCTCTTTAAACGTGATCAGCTGGCTGCCTTCTTGGGCTGTTTTGGAACGAGCAGCTGCTTTCCTCCTTGGGCTGCATTGGACGTGAGCAACAGCCTCCTCTTGGGCTGCATTGGCGTGAGCAACAACCTCCTCTTGGGCTGCATTGGCGTGAGGAATAACCTCCTCTTGGGCTGCATTGGACGTGATCAACAACCTGCATGGCCTCCTCGAGCTGCATGGGAAGTGAGCACTTCGGCATGGTCTCCTTGCTTGGTTCGCTTGCTCCTACATTCACCAAAAGATTAACACATGATGTATGGAAATTAAATGGTTCATGAATTGTGTCAAGCAATAGCACTTCCCTTGACATAACTTCTTGGATCTCCTTAGCTCTTGCTCTAGTAATGGGACCTTGATATCTTCCATGTGATGTTCCTACATCACAAATTCAGCATCATCCACATATAATTCCTTATTGTAAGTAAAACCTAACATACTAGAATCCAAGGTGGTGAATAAGGTGTATCTCCTAGACAATGCATCCGCTACGACATTATCCTTTCCTTTCTTATACTTGATAATGTAAGGAAAGGTTTCGATGAACTCCATCCACCTACCATGCCGTCTATCTAGCTTATCTTGGCTTCTAAAGTGTCTAAGTGAATCATGATCGGTTTTCAAAACAAACTCTTGAGGCCAAAGGTAATGTTGTCATGTTTTGAGTACTCTAAACAAGGCATACAATTCTTTGTCATAAGTGGAATAGTTTAAGCATGCACCCTTCAATTTTTCACTAAAGAAAGCTAGAGGCTTACCTTCTTGCATAAGGACGCCGCCAATACCAATACCGGATGCGTCGCATTCAACCTCGAAGGGTTTAGTGAAGTCCGATAGAGCAAGTAGGGGTGCATGGGTGGGGCGTCTCTTGAGCTCTTCAAAGGCTCTTTGTTGTGGTTCATACCACTCAAAAGGAACCTTCTTTTTTGGTCAAAGGCTCTTTGCTGTGGTTCATTCCACTCAAGGTCCCATTACTAGAGCAAGAGCTAAGGAGATCCAAGAAGTTATGTCAAGGGAAGTGCTATTGCTTGACACAATGCGTGAACCATTTAATTTCCATACATCATGTGTTAATCTTTTGGTGAATGTAGGAGCAAGCGAACCAAGCGAGGAGACCATGCCAACGTTCTCACTTCCCCATGCAGCTCGAGGAGACCATGCAGGCTATTGCTCACGTCCAATGCAGCCCAAGAGGGAAGTTGTTGCTCACGCCCAATGCAGCCCAAGAGGAGGCTGTTGCTCACGCCCAATGCAGCCCAAGAAGAGGTTGTTGCTCACGCCCAATGCAGCCCAAGAGGAGGTTGTTGCTCACGCCCAATGCAGTCCAAGAGAAGGTTGTTGCTCATGTCCAAGGTAGCCCAAGAGGGGAGCAGCTGCTCACGTCCAAAACAGCCCAAGAGGGCAGCCAGCTGATCACGTTCAAAGAGGCCCAAGAGAGTAACAAGTCAGCCCATTCGGATGGCATTCGGATTGCCCATTTTTGCTCTTAAAATCGTCCAACTCAGCCAAGGAGTTGTTTGAATAAGTCAGCCTACTTTCATGCTGAATTAGTTGTTTGTTAGGTTGTTAGCTACATTAGAGGAAGGTCTCTTATCACCACCTTCCCACTAATGTTTTAATTTTCTTTTCTTTATTTTGTGTAGATAAAAGAGTCTTTATTGATAGCCTCTTTAGCTGCAGATTAGTTACGTTGTTCCCATTGCTTAGAATTGCATTTGTAATCATTCACAAAATCAATCAAAGAACAAGAGAGTTTTTGGTTGGCATTGCTGTTGTTGCTTGGCTGAGCTTGTTTGTGTAAACCGCCTTCGGATTGGTGCTTCGAGCCTTCACAAGTCCCTCTTTGTGCTAGTCCAGCAGGAGCTAGTGCAAAGTTGTATTGGAGACGGGTCAAGGGCATTCACGAGAGGGGTTTTGGCTCTTCAGCCTTGGTTCCTTCGTTGAATCTCTTTGGTTCTTCTCTCACCTTTCCTGCGCCCATTCATCACCTACGTTCCATTCCGCATTTCTGGATTCGCCTCATTCAGCCGGATTCGAGATCGTTGTACCTAGATCGACTCAATCACGGACAATTCCGTATCAGTTGGTATCAGAGCTCAGTTGGTACAATTGATCACTCCTTTCTTCTTGTTAACCTTATTGCTTATCCAATTGAGATCTAACTTGTGCTTGAAGTGTGCCAATTCTAAAAGCCGGACAACATCTTGAGGAGAGGTAAACACAAAACACAACAAAAGCAAAAAGAGTTCGAACGCTGCATACACAATTCGGTAACCTGCTCTCCCACAAGTCTCGTTGCAATCAATTTCGGTTACCTTCTCTCCTACAAATCTTTGACAAAGTCTAAGAGATCTTTCAAAAAAAAAAAAACACTACAAAACGGCTGGCTTTTATTAATCAACATCAAGCACAAGTAAACTCTTTCAATCATCTCAAAACGTCATTCTAAACACATTCACCGTACCTACACCAACCCAACGGTCAATACTCCAATTAGCGGTGTCTTGATCCATCTCCGACACTAACATTCAGTTTCAGCAGTTCTAGTTCCAAAGGGTTGCTAAGAAGGTTCGGAAATCGCGATCTTAAGGTGTTGGATCCTTACAACTCGAGCCACCAGCTAGGCAATACCAACGAGAGTGTGAGCGATACACAAGTGAGATCTTTGCTTTTCCAACCTAACCGGTTCTTTGTTTGTTACTTGAGCATGTCCAGGTCCCTAAGTCCCAACAAGTCAAGTAGCGAGAGCGTCACGCCTGAGATGATCAGTCTATTGAAACAATTGTCCGATTCCGTAGCTAACCTATCCAAACGAGTGGAGTCTATGAAAGCACGAACACCACCAGCCGGGACACCACCTTTGAGAACCAACTATGAGTTTGGCGGTCCTTCACGTGTTACTAGAGAGCCGGATCCTCCGGATCAAGGTAATTTACATTCCAATGAACCCCCTACTGCTTCTAACATGCCACCCTTTGTTGATAACTTTCAGCGACGGAATGAAGCTTATTTTGAGGACCACACATGGGAGGGTTACAATCGGCCATTCCAGCAGCCAAGGCAAGGACGAGATAACATTCGGCCCTATCAGGAGCAAGACGGACTCGGAAAAGTCAAAATCAAAATTCCCGTCTTTGAAGGAAAGTGTGATCCCGACGTCTACACGGAGTGGGAAACTAAAGTTGAGCAAATCTAATTGTGTCACAACTTTAGCGAGCCTAGGAAGGTTCAGCTAGCCGCTCTCGAGTTCCAAGGCTATGCTTTGGTATGGTGGGATCACGTAGTCAAAGAAAGAGTTCGAACATTGGATCCTCAAATCACCACATGGGAGCATATGAAGGCACTATTGAGGTTGATATGTATCCATACAGCACCATGGAGCAATTACTACACTTGTCCATCAAGGTGGAAAGGAAGACTAAGGTGCGAAACCGGGAATATAAACCACCCCATGGAACGCCCAACGCTTGGAAAGCACAAGGGAGCCGGCTACTGCCTAACCACAGCAAGGAGCAAGGAAGCTGGAAGGAAGAGAGGAAGTCGGCACCTATGGGCCAAGAACGGCAAAGAAGGTCTTCTACACCGTCCACTACACCACGATCCTTGAATGAGCCTTCAAGTGATCATCGAGGGAGTACTCATATCTCTAACTCTAGAACTAGGGACATTGTGTGTTTTAAATGCCAAGGTAGAGGTCACATGAGTAGAGAATGTCCTAATAGACGCACTTTGATCATAAATCATCTAGGAGAATATGAGAGTGAGGATGATGTGGAATTAGATGATGAAAATGCCTTAAATGATGACAATGAACAAAATGAGAATGATGATTGCATTGAGTATGAACAAGGTGAATCTTTGATAGCTAGGAGAACTTTGCATGTCCAACTAGCACCTTGTGAGGATAACCAACGTGAAAATCTGTTTCATACTAGGTGTAGTATTAAAGGAAAAGTGTGTAATTTGATAATTGATGGAGGATAACCAACGTGATCCCACCATACCAAAGCATAGCCTTGGAACTCGAGAGCAGCTAGCTGAACCTTCCTAGGCTCGCTAAAGTTGTGACACAACAAGATTTGCTCAACTTTAGTTTCCCACTCCGTGTAGACGTCGGGATCACACTTTCCTTCAAAGACGGGAATTTTGATTTTGACTTTTCCGAGTCCGTCTTGCTCCCGATAGGGCCGAAAGTTATCTCGTCCTTGCCTTGGCTGCTGGAATGGCCGATTGAAACTCTCCCACGTGTGGTCCTCAAAATGAGCTTCATTCCATCGCTGAAGTTATCAACAAAGGGTGGCATGTTAGAAGCATTAGGGGGTTCGTTGGAATGTAAATTGCCTTGATCCGGATGATCCGGCTCTCTAGTAACACGTGAAGGACCGCCAAACTCATAGTTGGTTCTCAAAGGTGGTGTCCCGGCTGGTGGTGTTCGTGCTTCCGTAGACTCCACTCGTTTGGATAGGTTAGCTACGGAATCGGACAATTGTTTCAATAGACTAATCATCTCAGGCGTGACGGTCTCGCTACTCGACTTGTTGGGACTTAGGGACTTGGACATGCTCAAGTAACAAACAAAGAACCGGTTAGGTTAGAAAAGCAAAGATCTCACTTGTGTATCGCTCACACTCTCGTTGGTATTGCCTAGCTGGTGGCTCGAGTTGTAAGGATCCAACACCTTAAGATCGCGATTTCCGAACCTTCTTAGCAACCCTTTGGAACTAGAACTGCTGAAACTGAATGTTAGTGTCGGAGATGGATCAAGACACCCCTAATTTGAGTATTGACCGTTGGGTTGGTGTAGTTATGGTGAATGTGTTTAGAATGACGTTTTGAAGTTGTTTTGAGAGAGTTTTCTTGTGCTTGAATAATAAAAAAGGGCCAGCCGTTTTGTATAGTCTTTTTTTTTTTTTGAAAGATCTCTTAGACTTTGTCAAAGATTTGAGGGAGAGAAGGTAACCGAAACTGATTGCAGCGAGAATTGTAGGAGAGCAGGTTACCGAATTGTGTATGCAGCGTTTGAGCTCTCTTTTTGTTTTGTTTTCGTTTTGTGTTTACCTCTCCTCAAGATGTTGTCCGGCTTTTTGAATTGGCACACTTCAAGCACAAGTTAGATCTCAATTGGATAAGCAATAAGATTAACAAGAAGGAGTGATCAATTGTACCAACCTGGCTCTGATACCAACTGATACGGAATTTTCCGTGATTGAGTCGATCTAGGTACAATGATCTCGAATCCGGCTGAATGAGGCGAATCCAGAAATGTGGAATGGAACGTAGGTGATGAATGGGCGCAGGAAAGGTGAGAGAAGAACCAAAGAGAGTCAACGAAGGAACCAAGGCTGAAGAGCCAAAACCCCTCTCGTGAATGCACTAGACCCGTCTCCAATACAACTTTACACTAGCTCCGGCTGGACTAGTACAAAGAGGGACTCGTGAAGGCTCGAAGAACCAATCCGAAGGCGGTTGACACAAACAAGCTCAGCCAAGCAAACAACAGCAATGCCAACCAAAAACTCTCTTGTTCTTTGATTGATTTTGTGAATGATTACAAATGCAATTCTAAGCAATGAAAAATTAACGTAACTAATCTGCAGCTAAAGAGGCTATCTATATAGACTCTTTTATCTAGACAAAATAAAGAAAAGAAAATTAAAACATTAGTGGGAAGGTGGTAATAAGAGAGCTTCCTCTAATGTAGCTAACAACCTAACAAACACTAATTCAGCTTAAAAATAGGCTGACTTATTCAAGCAACTCCTTGGAGTGAGTTGGACGATTTTTAAGAGCAAATTGGGCTATCCGAATGGGCTGAATTGTTCAATAGATCCATGAGTGATTTGGCTGTGTTTTAAGAGCCCAAATGATGATCTGAATGAGCTGACTTGTTACTCTCTTGGGCCTCCTTGAACGTGATCAGCTGGCTGCCCTCTTGGGCTGTTTTGGACGTAAGCAGCAGCCTACCCTCTTGGACTGCCTTGGACGTGTTTGCTTGCCTCCCCTCTTGGGCTGCCTTGGACGTGATCAACAACTTCTCCTCTTGGGCTGCTTTGGATGTGAGCAACAGCCTCCCCTCTTGGGCTGCATGGGACATGAGCAACAGCCTCCTCTCTTGGCTGCTTTTGACGTGATCGATAGCCTCCTCTTGGACTGCTTTGGACGTGAGCAACATTTCCTCCCTTTGCTTGCTTGCTCCTGCATTCATCAAAAGATTAACACATGAGGTATTGCAATTAAATGGTTCACGCATTGTGCCAAGCAATAGCACTTCCCTTGACGTAGCTTCTTGGATCTCCTTAGCTCTTGCTGTAGTAATGGGACCTTGATAGCTTCCATGTGATGGTCCTACATCACAAACTCAACATATGGTAACACATCCTCCCACTCTTTCAAATTCTTCTTAATTACAGCCCTTAAAAGTGTCCCTAAAGTCCTATTAGTTACTTCGGTTTGGCCATCAGTTTGAGGGTGGCTAGCGGTAGAGAACAACAACTTAGTACCTAGCTTACCCCATAAAGTCTTCCAAAAGTAACTAAGAAATTTCACATCCCGATCACTAACGATGGTTCTAGGAACTCCATGTTGCCTAACTACTTCTCTAAAGAAGAGGTTTGCAACATTAGTGGCATCATCCGTTTTGTGACAAGCTATGAAGTGTGCCATCTTAGAGAACCTGTCTACCACCACAAAAATAGAGTCTCTTCCCCTCTTAGTCCTAGGTAATCCCAAAATAAAGTCCATACTAATGTCTTCCCAAGGAGCTGCATGAATGGGTAAAGGGGTATACAAACCATGGGGCATGACTCTAGACTTTGCTTTCAAGCATTCTAAGCATCTTTTCACAAAATTCTCAACATCTCTAAGCATGTGTGGCCAATAAAAATGAGTATGCAGCATATGATATGTCTTATCTCTACCAAAGTGACCCATCAAACCTCCCCTATGGGATTCATCCACAAGTAATAGCCTAAGAGAACACTTTGGAATGCATACTTTATCAACTCTAAACAAGAAGCCATCAAACAAGTAAAACTTATCTACAACTCCTTTTTCCACACAAGCATTATAAATCTCTCCAAAATCATCATCCTTTTAATATAAATCCTGATACAGTGTTAATCCGTGATTGAGTCGATCTAAGCACAATGATCTCGAATCCGGTTGAATGAGGAAATTTCAGAATGCGGAATGGAACGTAGGTGATGATTGTCGCAGGAAAGGTGAGAGAAGAACCAAAGAGAGAGTCAATGAAGGAACCAAGGGTGAAGAGCCAAAACCCCAATCGTGACTGCCCTAGACCCGTCTCCTATACAACTTTACACTAGCTCCGGCTGGACTAGCACAAAGAGGGACTCGTGAAGGCTCGAAGCACCAATCCGAAGACGGTTGACACAAACAAGCTCAGCCAAGCAACAACAGCAATGCCAACAAAAAACTCTCTTGTTCTTTGATTGATTTTGTGAATGATTACAAATGCAATTCTAAGCAATGGAAAATAACGTAACCAATCTGCAGCTAAAGAGGCTATATAAATAGACTCTTTTATCTAGACAAAAATAAAGAAAAGAAAGCTGAAAACATTAGTGGGAAGGTTGTAATAAGAGAGGTTCCTCTAATGTAGCTAACAACCTAACAAACCAGTAATCAGCATGGAATTAGGCTGAATTATTCAAACATATCTTTGGGAGTGAGATGGCCGATTTCTAAGAGCCAAATGGGCTATCCGAATGGGCTGCATTGTTCAACAGATCCATGAGTGATTTGGATGTGTTTAAAGAGCCAAAATGATGATCCGAATAAGCTGAATTGTTACTCTCTTGGGCCTCTTTGAACTTGATCAGCTGGATGCCCTCTTGGGCTGTTTTGGACGTGAGCATCTCCTCCCTTTGCTCTTGGGCTGCCTTCGACGTCTCCTCCCTTTGCTCTTGGGCTGCCTTGGACATGAGCAGCAGGCTAACCTCGTGGGCTGCTTTGGACGTGATCAACAGCCTCCTCTTGGGCTGCATTGGGCGTGAGCAACAGCCTCCTCTTGGGCTGCATTGGCGTGAGCAACAGCCTCCTCTTGGGCTGCATTGGCATGAGCAACAGTCTCCTCTCCTGGGCTGCATGGGACGTGAGCAACAACCTGCATGGTCTCCTCGAGCTGCACGGGAAGTGAGCACGTCGGCATGGTCTCCTTGCTTGGTTCGCTTGCTCCTACATTTACCAAAAGATTAACACATGATGTATGGAAGTTAAATGGTTCATGCATTGTGTCAAGCAATAGCACTTCCCTTGACATAACTTCTTGGATCTCCTTAGCTCTTGCTCTAGTAATGGGACCTTGATAGCTTCCATGTGATGGTCCTACATCATCCACTCCTTCTTGGAAAGAATTCGACCCCGAATTTTCATCTTGTTCCGAATCTCCTTCATAGGGGCTCAAAACTCCTACATTAAAAGTGGTGCTAACTCCATACTCTTCCGGTAAGTCCAACACATATGCATTGTCATTAATCCGGTGTAAGACTTTGAATGGTCCATGTCCTCGTGGTGCTAGCTTGGAATGGCGTTTTGTTGGAAACCGCTCTTTCCTTAGATGTAGCCAAACTAAGTCGTCGGGCTGGAAAACCATTTTCCGACGTCCTTTGTTTTTCCGTGCTGTAGTTTCAACACCTTTATTGTCAAGTGCAGCCTTGGTCTTAGCATGAAGTTCCTTAATGTAGTCCACCTGTTCCAAAGCATCAAAAGCTACTCGATCCTTTCGAGGAATTGGTAATAAGTCCAAAGGAGTTAAAGGGTTAAATCCATAAACACATTTGAAAGGTGATAACGAAGTGGAAGAATGCATGGTGCGATTATAAGCAAACTCAATATGTGGTAATATGTCTTCCTATTCTTTTAAGTTATCTTTCAACATGGTTCTAAGGAGGGTCGTTAGGGTCCTATTGGTGACTTCCGTTTGCCCATCTGTTTGGGGATGACTAGAGGTCGAAAATAGTAATCTAGTGCCCATTTTTCCCCAAAGTGTCTTCCAAAAGAAACTCAAAAACTTGACATCCCTATCAGTAACAATAGTTTTAGGTATTCCATGCAATCTCACTATTTCCTTAAAGAAAAGATTAGCAACATTATATGCATCTTCAGTTTTATGACATGGAATAAAATGTGCCATTTTAAAGAATCTATCTACTACCACAAAAATGGAATCTCTTCCTTTCTTAGTCCTAGGTAGTCCAACAATGAAATCCATACTTATGTCCTCCCAAGGGCCATTAGGCGTCGGTAAGGGTGTATACAGCCCGTGGGGTTGTACCCTAGCTTTGGCCTTAAGACATTCAATGCACCTTTTCAGCATGTGTTCTACATCAATTAACATATGAGGCCAATAAAAGTGAGTTTGCAACATGTGATAAGTTTTGTCCCTCCCAAAATGCCCCATTAGACCTCCTTTATGGGCTTCTTCCACCAATAAGATCCTAAGGGAACATCTAGGTATGCAAA
This sequence comes from Fagopyrum esculentum, assembly GCA_033239045.1. NCBI lineage: Eukaryota > Viridiplantae > Streptophyta > Magnoliopsida > Caryophyllales > Polygonaceae > Fagopyrum > Fagopyrum esculentum. The sequence continues at coordinate 86,540,383 of BSUD01000002.1, forward strand.
TCTTATCCACTTTAAACAAGAAACCTTCAAACACAAAGTACTTATCATAAGGGCCTTGAGTAGTGCATCTATGAAATATCTTCCCAAATTCAGCATCATCCACATATAATTCTTTAATGTAAGTAAAACCTAACATTCTAGAATCCAAGTGGTGATTAAGGTGTATCTCCTAGAAAATGCATCCGCTACGACATTATCCTTTCCTTTCTTATACTTGATAATGTAAGGAAAGGTTTCTATGAACTCCATCCACCTACCATGCCGTCTATCTAGCTTATCTTGGCTCCTAAAGTGTCTAAGTGAATCATGATCGGTTTTCAGAACAAACTCTTGAGGCCAAAGGTAATGTTGCCATGTTTTGAGTACTCTAAACAAGGCATACAATTCTTTGTCATAAGTGGAATAGTTTAAGCATGCACCCTTCAATTTTTCACTAAAGAAAGCTAGAGGCTTACCTTCTTGCATAAGGACGCCGCCAATACCAATGCCGGATGCGTCGCATTCAACCTCAAAGGGTTTGGTGAAGTCCGGTAGAGCTAGTAGTGGTGCGTGGGTGAGGCGTCTCTTGAGCTCTTCAAAGGCTCTTTGCTGCGGTTCATTCCACTCAAAAGGAACCTTCTTTTTGGTCAAAGCCGTGAGTGGTGCTGCAATGGTGCTAAAATCTCTCACAAACCTTCTATAGAATGTAGCTAAGCCATGGAAGCTCCTCACGTCACCAACTGACCTAGGAATCGGCCAATCATTGATTGCCTTAACCTTGTCCTCATCCACTTGCAAACCATTGGCACTTACTACAAAACCAAGAAAAATCACTCGCTTAGTATAGAAATCACATTTTTGAATATTAGCATACAAGTATTCAATATGCAATGTAGCAAGCACATCTCTCAAATGATTTTCATGCTCCTCTAAAGTCTTACTATAGATAAGAATGTCATCAAAGTAGACTACAACAAATAAACCAATATAAGGTCTCAAAATATGATTCATTAATCTCATGAAAATACTAGGAGCGTTAGTTAAGCCAAAAGGCATTACTAGCCACTCATAGAGACCAAATTTTGTTTTAAAAGTTGTTTTCCATTCATCCCCTTCCCTCATTCTAATTTGATGGTAGCCACTCCTAAGGTCAATCTTAGTGAAAATTGTAGAACCATGTAACTCATCAAGCATATCATCTAAACGGGGAATCGGGTGTCTATACTTGATAGTAATGTTATTGATTCCTCTACAATCAATACACATTCTCCAAGAATTATCCTTCTTGGGTACTAGCAGAACGGGAACGGCACAAGGACTAAGGCTTTCCCGAACATACCCCTTATCTAGCAAGGCTTGAACTTGGTTCTGAATTTCCTGGGCTTCCGTAGTGTTCATCCTATAGGCGGGCCTATTGGGAAGAGTGGCTCCGGGTATTAAATCTATTTGGTGTTCAATGCCCCTATTGGGCGGCAAGCCGGCTGGAATCTCATCAGGAAAAACGTCTCTAAATTCGTCTAACAGCCCCTGAATAGATCTAGGAAGTGGGTTCGTAGAGTCATGAGGCACATTCACTAGAGATTTACCCAAACTCATCATTAGCACATCAATAGAAGCATAGTTAGTGACATATTCATTCCTAGACTCAAGATAGCTACTTGTTGGTTGTACTAACAATGTTTGATGGGTTTTGTTCTCTTTACACTTAGGCCGTGTGATCTTAGGCTTTGGAGGGGTTCCTTGCTCTACCCTCTTGTTCTTATAGTACTCGGCTATTTGTAAAGCTGTCATAGGTTTAAGTGTTAAAGTTTTACCCTTATACTCAAAGCTATACTTGTTAGAAAACCCATCATGGACAACTTTCTATCATATTGCCATGGACAACCAAGCAACAATTGACAAGCATTCATAGGCACAACATCACATGTAATAACATCCTCATATGATCCTAATGTTATATTGACCTTAGTTTGCTTATTGACCTTAAGTTCTCCACACTCATTCATCCAATGTAGTTTATATGGCCTAGGGTGATAAAATGTAAGAAGTTGTAATTTGTTTTCCATTTCAGTGCTAGCTATGTTGCAACAACTTCCTCCATCAATTATCACATTACACACTTTTCCTTTAATGCTACACCTAGTACGAAACAGATTTTCACGTTGGTTATCCTCACAAGGTGCTAGTTGGACATGCAAAGTTCTCCTAGCTATCAAAGATTCACCTTGTTCATACTCAATGCAATCATCATTCTCATTTTGTTCATTGTCATCATTTAAGGCATTTTCATCATCTAATTCCACATCATCCTCACTCTCATACTCTCCTAGATGATTTATGATCAAAGTGCGTCTATTAGGACATTCTCTACTCATGTGACCTCTACCTTGGCATTTAAAACACACAATGTCCCTAGTTCTAGAGTTAGAGATAGGAGTACTCCCTCGATGATCACTTGAAGGCTCATTCAAGGATCGTGGAGTAGTGGACGGTGTAGAAGACCTTCTTTGGCCTTCTTGGCCCATAGGTGCCGATTTCCTCTCCTCCTTCCGGCCGCCTTGCTCCCTATTGTGGTTAGACAGCCGGCTGTTTTGTGCTTTCCAAGCATTGGGCATCCCGGGAGGTGGCTTGTATTCCCGGTTTCGCACCTTAGTCTTCCTTTCCACCTTGATGGCCAAATGTAGTAATTGCTCCATGGTGCTGTATGGATACATATCAATCTCATTAGCCAAATTAGAATTCAGAATACGAAGGTACCTTGCCATATAGTGTTTTCTTCATCCTCTAGAACGTTGGCCTTCACCATAGCAACTTGCATATTCGTATAGGCTTCCTCAGCGCTAAGTGAGCCTTGTCTCAAATTTTCCAGCCGTCGTCGAAGCTCTCGGGTATAGTGAGGTGGAATGAACCTAGCCCTCATTAGTGCCTTCATATGCTCCCATGTGCTGATTTGAGGATCCAAGGTTCGAACTCTTTCTTTCACTACGTGATCCCACCATACCAAAGCATAGCCTTGGAACTCGAGAGCGGCTAGTTGAACCTTTCTAGGCTCGCTGAAGTTGTGACACAACCAAATCTGCTCAACTTTAGTTTCCCACTCCGTGTAGACGTCGGGATCACACTTTCCTTCAAAGACGGGAATTTTGATTTTGACCTTTCCGAGTCCGTCTTGCTCTTGATAGGGCCGAAGGTTATCTCGTCCTTGCCTTGGCTGTTGGAATGGCCGATTGTAGCCCTCCCACGTGTGGTCCTCAGCTTCATTCCGTCGCTGAAAGTCATCAACAAATGGTGGCATTTAGAAGCTTTAGGAAGGACGTTGGACTGTACATTACCTTGATCCGGAGGATCCGGCTCTCTAGTAACGCGTGAAGGACCGCCAAACTCATAGTTGGTTCTCAAAGGTGGTGTTCCGGCTGGTGGTGTTCGTGCTTCCATAGTCTCCACTCGCTTGGATAGTTTAGCTACGGAATCGGACAATTGTTTCAATAGACTGATCATCTCAGGCGTGACGGTCTTGCTACTCGACTTGCTGGGACTTAGGGACCTGGACATGCTCAAGTAACAAACAAAGAAACTGGTTAGGTTGGAAAAACAAAGATCTCACTTGTGTATCGCTCACACTCTCGTTGGTATTGCCTAGCTGGTGGCTCGAGTTGTAAGGATCCAACACCTTAAGATCGCGATTTCCGAACCTTCTTAGCAACCCTTTGGAACTAGAACTGCTGAAACTGATGTTAGTGTCGGAGATGAATCAAGACACCCCTAATTGGAGTATTGACTGTTGGGTTGGTGTAGGTATGGTAAATTGTGTTTGGAATGACGTTTTGAGATGATTGAAAGAGTTTACTTGTGCTTGTCGTTGATTAATAAAGGCCAGCCGATTTTGTAGTGTATTTTTTTTTTTGAAAGATCTCTTAGACTTTGTCAAAGATTTGTAGGAGAGAAAAGTAACCGTAATTGATTGCAGATAGGGTTTCCGAAAATGTGTATGCAGCGTTGAGCTCCCTTTTTTTTTTGCTTTTGTTGTGTTTTGTGTTTACTCTCCTCATGATGTTGTCCGGCTTTTGAATTTGCATACTTCAAGCACAAGTTAGATCTCAATTGGATAAGCAATAAGGTTAACAAGAAGAAGAAGTGATCAATTGTACCAACTGAGCTCTGATACCAACTGATACGGTGTTAATCTGTGATTGAGTCGATCTAGGCACAATGATCTCGAATCCGGTTGTATGAGGCGATTTCAGAATGCGGAATGGAACGTAGGTGATGAATGGCGCAGGAAAGGTGAGAGAAGAACCAAAGAGAGAGTCAATGAAGGAACCAAGGCTGAAGAGCTAAAACCCCAATCGTGACTGCCCTAGACCTGTCTCCAATACAACTTTACACTAGCTCCGGCTGGACTAGCACAAAGAGGGACTCGTGAAGGCTCGAAGCACCAATCCGAAGACGGTTGACACAAACAAGCTCAGCCAAGCAACAACAGCAATTCCAACCTAAAACTCTCTTGTTCTTTGATTGATTTTTTGAATGATTACAAATGCAATTCTAAGCAATGGAAAATAACGTAACTAATCTACAGCTAAAGATGCTATATAAATAGACTCTTTTATCTAGACAAAAATAAAGAAAAGAAAGCTGAAAACATTAGTGGGAAGGTGGTAATAAGAGAGCTTCCTCTAATGTAGCTAACAACCTAAAAAACCACTAATCAACATGGAATTAGGCTGAATTATTGAAACATATCTTTGGGAGTGAGCTGGCCGATTTCTAAGAGCCAAATGGGCTATCCGAATGGGCTGCATTGTTCAACAGATCCATGAGTGATTTGGATGTGTTTAAAGAGCCCAAATGATGATCCGAATAAGATGAATTGTTACTCTCTTGGGCCTCTTTGAACTTGATCAGCTGGCTGCCCTCTTGGGCTGTTTTGGACGTGAGCATCTCCTCCCTTTTCTCTTGGGCTGCCTTGGACGTCTCCTCCCTTTGCTCTTGGGCTGCCTTGGACGTGAGCAGCAGGCTAACCTCGTGGGCTGCTTTGGACGTGATCAACAACCTCCTCTTGGGCTGCATTGGGCGTGAGCAACAGTCTCATCTTGGGCTGCATTGGGCGTGAGCAACAACCTCCTCTTGGGCTGCATTGGCGTGAGCAACAACCTCCTCTTGGGCTGCATTGGCGTGAGCAACAGTCTCCTCTCCTGGGCTGCATGGGACGTGAGCAACATCCTGCATTGTCTCCTCGAGCTGCATGGGAAGTGAGCACGTCGGCATGGTCTCCTTGCTTGGTTCGCTTGCTCCTACATTCACCAAAAGATTAACACATGATGTATGGAAGTTAAATGGTTCACGCATTGTGTCAAGCAATAGCACTTCGCTTGACATAACTTCTTGGATCTCCTTAGCTCTTGCTCTAGTAATGGGACCTTGATAGCTTCCATGTGATGGTCCTACATCAAATCCTTAATGTAAACAAAGCCAAGAATTCTAGCATCCAATGTAGTTAGCAAAACATGTCTCCTAGAAAGTGCATCAACTACTACATTATCTTTTCCTTTCTTGTACTTAATCACATAAGGAAATGTTTCAATGAACGCCATCCACCTACCATGCCTTCTATCAAGTTTATCTTGGATCCTAAAGTGTTTTAATGATTCATGATCAGTATGCAATATAAACTCTCTAGGCCAAAGATAATGTTGCCAAGTCCTAAGCACTCTAAACAATGCATAGAGCTCCTTATCATAAGTAGAATAATTCAGAGTTGGACCTTTCAATTTCTCACTAAAGAAGGCGATGGGTTTGCCCTCTTGCATAAGTACTCCACCAATTCCTATACCCGAAGCATCACACTCCACCTCAAATGCCTTAGTGAAGTCCGGGAGAACAAGCAATGGGGCGTTGGTCAACATCCACTTGAGCTTTTCGAAAGCTCTCTCTTGGGCCTCTCCCCACACAAATGGTATATTCTTCTTGGTGATCTCAGTTAGAGGGGCGGCTATGGTACTGAAGTCTCTCACAAATCGCCTATAAAAGCTAGCCAATCCATGAAAGCTGCGCACATCACCAAGAGACGTCGGGGTTGGCCAATCTCGAATAGCTTTGATCTTCTCCTCATCTACTCGCAGCCCTTGAGCACACACTACAAAGCCAAGAAATATAACTTCATTTGTTAGGCGGGCCGGTTTGGGAGAGTAGCTCCGGGAATAAGATCTATTTGGTGCTCAATAACCCGCAATGGTGGCAACCCGGGGGGTATTTCATCCGGAAACACATATGCAAACTCATCCAAGATAGCTAAATACTATGGGGTAAATCAACTAGGTTCGAGTTGCTTACCAAATTCAGCCCTTTACACAAACACACGAGCGCAACATCGGGAGGGAGGTAATCTGTGATGTATTCCCTCTTGGTTGCGAGCAATGTCCTCGGTGGTGGTGGTTGGACGGCTGCTGCGGTCGCTTTACCTTTGGCGGCGGTCCTTGCTGCAGCGAGGTTGTCCATGGCGTCGGCCTCCTTGGCGGCTGCAGAGAGCGCTCCTACCTTGGCCGGCGTCGTCTCCGTGTAACCGCTGCTTGCTTGGCCAACATCTCTTGATTTCTTCTCAAAAGCCTCCGCAATCTGCATAGGAGTCATGGGCTTGAGAGTAACAAGTTTATCTTTAAAGGTACAGGAATACTTGTTAGTAAAACCGTTATGCAACACTTCCTATCATATTGCCAAGGTCGGCCTAACAAAACATGACAAGCTGGCATTGGAACCACATCACATAGAATAGTGTCTTCATAATGTCCTAAGGTAATGTGAATTTTAGCTTGCTTGTTTACCTTAAGCTCACCACAATCATTCATCCAATGTAGCTTGTAAGGCCTAGGGTGGTAGAAAGTTGTTATTTGCAATTTAGAAATCAATTCCGTGCTAGCTATGTTGCAATAACTCTCACCGTCAATTATAACGTTACAAATCTTCCCTTTTACTAAGCATCTAGTGTGAAATAGATTTTCTCTTTGATTATCTTCACAAGGAGTAGGTTGTAAGTGTAAAGTCCTCCTAGCTATCAAAGTTTCCCCATGTTCATACCCTATACCATCATCATCATCATCAAAAACAGGATTGTCAACAACATTTTCAAATTCATTTTCATCATTGTCGGATTCCGACTCATATTGACCTAGATGATTGATTACAAGGACTCTTTTGTTTGGGCATTCTGTCATCATGTGCCCTTTACCTTGACACTTATAGCAAGTCACATCTCTAGCTCTAGAATTAGCATTAGGCACAAGGGGGCTAGAGTTACTTAGCTTGGATCCCGAAGGAGTAGCCGGGTTAGCCATGGGAGGAAACGAAGGACCGGAGGGTGCGGCACCACGCCGAGCAGTGGCGTCAGCTCCTTGTGCAGCGGTTGTCCCTCCCCTCGCACCGGTGTTCTCCTTGCCGTAGGACGAGTTCTTCCACTTGTTCACTGCATTTAGTGCATTGTACTCCGCTCATTGGTACCTACTCTTGGACTTCCTTTCCACTTTTATCGCTAAATGTAGCAATTATGTCATAGAACCATATGGAAACAAGTCCACCTCGTTAGCTAAAGAAGGATGCAAGACTCGAAGATACCTGGCCATCGTAGCCTCTTCATCCTCCGACACATTGGCTCGGGCCATTGCAACTTGCATGGCATTGAAGGTTTCCTCGGCGCTTAGATTGTCTTGCCTCAAGTTCTCAAGGCATTGCCGAAGCTCCCTATGGTAATGGTGAGGTATGAACCGAGCTCTCATCATTGCTTTCATTTGTTCCCAAGTAGCCACAGGGGGATCAAGAGCGAGCCTCCTTTCCTGTACTAGCTTATCCCACCAAATAAGGGCAAATTCCTGAAATTCCAAGGCTACCAATTGCACCTTCTTGTACTCGCAGAAATTGTGGCAAGACCAAATTTGTTCTATCTTGGTCTCCCATAACATAGATGTATCCGGGTCACACTTTCCCTCGAAGACGGGGATTTTCACCTTTATCTTACCAATCGCGTCTTCTTCGGGTTCCCGGTACCTACGTTGATATCATTGATACCCTTGCTGCGGTGGTGGAGCCCAAGCCTCTCCTGTCATTGATTGTTCCTCTTCCTCATTGTACATGTGCAAATTAATGGGAGGAACAACATTTCTAGGTAAGGGAGAGTTGGGACAAGGATCATACACATATCGGTGGCCCGGGTGGCCTTGAGGAGGCGGCTGCAAAGGCACTTGCGGCGCATTGCCTCGCTGTGCCATGGTAGCGGCCTCAAATGCGGTTCGTTGGTCGGGCAAAGGGCCTCGTGGCTGCGGCTGCGGCTGCGAGTGGTCTCCTTGCTCGAAGGCTGAAGCTAATGGTTTGCGAGCTTCTAGAGCCCTCATCCGAGTTGTCAAAGCGGCAATGTTGTCGTTCATTTGCTTCAACAAGCTGAAAGTTGTCGGATCTGTCGGCTCGGGGCTCGTCGTCGAAACACGGCTATGGGTAGACATTATCCCAAAGAAAAACAAACACTGAAATATGTTAAGGTTAGAAATCAAAACACCTCTCAAGTGTTTCACTCCTTTTTCCGCTCACACTCTTGTGATAGTCCCGCTTCGAATGAGTCAAAAACCCCACTTGAGTTAAGGTGTCTAGGTATCCAAAGCAACCAAAAATCGATTAGGGCTCAATGCAATTCAGTTCAATGCGAAATCAGCTCAAACCCAACAAGACTCATGAATGGAAAGAAATGAATCAAGAAGATCACCAAACATAATAATATAAAGAGAAGAAAAGAAGAAGACTTACCGATCAAAGCCCTACTTGTTGCACTTCCGGACTGCCTTGGAGTGTGAGTAATCCCAAGGCTAGGTTAGAGGTAACAAGGTGAGGAGGGAGGGCCCTTTAGGTGAAGGTATAAGCAGGTTTGGCGCTAAGTGCAAGGCACTAAGATAGGGCGCCGAGGGAGATAGAGTGGCGATGAGTGGGTGCGGCTGGGCTAAGGGCGATGGAGCGTTGATGGTTGGCTGAGAGTATGGTCTAGATGAGGGCTGGGAGACAAGGCCGTGGTCGAGAGTGTGGCCATGGGAGTAGGCAGTGCCGGTGGTGACGAGGCACTAGACTAAGTTTGCACAAAAAATAACATACAAAACTAAAGATCAAAAAATAAAATGTGACAAAGCTTCTGTTTTTTTTTTTGAATGATCAGCTCCTTTCTTTTTTTTTTTGTTGATCGAATTTTCTTTCCTTTTTTTTTTGAATTTGAATTTTGAGCTTTTTGTTACCTAAAATGTAAGAACTTCTTTGACTAACTAATCTGGCCAATAATTACAATTAAACAAAATAAATTAAAATGGAACAAGAGATAACTTCTACTTAGTGCCCTTGAAAGTGGGAAGGTGGAGTTTGAGAAAGATAACCGATTTAGGGAATGGCCTGCAGCAGTGGCTCAGGATAGCCGGCGAGGTGACGGTGATGGCCGGCCTAGGGTACTCACAAACTAACAAAACCTTCAACACAACAAGTCAAGCAACGGTAAGTTCAAGAACACAAGAAGAAGGCTCAACAAAATTTTCAAAACTGACACAATAAGGATGAAAGACACAAGATCGATCCGTCGTCAACCCGAGCTGTGATACCAATTGATACGGGGATGACCCGACGTTGGCTCGATCTAGACGACGGAAGGAGGAAACGAAGTGAAGAACAAGCTGATCCAAGGCGTCTTGATCTGCAGAGAGGTGACGCGAACAAGAACAACCAAGACAAGATACTAAACTAGAAATAAAGGTACGGAATTTAAAGGGAAGATCCGACGTTGATGAACCCGATACAAACAACGTGGAAACCCTTGATCTCGGGATCAAGAACCACCAAGAACGATGCAACGAACTCAGCCCCTTAGAACCCCACACAGTCGACTTAGGCCATCGATAGCACGAGGAGGATGCTTATGGAATCTCACGAACACCAAGAAGCCGAGAGCAATTGACACACGTGAAACAACTATGCCAAATCTGATCACAATAACTCTTCAATCAAAACTCTCCTTTGATTTAAGATGAAATCTAAAACCAGTGTTTTTCACCAAAAATAAGCTCCTTCAAAATGGCAATAAAAGAGCCTTTAAATAGTTTCAGCTCTTAAACAAAAGACAACAATAAAATTCTGGAAATTAAGCCCAATGGGCTACTTAAAACACACAATCACTAAGCAGACCTTATAAGGCCTCATTCCTCAATGAGAGGCATGGAGCGGCGTTGAGCGCTTGGTGAGGAGCAGCGGCGTCATGTGCAGGGCTGGCCGAGTCTTGTGCTTTGGCGTCGTTGCTCTCTTTCTTACCTAGGAGCCAAGCCTCGTTATGAACACTTGTAGCAAATAAAATCAGTAAGCCCTCGGTCTCATGCTCAATCTTCTTAGCTCGGGAACGAGTGATAGCTCCCTCATACACTAGAGATGCTAGCTCGGATGGTCCCTCATTAGAAAGCTTCACATCGTAATGGAATACCACCTTTAACCTTGTTAGAATAAATCCATCTCCTCCTTGATTTCTATCTTTAGTTGTCTATGTGTCTTCTAAAAGAACTTAGGTTCGTTATCTTTATTGGTCTAGTTGTCGTTAGATCATGGCTTCATTGGAACCACTTCCACACGTTAATGTTACTCCTTTTTCTTGTATGGTCTCCATCTCGATTTCTCTTAAGTTGTCTCGAGTTTTTTTTCTTGGTTGTCCTTCATTTACATCATCTCTAATCCTCCTCTTTGACCTCTTCTTAAAGGAGTACGAGGACTTCAAGGTGTTCGTCCGAACGTAGCGCTCAAACTCGATACTCGAGCATGTACATCTTCGTAAGTATACTATCCTATGTCAAACGACGTCGTCCAAGAGCGATGATATCGTACTAGCATCTTTTCTATTAGGTTTGTATCTCCATATGATACTATATATAAGAGTCCGTATATAAGAATATATATGTCCTATGTCCACATTGCTACTAATATAACACATCCGGCAATCCATTACAACACAACAAGGTCGAAAGCATATATAATAGTCCACATATATAACTATACATATAAATCACGTCCATCATGCAACTACAATCCACATATACTATACATATCTACATAAATAATATATACATTTATATATATAAAAATCCAATAAACTAAGCTGCCGAGATCCGAGGATGGAGTGGTGGTCCGCACATTCTACCCCGACTGACTATGCTCGTGATTTTGGAAACGAAAAATCATTTTAAACTTAAAACCCTTGAGAATAATGTTTCCTTCTATTCGGCCTTTAGAAGATTGCGAGAACCATTTTTGTCAACCTGGGGCTCTAATACCATATTGTAATACCCCAAATCCGCGGGACTCGGGATGATACGGGTGGAGACCTCACAATGGATCCCGACCCTTAGCTTGACAACAATTTCACCGGTTCTTGCAACAAGGCACAAACAAAGGCAAAAAAACAAAATACATTTTTATGCAATGAAAGGAAACCCGAAAGAATACAAACAACGGAATTCAGCCGAAAAAACCTCCAAAGACCAAACGCCATACACGCGGCATACAAAACAATAAACGAAGAACAATACACAACCCGACTCGAACCAAAACCCCTCCTAAAAAGTACGGAACCCCGACTGCCTACTCTTCCGGATCTCTCGGCCGCATTCCTAACTTGCAAGGCAATCTACACCACCGGTATAAAACCATTAGCTAATATTAAAGAATTAGAATCAAGGTGGAAGGCACAAACACAAGTAAATCATTATAAACACACATCATACTCCAAAGCACACAAATCCGGTTTATTATCTTTTTATAATTAGGTCATATTCCGTTCTGATTCAACTTAGGTTTGTGACACGAGAATCACCGTTCGGCTCGGTCCCTACTTACCGGCAAGGAATGATACTAATGCATCCGACCGTCTACCCACACGGGCTAGTCGCCGAGAACCTCCTAGACTCTCGCAAGAGCTAGGCAGATGATGTCACCGCCCGTTTTCATACACTTGGGCCAAAATAATATAAAGTCGGTGGTCTTATTACCGGTTTAGTTGTTATAACATAAACAATAAAACACACACCACCAAACACACATCGAAACTTATACGAAGAATACGAGAAAAGTAACTCCCAAGACTTACCTGACACAAAGCTAAACCCGATAACCACCGCTCTCAACTTCCCGTAGGAAGGCACTCAACGCCTGGTCAAAACAAGGCACACAATCAACATCTCTCTCACATGCTAGAAGTCCTTAGACTTCTAGTACCAATGATCTCGCTAGATCATAAACTATAACAACTTAAGGACATTTACCCTCCCAAGGACCTCACAAGATCGTAACTCATAACAACATACTCGGATAAGCCAATCCTTCAACTCCAAACTCCCACAAGATCATACAACCCTAACCTCGAGCCTCAGAACGCTCACAAGATCAACCATTTACCTTAAAGCCTTATAACAATCTCACAAGATAATAATCCTACCTCAAGGTTATAACAACCACAATCAATCAAACAATATCAAATCCTTAAAACTCACCTAAGGGTCCACAACAACCACTTGGCATTCTCACAAGGTTATGCTAGCACCAACCTAGCATGATACTACTACTAATCATTACTAGATCGAGGTAAGATCATAAGCTCAGGGGAGAAGGTACACATGTGACGTCAAAAGACGGAAGACGACCAATGGATGTCGATATAGATTCGTTGGGCCTTTATCGGGGCGCTTCCAAACCTAAAACCAAAGCTAAGCAAATTTAGCTTTTAGGCTAAATTTGAACGGAATATAACGTATAAAATTCGAAGGTAAAGTCGTGTTTCAAACGCCAACGTTAAAACAATACTGCTCAACCATTTTCCGGGCCTAAATACACTTATATGAACATGGGTCATAATCCGCAATTAAATCATTGATCCATAAATCGAAATCAATCCAGCAAAGAGCATAATAAATAATCTCAAAAGTTGCGTCAAATCTGAAATAAATCTTTGGGTTGTTTCGTGTAATTTTTTTCCACAGGGGGCAAAAAGTATAATAACCAAAATGTTGTGCCATAACTGAAAATGAGGAATCTGGGCACATTCTACAATTATACCAAAGTAGAGGGATCCCTATTTAATTTTGGAGAAGGGTTTCAAAACCCGTTCAACATCAGATGACGGTGGTGGCGGTGCAGAGAGAACACATGGGCTCTTGGTGGCATGGCTTCTGTAGAGGTTGGCTCCGACAGCGCAACACAGAGACGGCTCCACCGGCGTCGTTCGTGGCGGCAGAGCGTGGAGACGAGTGGCTCGAGCCCGCCGGAGTCCAAAGCAACAGGGGACGGCAAGAACAGAGGGTTGCAGAGAAGAAATGGGGAAGGAGAAGGCGGCGGAAGCACTATGCTGGCGACTTCGGTGGCTCAAGGCGGAAGTGAGGAGGCGACACCTTCCTCCTAGTGGATCCCTGGTGTTGCAACTCCTCTGGTGGGTTGCACATATGTGAGTAGAGAAAAGAAGAAGAGGAGGGGTTGTTCGATCGCTACCGGGGAAGAAGGGAGAGAGAGAAGAGAAGGTTGGGAAGGCTGCGCAGAGGGAGTAGGGGACAGAGGGAAGGACGAGGGGTCGGAGTTGGTGTGAGCAAGGGGTCGGGCGGCGAGAGGTCGGGTTGCAGGTGCCAACATGGGTGAGATGTCTGGGAGAGGATGTGCAACTCATCACATCCGCAGGAGAGAGGAAAGAAAGAAAATAAAAGCGTAAAAGAAAAAAAAAAGAAAAGAATAAAGAAAGGGGTATAAAGTGAATCCGATCCAAACGCATTCGTAACGGGATTTTCGAACCGTGAACACTTCCGACTTCTCCAAAAATAATAAGACGGATATATGCGAACATATCCAAAATATAATTATAATCGAAAAAGATATTCTTCGCCGTAAAATACTTTAAAATAAAATAAAGAAAATAATCAAATATTTAATCTAGTAAAATTATCAATAAAAGTAGGAAATAAATATTGAAAACGCGCCTAATAAAAATGGGGCGTAACAAAAACCATTAACTAATATTTAAGGCATTATATCAAGTGATGGCACAAAACACACGTAAGTCATCATAAGCACACAACATGCTCCAAATAACACAAATCCAGTTTATTATCATTTTATTAAGTCATTCCGTTACTAAGATAACTTAGGTTGGTGACACGAGAGTCCCCAAAACTCGCCTCAGTCCCCACTTACCGGCAAGGAATGATACTGATGCATCCGACCGTCTACCTGCACGGGCTAGTCGTCAAGAACCTCCTAGCTCGCAAGAGCTAGACAAGTTATCACTGCCCGTTATCATACACTTGTGCCAATATATATATATATATATATAGGAGTCGGTTGTCCTATGTCCGGTTTTGTTGTTATAAAGCAATACTAAAACACACACACACCACCGAACACGCATCGATGCTAATACAAAGAATAGGAGCTGTGTAAGTCTAGAGACTTACCTCGTCCCAAACGCTAAACTCACAAACCCACTCTCAATTCCCTTGGGAAGAAGTCCACAACCTGCTCACAACAAGATATGTAAGAACAACTCACTCACACTCAAGAAGTCTTATTAGACTTCCACCAATCTAATGATCTACGCAAGATCATCTAACTCACAAGCTAGGGCCGCATCCTAGCAACCATGATACGAACATCACACTCAACACATGATAGAGTCTCACAAGAGCCTACTCCCTCACATGATTAAGCTGCAACCAAGAAGGAACATACTAGCCTAGCCCATGCTCATCATACTCGAATCCAACAAACCACAACAAGCCTTAAGGGCTTCTAGGTTCCCAAACACTAGATGGCATTCACAACTACCCTAGGTACATCCTAGGAATGCTACTACCATGAAACCACTTCACCGCTAAGGAAGGAACGAAGAGGAAGGGAGAAGAAAAGCCTAATGTTGAAGAAACGCAGCCGCGGAAGAAAACTAGCGCGACTACGGAGGAGCTGTCACCGCCCCCGCGGGTCTAGGCGCGGCCCCTACGGTGGTCGGAAGTCCTGGCGTCGCCCTTGCGGTGGCCTGGGTCCGTCCCTGCAGCTCAGAAGATCAGCCCCCGCGGTCGAATTGCAGAAGCTCGTCTTCTTCGTCTTTGACAATGAATCTTGAATTTAAGGGGACTCCTTCTCTTGTTGGGTCTTCTCCAAATATGAACCACAAAGCCTAAGCTCCTCTCCACAACCTAATCTTTCTAGGAACACATGCATGCAAGGAAATTAACAAGAAACCTCTTCTAAAGCTTCATCCATAACAATGAAGAAGGAGAGAAGAAGAAGAAGAAGAAGAAGATGCTCAACAAGAAAGAAGAAGAGAGGGAGACGGAGAAGCTTATCAGACTTGATCCATTACTCCTCTATTGCAGTCCACACTCAAAGAGATCCAAAGAGAAAGATGAGGGAGAAGAGAGCACGAGGGAGGAAGATTGGAGAAAGAGTGTAACGTGAAACACAAGTGAGGAGAGAGAGGAAAGTCAAGCTGCACAAAGGGAGGGGAACAAGGGGTTAGCTGACCGGCTTGTCTCCTTTGTGCTAGAAAGGAAGGTTCCAAACTACAAAGGTGGGTAATGAGGGTCGGAATGGGATTTTGGAATAAAATCCCGTTACTCAGCATCTCGTGTCAAAAGAAAAAATTGAGCCGCGCGTGCGGGAAATGTCGATAACTCGCCAGCCAACCGGAAAAAAAATTCCTGGCATCGTATCTAATCCCCTAAAAACAAGTTTTGTCCTGAAACTTTCTAAACGCAACATTCTCTAACAAACACATAAAGCATGGTCAAGAGTCAACAAAGGTGGCTGCAAAAGTCAACAAAGGTGGTTGCAGCCGCACAAATCCGTAGGGGCGGATTCAGTGAGGCGCAGGGGCGGCCCACAGAAAGCGCAAGGGCGGCTCACAGAGCCCGCAGGGGCGGCTCAGCCATACTCAACACCACTCATCACCTAAAGGACTAAGGCTCTTATAGTCGGTCTGTGGATGGTACGTAGTTATGAAATAGAGACTCGAGCCTAAGGTGGCATGTACCTGTTGCTAGAACCTCAAGGTAAAACGCTTGTCCCTATCCGAGATGATGGTCCTTAGCACTCCATGTAATCTCATAATCTGTCGGATGAACTCCTCAGCCAAACGACTCAATGTCCACGTTTGCCGAATAGGGATGAAACACGCGGTCTTCGTCAGCCGATCTACTATCACCCATATCGCGTCAAAGCTCCTACTCAGTCTCAGACCAGTAACAAAATCCATGGACACGTCCTTCCACTGCGGCACAAGGAGTGGGTTGAGCTCTCCTCTGGGTCTTTGGTGCTCGATCTTGACTTGCTGACAGGTCGCACATTGTGCCACATGGCTTGAGCCCCCCCCCACACTAATAAGATCTCCTAATATCCTGGTACATCTTACTCATGCATGGATGCACCGAGTAAGGTGTGGAATGGGCCTCATGAAGAATCCTCTCTCTTAACTCTCGGTCCGACGATACACATATACGACCCTTGCGTCTCAATAACCCGTCTACCCCCACGGTAAATTGTGGCGCCTCGCCTCTAGACATCCTATCTTTGATCCTCAACAAACTTGGAAAACTCTCCTATTTCTTCCGGATCTCTCCGGACAGATCAGGTGACATCTCTAACAAAGACAAGTGAATGCCCGTATCTAGAAACCGGATATCCATCTCCAACTCCATCAAATCCCTCTGCAATTGAGACTAAACCATAACCCGAGCTATCGCCTCCTCTCGGGGCGTCCTCCTACTTAAAGCATTGGCGACTATGTTCGCCTTCCCTGGATTGTACAAAATATCCAAGTCAAAATCCTTAATCAGCTCTAACCATCTCCTCTGGCGGTTATTCAACTCCCGTTGAGTGAATATGTACTTCAGACTCTTATGGTCTTTGAAGATCTGACACGTGGCCCCGTAAAAGTAATGTCGCCAGATCTTTAGGGCATGAATCACTACAACTAGATGAAGATCATGGGTAGGGTAATTTACCTTGTACGTCTTCAGTTGCTGAGACGCGTACGCAATAACCCTATCCCTCTACATCAAAACGCACCCCAATCCTAGCTTGGAGGCGTCACTATACACTACAAAATCCTGTACGCCATCGGGTTGTGCTAAAACGGGAGCGGAGGTCAACCTCCTCTTCAGCTCCTCGAAGTTGCGTTGGCATGGCTCGGACCATACAAACATATTATACTTCATCAACAAGGGAGTGAGTAGCCGGGCAATCACTGAGAAACCCTCGACAAACCGGCGGTATTACCCCACCAAACCCAAGGAACTGTGCACCTCCTTGAGTGTGCTAGGAGGCGGCCATGAAGAAACGAACTCTATCTTTGCCGGGTCAACCATTACACCCTCGGCGGAAACTATGTGACCAAGGAATGCCACCTCAGAAATCCAAAAGTCGTACATAGAGAGTTGATGACAAGAATTGTATGCCATTATAATCATGCATATTATGAATGTTTTACCTCAGTTTCTCATACATTCGAAGAGATTTGTGTGCATTTAAGCTTTGTTTCATGTATATTTCGGAACTAGAGGTCTACACGAGTTTTGATTGAATTGTAGATGAAAACGATGGATTTGGAAGCAATAATGGAGCAAGGAATGACTCGAGTTGATAAGGAAGCATAAGAGGCCATGGAGGAGTCATGAGGAGCAAGGAAAGTGCTTGGAAGAGTCAAACAAGGAAGTGGAAAATAAGCTAAAAGACGTGCACTCTCAGTAAAGGAAAATCGGGTGATTTATTCCCAGATAGACCGATTTTCCTGTAGAAAAATCTGACGAGCTATTGGGAAATCGGCTGTTTTTTATCCTCAACCGTCTAAAAAATATAATGTTCAAAAGCCCAAAGCATTGGGCCATAAGGGGGACATGCCTTGCATTTTTGGGTTATGTTTGAACCCTAAAGGAAAATTAGCGATTTTTGGGTTATGTTGGAACCCTAGGAGATGAATAAGAAGGGAACAACAGATCGGAGATTGACGGCAGACGGAAGAGGATTGAAGATCAATTCTTGGAGAGAAAGAAAGTTGCGGAAAGAAGATAGAGTTCAAGATTCAAGAAAGCTGTAATATCTTTAATTATTGTTCGTTATTATGGTTTATGAACATATTTTGTTGAGTGCTTTGAGAGATTTTGTTGAAGTTTTGAAGATTTTTCAAGTTTTATGCAAAGTTTGGTTCTTTATTGGTTTTCTTTATTCCATCTTGATTTTGATTCGAAAATGAAAATGATTGGATAAAAACCTTGTGATTCTCGGGAGAATAGTTGATAATTGAGGCATAGATGATGATAGACTAAACTCATTTAACCTCTTGGACCCTGAGAGTTGAGATTTAACCTTTGTCGTTGCGAAAAATTGTTGTGTTCTACAGAAAAATAAGCCGATTTTTCCTTAGAACAGTCCGATTTTTCTAGGCTGACGTACCTTAATGCTTTATACTTTAACCAAAGTTAAACCTTGCCTAAATCCTAACCTTGCTAAGCATTTTGTAACCCTTATCCAAGTGTGAGAAGAGACTTCATCATTGATTCTTCGCTTGATTACAAAAGTTTACAAGATTCGGGTAATGGAGAGATTCAACATCCTCTATTAAAGTTTGAGTGTGCCCTTCACCTTTACCTTCAAGAGTCACATCCTTGGGTTCTAGTTAGTGGTTTGAGTGTTAAACCTTTCTTTTAGTACTCTTCTTGATGAGACTCAACATCCTTCAAGTTGAGAGCTTTTAAGTTAGTTTAAGTAAGTAGTGGAACTTCGCCATACATTATTCCTTTCTTCGAAACACATAACCTTGGCAACATCAACTCTGTCCTAAGATCTTTAAAATGTCTTGAATCGAAAGCCGCAGTCGGATACTTGAATCCTTGGAATCATTTGTCTCTTAACATCTTTACAAAAGCTTTTACTTCTTGCTAGACGATTTTTGAACTGAATTTATTCTCACCAAATACCTGACTTCAACTCTGGAATTTCTTGCCTTACAACAGCTGATCCGTACATTGCGGGTTCGCTTTTGCTTAAGTTCTGGTTATAAATTTAAGACTTTTTCACGCACACTTTAGAGCGAACAAGTTTTTGGCGCCGTTGCCGGGGATTTGGTCAAGACCAAATCCGGTTTTCGGTTGTCTGGCTTGCGAGCTTTTGCTCTTGTCATTTGATCTATCTACTTGAGTGATTTTGCAGATTTCTCTTTAGGCATATGCGATGGTCTCGATTTGAGAAAGACCTCGTTCCTTTTGACCCTGAACTTGAGAAGACTCTTAAGAAACAGTTAAGGGAAGCTAAAATGGCTGAACACAATGAAAAGAACCTCCAAGCTCAGTTGGATGAGACTCGTGCTCTCCTTAATATTAAGTGAAAGGAAACTTATTGAGGAGAGAGTTGTAGCTCGTGCTGATAGAGAGCGATTGTAAGCTGAGGTGAATGAAATCTTGGCGATGATCCAACAAGTAAACTTAGAAAAAGCCGCCAAAGCTAAGAAGGACGAATTATCAGACGATGATATTCCTGAGCTAGAGAAGATAGTGCACAATCCACCGCATAATCCTCGTGTTCCAGCTAGGGATGCGAGAGTTGCTCCTATCGTGGTTGAACGACGAACTCTTGGGCAACGTATGGATCCGAATCAACAACAGCGCCATTTGGGCGTGAATCTTGGAGATCCAGATGAGCATGACTATGAGTTTCGCCCTCAAGTCATCACTATGATCCGCCAAAGTCAGTTTGGTGGAATGGAAACGGAGTCCCCACTTCAACATCTTCAAAACTATGAGATTCTTATGGAGACTTTGAAGCCTCCAAGAGCAACGAGCAACAACTATAAGTTGAAACTTTTTTTTTCTCTTTGAAAGATAAGGCCTTATCTTGGTATCAATCTGTTCCAACTAGGAGAGTTAACACATGGGAGGAGATGACTTCGGAATTTCTTACCAAGTTTTTTCCACCATCCAAGACGGTGGAGTAGAGAAGTAAAATCAATGCCTTTGCTATGAAAACTAATGAAAGTTTGTTTAAGTCTTGGGAAAGGTTCAATGACCTTCTATTGGATTGCCCTCACCATGACATTCCAAAGCTTGAGTTGTCGGAGATCTACTACAAGGGATTGGATGAGGAGACTCAATTCGAACTTCAATCTCTTTCGACTAGAACTTTTATGGAAATGAGAGATGATGATGCTTTGGAGTTTATTGAAAAGCAAGCTCTAGTGATTGAAAAATACTCTCATAGGAAGATTGAAGGTGGCGAAATTCCGGAGATCCGGGACTGAATTTGAATCAAGCAGGTCAAGTTCAAATTATCTCTCTCAACAATGAGATCAAGGAGTTGAAAGCACTGTTGAAGCCCAACATTCAATCACAAAAGGAGCAAGACTTTGGCTATCTAGGAAGAGAAAACAATCAAGGGAATAAGAACAACAATAGGAACAACAATTGGAACAACAACAATAACAACGGAATTTCAACAACAATTGGAGATCCAATCAACACAATCCCGGTAATCCCTCTCACATTCTTTTCAGAATGATTAAGGCATTTCGTTTTCTTTCTTCTTCCTCATGATCATGATTTTATCCCCTCATGCATACATATTTGCCTCCCTTTACCTATCCGGGAATTGGGAAGCAATAAAGTGAAAGAGCAAGTGAAGGATGAAGTTGAGAAAGTGTTAGAAATCAATAGGTTTGGGGACGTTAGTCATGATGATGAGTAACTCAGCACCATTCATATAATCGGGTGTTTGTGTCTTGCTAAAGTTGGATTGATTGATAGTCCTAACGTGTCATGGTATGTGCATCCACGTTTGAAGCATCTCGAGAAATTGAGATTAGTTGATCTCCAAGGCTTCGTTTTTGTTGCACCTCTGTCCATGTTCTCAAGTGAAAAGTAAGTAATATGCGGAAATGAAGAAGAAAAGCTTATTGAGGAATACTGAGTTAAGTTGTAGTTGTGGAGTTTCTATCTTTTTCCCGAATTTTGCACCACAATACCCTCTACATATCCTACCCAAAGTTGTTTGTTGACCTTTGATTTAAAGACCTTGAGACCTTGAGTATGTTGTTTTGCTTTTTGGTTTAAACTTGATAATCGATGATTGATTTTTCTGAGTATGATTTGCTACACATTCCATGATTTCATGTGAAGTATGATTGGTTTTCTTATACCTATATATTGTTTTTCTCATCTATTGGTTCTTACTAGCTATGAAGCATTCTCTAAGGCTGATCTATGGGTAGAAGCACACAACTAAAAGTTTTTGAAAGTTTTCATTGAGCTTTAACTTATTTATAATTCATACTATCTAGCTTGTATCTAAGATTTGAATCTTGCTTGTGGATAAGCAAAAGGCAAGTATGGGGTATTTGGATAGCATGAACTATTGTCTATATTTCGAATATGGTTTTGACACTTTCTCATCATTATTCTGCATGAATGGATATATATTCTTGATGATTATGCCATTATTCGTGTACTTTGCAAAAATCGAGGTCTACAGCAGGTTTGATTGTAATTGTAGGGAATAAGGCCTATTTTGGATCAAATTGGAGCATTGAAGTCTAAGGAGGCCATGGAGTTACATTGTGGAGCATTTGGAAGGACAAGAAGAAAGGCATGAACCATAGGGAAAGGATGGAGGAATGATTTCGTTGAAGATACAAAGAGAAGTATGTGATCCACTACTATCCTCGGACCGATACAGGCATGCACCTCGACCGAGACGGCCAACAAGGCCTAGTTTGAGGTCGACAACCCAAGTCCAAGAAGAAATAAAATATATTTTGACCTAAAATTCTTCTATAAGAATGGAAGGTAAATACCACAATAAGTACATTTGCATACGGCTGAGACGTCAAGGACCTTTGACGGCTATTGGAAGGATTGACGGAAGGAAGAGATCTAAGGAAGTATTACTTAGGGTTCAAGGAAGAGAAGACATTTTGTGAGATTTTCTTGGGAAGTAACTAGTGAGTTGTTATCATTGTTTTGGAGCGCATTATTGATACGTCATTCTTAGCCGTTATATGCAAATTCTACATGAGGCAAGACATCTTCCCAAGCTTTCAAATTATGTTTTAAAACAGCCCTCAGAATGGTTGTTAATGTCCTATTAGTTACTTCGGTTTGACCATCCGTTTGAGGATGACTAGAAGTCGAAAACAGCAACTTCGTCCCTAGTTTACCCCAAAGAGTCTTTCAAAAGAAACTAAGAAACTAAACATCCCTATCACTCACTATACTCCTAGGTACTCCGTGTAATCTAACAATTTCCCTAAAGAACAAGTTAGCTACATTATAAGCATCATCAGTCTTATGGCAAGCAATAAAATGGGCCATTTTAGAAAATTGATCTACCAGCACAAAAATTGAATCTCTCCCTTTCTTAGTCCTAGGAAACCCAACAATGAAGTCCATACTAATATCCTCCCAAGGTGACTTAGGCGTGGGTAAGGAGGGTATACAATCCATGAGGTTTCAATCTAGCCTTAGCCTTTAAACACAGAAGACATCTCTTAAGCAAGTTCACTACATCTCTAAGCATATGGGGCCAATAAAAATGTGAATGTAACATATGATAAGTCTTATCTCTCCCAAAATGCCCCATTAAGCCTCCCATATAGGCTTCCTCAACAAGTAATAGCCTAAGGGAACACTTAGGAATGCACACTTTATCGACTCTAAATAGAAAACCCTCAAACAAGTAATACTTATCAAAGGCTCCTCTAGATGCACATTGCTTAAATATGTCTCCAAAATCAGAATCATCAACATATAGATCCTTAATATAATAGAAACCTAAGACCTTAGAATCCATAGTTGTGATTAAAGAGTGTCTCCTAGAGAGAGCATCCGCTACAACATTATCCTTGCCCTTTTCATACTTTATGATATAAGGAAAAGTTTCTATAAACTCCATCCATCTACCATGTCTCCTATCTAACTTATCTAGACTCCTAAATTGTCTTAAGGACTCATGATCGGTACGTAGGACAAATTCACTAGGCCATAAATAATGTTGCCATGATTTTAATACTCTAAACAATGCATAAAGTTCTTTATCATACGTCGAGTATTTTAAACATGCTCCCTTTAATTTCTCACTAAAAAATGCTAGTGGCTTACCCTCTTGCATGAGTACTCCTCCAATGCCAATACCCGAAGCATCACACTCGACCTCAAAAGGTTTGGTGAAGTCTGGAAGAGCTAGGAGAGGTGCATGGGACAGCCGCCACTTCAACTCCTTATAAACGCCTTCTCTTGAGCATCTCCCCACACAAATGGCACCTTCTTCTCTGTCAAGGACGTGAGTGGGGCTGCTATGGTGCTGAAATCTCGCACAAAACGTCTATAGAAGGTGGCTAGGACGTGGAAACTCCTGACTTGACCGACGGTTGCGGGAGTAGGCCATTCCTGGATTGCCTTGATCTTCTCTCCATCCACCTCTAGACCTCTTGTGCTCACTACAAAACCAAGAAAAACAACTTGATTAGTACTAAACTCACATTTCTTCAAATTAGCATACAAATATTCAATTCTAAGAGTTGCAAGTACTTCCCTCAAATGTTCCTCATGCTCTTCAAGTGACTTACTATAGATGAGGATGTAATCAAAGTAAACCACAACAAACCTACCAATGCAGTGTCTCAACACGTGATTCATCAATCTCATAAATGTGCTAGGAACATTGGTTAAACCAAATGGCATCACTAGCCACTCATAAAGACCAAACTTGGTCTTGAATGCCGTTTTCCACTCATCTCACTCCCTCATTCTGATTTGGTGATAACCACTCCTAAGATCTATCTTAGAGAACAATGTGGCTCCATTCAACTCATCAAACATGTCATCTAAACGTGGGATAGGATGGCGGTACTTAATGGTGATGTTGTTGATGGCTCTACAATCAACACACATCCTCCATGTAGTGTCCTTCTTAGGCACTAAGAGGACGGGAACGGCACTAGGATTCAAACTCTCCCTTACATAACCCTTATCTAGGAGTTCTTGGACTTGGTTTTGGATCTCTTGGCTCTCCTTAGGGTTCATCCTATAGGCTGGACGTTTGGGAGTGTAGCACCGGGAATAAGATCTATTTGGTGCTCAATACCTCTAAAAGGTGGAAGGCCAGCCAAAATCTCGTCAGGATACACATCACTAAACTCATCTAGGATAGCTAGGATGGGCATAGGTAGGGTGGCCTTGGCTTCATCACTCAAAGTCACTAAGCTCTTGCATAAGCTCACAAGAATGGCATCTAAAGGGGTGTAATCTAGGATTTACTCCTCCTTGGATGCTAGAAGGACACTAGAAGGTGTGGCTAACAGCGTGGTACTAATCTTGGCCATGGGTTCTGGTTTAGACCGTGAGCTATCCCCTCTCTTTTTCACCTCATTTTGCTCCACACTCAACTCCTTCTTCTTCTCACAAAATTCAGCAATCTACAATGGTGTCATAGGCTTAAGAGTTAGTGTTTGACCATTAAATTCAAAGGTATGCCTATTAGTAAAACCATCATGCTTAACTCTCCTATCAAATTGACATGGATGTCCCAAAAGAATACGACAAGCTTGCATGGGAACTACATCACAAGTAATGGTGTCCTCATAGCTACCTAAAGTGATAGTAACTCTAGCTTGCTTATTTACTTTTAATTCTCCACAATCATTCATCCAATGCAATTTGCAACTTATTAATCAAATCAGTGCTAGCTATATTGCAACTACTACCTCCATCTATGATCATATTACACACCTTCCCTTTAATTAGACATCTAGTATGAAAAAGGTTCTCTCTTTGATTATCCTCACACGGAGCTAGCTTAGAATTCAAAGTTCTTCTAGCTATTAATGATTCTCCATGCTCATATTCAATGCCCTCATCACTATCACTACCAATTTCATGCAATCCATTAAGGTGGGTGTTATCATTATTTTCATGCTCATCCTCACTCTCATATTGTCCAAATTGATTTAAAATCAGAGTTTTCTTATTAGGAAAATCCCTCATGTAATGACCTCTACCTTGACATTTAAAACACACAATATCTCTAGAAAGAATAGTAGAGTTAGAGGTACTCCCTTTAGGACCACTTGAAGGCTCATTCAAGGGTCTAGAAGATGATGAGGTGTTGAGCTCCTTCTTTGTGCTCCTTGGTCCATGGTTGATGCTTTTTGGTCCTCCTTGGTGGATGTAGGCTCACGGCTTTAGGATCCTTGGAGCCGGCTGTTTTGTGCTTTCCATGAGCTTGTAGCTCCAAAGCTTGTCTTGGCACCTTGGAAGATCTTAGGGTTATACTTTGAAGGCGGATTGACATTCTGTTCTTCTTGTTCTTTAAGATTGTCCTTCTTAGGCACCAAGAGCACGGGCACGGCTATCATATTGCCAAGAGCGGCCTAACAACACATGACAAGCTTGCATAGGCACAACATCACATAAAACCGTATCTTCATAATGGCCTAAAGTAAAAGTGATCTTAGCTTGCCTATTAACCTTTAACTCACCACATTCATTCATCCAATGCAGCTTATATGGCCTAGGGTGATAAAATGTAGAAATCTACAACTTAGATATCATTTCGGTGCTAGCAATATTGCAACAACTTCCTCCATCAATAATAACATTACAAACCTTTCCTTTAACCGAGCATCTAGTGTGAAACAAGTTTTCTCTTTGGTTATCTTCACAAGGAGCAGGTTGTACACTTAAAGTTCTCCTAGCTATCAAAGAATTATCATGCTCAAGACTTTCATCACAAATCATGGAAGTGTTAGCGAGGAATGAGCTAGGATGATCAAATAACACTCTCTTAGCTAATAAACAATCTCCTTGCTCATATTCAATCCCATCATCATCAGAATCATTATGATCATGCATATTAAGCTCAAAATCATCATTATCATGCTCATGCTCAGATTCGGACTCATATTGCCCTAAATGGTTAACTAGCAAAGTTCTTTTGTTAGGACAATCCTTCATCATGTGCCATCTTCCTTGGCACTTAAAACATACAATATCCCTAGCTCTCGATGAAGGGTTAGAAGTACTCCCTTGAGTGCCTTTAGGTAGTGTAGGCGTGGGCTTGGTAGGGGCTGCATAAGGAGCCTTGCGTGGGCCTCCTTGCTCCGGGGCTAGCGTCTCCTTGCTTGGCACCTCCCGGTTGTAATTCCCTTGTTGGCGGCCTCCTTGGTTCCTCCATGAGCTAGGCGCGCCATAGGCAGCCTTACCTCCTTGACTTCTTGCCTTCATTTTCCTTTCTACTTTGATTGCTAGGTGGAGCAATTCTGTCATAGAGCTATAGGGAAAAATATCTATCTCGTTAGAAAAACTTGAATTGAGAATACGAAGATACCTAGCCATTGTAGTCTCTTCATCCTCTCGCACATTAGCCTTTACCATGGCCATTTGCATGGCATTATAGGTCTCCTCGGCGGTCATGGCTCCTTGCCTCAAGTTCTCCAACCTTTGCCTCAATTCTCTAGTGTAATGTTGAGGCACAAACCGAGCTCTCATCAAGGCCTTCATGTGCGCCCAAGTAACTACCGGTGCATCCAAAGTTCTCCTCCTTTCCTTCACCAAATCATCCCACCATATCATAGCATAATCAATAAACTCAAGAGCTGCGAAATGTACCTTCTTATGCTCGGGAAAGTTATGGCATGACCATATTTGCTCTATCTTCGCCTTCCAAGCCATGTACATGTCCGGGTCATGTTCGCTCAAATGGTGTGTGCGTCAAAGTCTTAAATTTATATCTAGAACTCAAAGCAAAGCGAACCCGCAGTGTACGGATCGGCTGTAGTAAGGTAAGAATTCCAGAGTCGAACTCAGGGATTTGGTGAGAGTAAATTCAGTTTGTAAATTATCTAGCGAAAAGTGCGAAAAGCTTTTGTGATCAAATAAGGGTAAAATGATTCCAAGGATTCAAGTATCCGATTTCGGCTTTTGATTCAAGATACTTCTATAGATATAGGACAGAGTTTATATTGCCAAGATTATGTGTTCAAAGGTAGGTATCGTACGGTGAAGTTCCAAAACCTATATGACTAATCTAAAGATTCTCTCTATAGGGGTTGTTGAGGCTGCAATATAGAAAGATCTAAAGACAAGAATTATGTTCAAACTAACTATCTAAAACTCCAGGATATGACTCTCCAAAGTAAAGATTAGAAAGCACACTTAGAATCTTAATAAAGGGTGTTGAGTCTCTTTATTACCCAAATCTTGTAACCTTAATCTATTAAACGTAGAATCAGGTTTGAAGTTTCTTCATACATTCAATTAGAGGGTAAAAAGGTTAATCAAGGTTGGGATTTAGGCAAGGATTAGTTTTGGTTAAAGATTGATTCAATTAAGGTTCGTCAGAAGAATAAATCGGTTGTTCATAAGAAAATCGGCCGATTTACTTCAAGAATAGTCCGACTTTCCTGTTGTCGCAAAACTAAAATCTAAACTCTCAGGGTCCTAATGTTTGAATGAGTTCAGTCTATCATCATCTAAGCCTTAATCATCAACTGTTCTCCCCAGAATCACAAGGGTTTTAGCCAACCATTTTCAAAATCGAATCAAATTAAAGATTGAGTGAAATATCGCAAAGAAAACCGAATCTTGAATAAAAATTCAATAACCTTCAAATCGGTAAACCAATTTCGAAACTAACAAATGTATCTTTCAATTAACTCAATATCGTGTTCAAAAATCACAAAGACTTCAATGGAATATAGAAATCTCACAAATAAGAATCAAGATTGGCTTCCCGGTAAAAGTTCTTCAATCCTTCTCCAAGAATCTCCAATTTCTCTCAAACGTGTAAAGATTTCCCGCTGCGGCCTCCTCGTTTTCGTTCCTAGGGTTCTCCTATATAGTTTCTTGCAAATGGGCCGTTTGACAAAACTCTCCTCTAGCCCAAAAGAATTGGGCTTTGTGTCGTTTTTACATTTGCCCGAAAAACAAAAGAAATCAACCCAGTCGATTTATACACAAAACCGTTCGATTTCTAGGGTAGAAAATCGTCCGATTTATATGCATATTGGCACGATTTTCTTCAACAGAAAGTGCTCTTCTTTTGGCTCGTCTTCTATGCTTCTCCTTTGCAATTCCTTAGCTCTTTGCAATCCCTTTGAGACTCCTTTAGCTTCCTTAACATCTTTAGATACTCCTTGCTCCGCTTTTGCTTCCAATTCCACTCCATTTACCTATAATTCATCAAAAACTCGTGTAGACCTCTATTTCCGACAAATAATTGAATAGAACATAAAAGGCACACAAAATCTCTCTAAATGCAAGGTAAACTGAGATAATCTTCTACAATATGCATGAATATGATGGTACATAATTCATGTCATCAGGTCACATTTGCCTTCAAAGCTTGGGATCTTCACCTTAACTTTTCCAAGGCCATCATACTCCGGATCTCGCTCCCTCCTTGGTTGGCCACCATAGGGCTCACGCCTTTGCTCGTCTTGGCGCCGGGCGTCATGAGGTCTCCTGGGCGGTTGGCGCTCCCTTCGCCCGTTTGGCCTCCATTCCTCGTCATCTCCATCACCGTCCTCATCTTGCTCAGAAGCTTGATTCTGAAACTGTTGAGGATAGTTAGGCATATTATCATGTATAATAGGAGAAGAATAGATAGAAACGTGCTCCTCGAAAGCAAGATCGCCCCATCCTGGTTGTGTTTCCACATCCAACCCTTTGTAGTAGATCTCCAATAATTCCAGCTTGGAGATGCCATGGTGTGGGCAATCCAACAAGAGATCTTGAAACCTTTCCTAAGATTGAAACAAGCTTTCATTAGGTTTCATAGAAAAAGCATTTATTTTACCTCTCAATTCCGTCATTTTGGATGGCGGAAAGAATTTGGTGAGGAATTCCGAAGACAATTCCTCCGATGTAGCCAGCTTTGCGGCTGGAAGTGTTTGGTACCAAGCTAGAGCCTTGTCCTTCAAAGAAAAGAAGAACGGTTTGATCTTGTAATTGCTTGTAGTAGCCTTCTTCGGCTTCATAGTCTCCATGAGAATCTCAAAATTCTGCAAGTGTTGGTGTGGAGATTCAGTACTTGCTCCGTTATATTAACTTTGGCGAACCATGGTGATGACTTCTGGTGAGAAGCTAAACTCTTGGATATCTTCAGCTCCGAAATCCACACCTAGACGGCGCGGTTGCTGAATTGGGTCCATCCGTTGCCCCAAAGTTCGGGGTCTATCATCGTCATTAGCAACTCTCACGTCCCTAGTTGGGAGGCGAGGAACAACCCTTGGTTTCGGGGTGTTCCGAACAAGACGAAGTAATGGATCGATCTCCTCAAGTTCCGGCATGTCCGGATCAATCCCGTCATCATCGGATGAGTCATTTCTAATGGATTTAGTTGGCGTCTTGACTTTCTTCTTCTTCCTGGATTCGTTCAATTCCAACTTCATGTCCAACATCATAGCTCTCAGTTCATCAATCTGAAACTGATGACTCGTTTTAGCATCTTTTCGTGCTTTCTCACTCAACTGAAGTTGGCGTTGAGCTTCATTCAGTTCAGCCTGGTAGTTTCTCTCGTCGTTCTCAGCCATTTTCTTTTCCTTCAACTTTCTCCTCAAAGTTCTCTCCAATTCGGGATCGAAAGGTAATAGATCTTTAGTGGATCTAGTCTTTCGCATATACCTAAAGAACCTGCAAAGATCACTCAAGTAGACAAATCAAATCACAAGAGCAAGAGCTATCAAGCTAGACAACCGAAAACCGAATTTGGTCTAGACCCAATCCCCGGCAACGGCGCCAAAAACTTGTTCGCTCAAAAGGTGTGTGCGTCAAAGTCTTAAATTTATATCTAGAACTCAAAGCAAAGCGAACCCGCAGTGTACGGATCGGCTGTAGTGAGGTAAAAATTCCAGAGTCGAACTCAGGGATTTGGTGAGAGTAAATTCAGTTTGTAAATTATCTAGCGAAAAGTGCGAAAAGCTTTTGTGATCAAATAAGGGTAAAATGATTCCAAGGATTCAAGTATCCGATTTCGGCTTTTGATTCAAGATACTTCTATAGATATAGGACAGAATTTATATTGCCAAGATTATGTGTTCAAAGGTAGGTATCGTACGGTGAAGTTCCAAAACCTATATGACTAATCTAAAGATTCTCTCTATAGGGGTTGTTGAGGCTGCAATATAGAAAGATCTAAAGACAAGAATTATGTTCAAACTAACTATCTAAAACTCCAAGATATGACTCTCCAAAGTAAAGATTAGAAAGCACACTTAGAATCTTAATAAAGGGTGTTGAGTCTCTTTATTACCCAAATCTTGTAACCTTAATCTATTAAACGTAGAATCAGGTTTGAAGTGTCTTCATACATTCAATTAGAGGGTAAAAAGGTTAATCAAGGTTGGGATTTAGGCAAGGATTAGTTTTGGTTAACGATTGATTCAATTAAGGTTCGTCAGAAGAATAAATCGGGTTGTTCATAAGAAAATCGGCCGATTTACTTCAAGAACAGTCCGATTTTCCTGTTGTCGCAAAACTAAAATCTAAACTCTCAGGGTCCTAATGTTTGAATGAGTTCAGTCTATCATCATCTAAGCCTTAATCATCAACTATTCTCCCCAGAATCACAAGGGTTTTAGCCAACCATTTTCAAAATCGAATCAAATTAAAGATTGAGTTAAATATCGCAAAGAAAACCGAATCTTGAATAAAAATTCAATAACCTTCAAATCGGTAAACCAATTTCGAAACTAACAAATGTATCTCTCAATTAACTCAATATCGTGTTCAAAAATCACAAAGACTTCAATGGAATATAGAAATCTCACAAATAAGAATCAAGATTGGCTTCCCGGTAAAAGTTCTTCAATCCTTCTCCAAGAATCTCCAATTTCTCTCAAATGTGTAAAGATTTCCCGCTGCGGCCTCCTCGTGTTCGTTCCTAGGGTTCTCCTCTATAGTTTCTTGCAAATGGGCCGTTTGGCAAAACTCTCCTCTATCCCAAAAGAATTGGGCTTTGTGTCATTTTTACATTTGGCTGAAAAACAAAAGAAATCGACCCAGTCGATTTATACACAAAACCGTTCGATTTCTAGGGTAGAAAATCGTCCGATTTATATGCATATTGGCACGATTTTCTTCAACAGAAAGTGCTCTTCTTTTGGCTCATCTTCTATGCTTCTCCTTTGGAATTCCTTAGCTCTTTGTAATCCCTTTGAGACTCCTTTAGCTTCCTTAACATCCTTAGATACTCCTTGCTCCGCTTTTGCTTCCAATTCCACTCCATTTACCTATAATTCATCAAAAACTCGTGTAGACCTCTATTTCCGACAAATAATTGAATAGAACATAAAAGGCACACAAAATCTCTCTAAATGCAAGGTAAACTGAGATAATCTTCTACAATATGCATGAATATGATGGTACATAATTCATGTCATCAAAATACCCCATACTTGCCCCTTGCTTGTCCCTAAGCAAGACTCAAATTTAGAATACAAGATGTCATGGATTATGTATG
This sequence comes from Fagopyrum esculentum, assembly GCA_033239045.1. Lineage (NCBI taxonomy): Eukaryota > Viridiplantae > Streptophyta > Magnoliopsida > Caryophyllales > Polygonaceae > Fagopyrum > Fagopyrum esculentum. The sequence goes on from BSUD01000002.1 coordinate 86,571,889, forward strand.
TATGAAAACTCAAAAACTTTTCTTTTGGTAGTGCTTCTTCTTATTGGATCACCCTCAAAGTGATACTTCAAGGCATAAAAAGGCAAAGTATGTATCAATGATAACTATAAGATGAACTAACTTCCTTTTCTTTCTTGAAAACGCAAATAAAGGACATGATAAAGATGTAGAGGTAATCAAAGTCAAACAAATCTAAGCCATGAAGCCTTAAACACATGCATACAAGTCTCAAGGTCTTCTAATCAAAGGAAAAGTCCAAGAAACGTATTAAGGGAAGGAATTCTTTTTGGCAATTGTGGTGCTAATCCGGGAAAGAGGAACACATAATACCTTCAAAATTTTTCTTCACCTCACATGCTTCGCATGTAGAGAGCTTTGCTTTCTTTATACTTTACTTTTTGAGAGTATGGACAGCGGTGCACAAAAACCGAAGCCTAGGAGATCGGCGTTTTTCAATTTCGAGATGCCTCAAACCCTTGATGCACATACCATATCCCGTTAGGACTTGTCGTTCAATCGGACTTTGGCAAGACACAAACACCCGGCTATGTGAATGGTGCTGAGTTACTCATCCTCATGTTCAACGTCCCCAAACTTATGGATTTCTACACTTTCATTTAATACATTTTCCTTGGCCCTCCCACATCAAACATGCCTTTTTCTATCACTTATCCTAATTCCCGGATGGTAAAAGGAGGGTTACATATTTCATTGAGGGGCTAGCATGATCAAGATATGAGAAAAGAAAAGAAGTGAATTGCCTAAGTCATCCTTATATGATGTAAAAGAACTTGCAATATAGCTTCGACTATTATTTCATTCTCTTATCAAAACAACTAAATCATATAACTTATTCATGTGCTCAAGTAACAAAAGTAAACTCATTCATGCTATGATTAACATCTCAACATAACTAAGCATCTTTTTGCCTATCCACATACACATTTCTCAACATAAAGGTCATTTCCATTATAAGAAGCACAAAAATTTTTGAAAATTCATAGGATTTGAAAAAGATCATGCAAATGCAAGTGTCATAGTGGAAAGCAAGTAGTGCAAGAGTTATTACAAGCCAAATTGTCAAGAGTAGTGGAAAGTACATAAAGTGCTAAGATGAAACATAAGGTATTGTAAGTACCCCCACCCCATACTTAACATCCACATTGTCCCCAATGTGAAAATCAAGCATGAGATGAAGAAAAATACTTACAATGTAAGAGAAGTGGAAGCTCAATCCTCTGTCGGTGGTGGAGGTGATGGATAAGGATACATCGGTGCACTAGGATCGTAGAAGTGGCCGAACTGGTGGAAGTATAAGTCTCTCATCTGGCCATCATAGGATGAATGCCTAGCGTCCGTCTCCTCCCTATAGTTCCTGAACTGAGTATTCAGGGTGTCATAATCGGTGTGGAGAGCATGATAGTCGGTGCTGAGGCTCTGGAAGCTAGTGACTAGCTCCCTAAAGTGACGTGGAGCTCGACGTCCTCGTCTATGGCTTGGAGCATGTGCATATGAATGGCGAGGTGGCTGTATGTCATCCTCTGTCTCCTTATCGCCTCTACTAGTCCGGCTGGGTCCTGCACCATGAGTGTCGGTGTCCATGGCATCCGTAGCATGACCGCTATGAGTGTCACTCTCAAACTCGAGCATGGTCCCCTGTCCTCCATCCTCATCCTCCTCCTCAGAGTCACCTGCATCATCATAGTAAGTAGGAGGAGAGAACTCCTCAAGCATCGACTCGAACGTCTCCTTCCAGTTCGTCTTGTTCCGAATAGTGTATTCGGATTTCCAAATGATCTCGGATGGTTTCTTCTTCGGATCCCTGTGCCATGGCATGGGCACATGAAGAGTTCCTCTCCCTCGAGGAATCAAGACCTGTCGAACAACCAACCTCTATGAGCCTAATGGAAGGGCACTCTCAGCTAGAGTACATCCCGAGAAGTCTAATCCTAAAGTCTTAGCCACATGAGTGACTAGACCTCCTGCACAAATGTCGCCCTTGGCTTTGTTGGCTATCTTTCCTAGATAGTCAGCAAGCATGGTAGAGACGTCGTGAATGGTGGTGGATGTCATGCAATACAGGATGAAAAGCTCATCAGCCTTGAGCTTCTGTGGATTCTCTGTCCGGGCAAATAGACTCTCGCTAAGTATCCTATGTACTAACTTAAAGGAGAGGTTGTACATACTAGTCTCCTTGGAGTTTCCGGGTCTCCACTTATCTCCTCCGTATTCACCCACTGAAATAGCCTCCCAAAAATCACTAGCACTAACACCTCTAGCAAATGTGCTTGCGTCTGAATAAGAGAAACCGAACAAGTCGCCAAAAGTATCAATAGACATGGTGTGATCTTGGCTCATAAGGCGGAAGTTGACCATCCTTTCCCTAGGATCATGTTCGAATGTACTAAGGAACTCTAGGGTGATCTCGGTATAAGCATCCTCCCTAATCGTAGCAAACTGTCTCAGCCCAGCCCTGTCAAGCATCATATCTACATCCTCCCGAACAAACAAGGAATCTAGGTCATCTAGCACTATGTAGCGAGGAGGGGTGAATGGGTGATCTATGATGCGTTCATAACGTTTCTTGTGCTTTGATAGGGGAGGGGGAAGCTTAGGGATTTTTTGAGGTGGTGGTGGAGGTGGGGGAGGGGCTTTGGAAGAAGATCCCTTCTTCTTCCCCGTATTCCTAGTTATCCTCTTCACAATATCCATTCTAAAGTAAAAAATCGGCCTGTTCTTCACAAAAATCGGACGATTTTTCTGGGTTGGGTCGATTTTTATCTCGATTTCAACGATTCTCACAATTCTGTAAAGTTCTATTCCAAGAATTACCACACACAGTTTCCTAATGTGATTCCTAAGCAGATTCCTCAATCAGTTTCAGCAAACAAACACTTCCTAAGCAAACTTCAATTTCGAACAAGAAACTTAAGTTTTGGAAAGAAAAACCAGAATTCCGTACGGAGGAGTCGATTGCCGTGCTTGTTGTTGGTAGATCCTTGTTCCTTGTTGAAAATGCTTCAGTTTGGAGCCAAGAATCACTCAAAATGATTAAGGAATGAGGATTGTAGGGTATAGGCGATTTTCGGAGTTCTTGAGAGGGGGAAATCGAGAGTGGAAGGTTGTGGAATGAGGAAGATCGAGTGTTTGAGTCTTTATATAGGGTCGAGAAACTATGAAAAAAATCGGCCGATTTATAAGGTCGATTTAATCGTCGGGCGATTTTTCTCTGAATTCAAAGAAAATAGGACGATTTACTTTGATGGGTCGATCTCCAGGTCGATTTTTCTTCTTGTTGTTAAAAATCGCCTTGCTCTATTACCGAATCGGACGATTTACTTTAGGTAACTCGATTTTTCTCTGAACACTTGGAAATCGGACGATTTTTCTTGGCAGGTCGATCTCCAGGTCGATTTTTCTTCCTGTTGTCAAAAATCGCCTTGCTCTGCTCCTGAATCGGACGATTAACTTAGTGTAGCTCGATTTCCTTCCTTATTCTTCATGGACATTGAAGATTGAATTGATTTATGCTCCCTTTCTCCATGGATCTCTCAATTTGAACCTAATTTCCTGCGATTAATGACGCGACATTGCATCGAAGAACAAATAAAAAGCGAAAACAAAGAAACAAAACAACTAATCTACTCTAACTAAGTGATGAAAGGAGGGAAAAACTATACTATCATGGGTTGCCTCCCTAGAAGCGCTTGATTTATCGTCTTTAGTTGGACGGTGTATTGTTTGTGATCAATGGAGGAGGATAGGAGCTATCTCCTCGACCGGAGCTTCCGGTGTGTATTTCTTCAACCGTTGGCCATTAACCTTGAAACTTCCGCTTTCTTCACCCCATACTTCAACTGCACCATGGGGGAAAATTCGTTTAATTACATAAGGTCCTGTCCAACGGGATTTAAGCTTACCTGGAAATAGACGAAGCCTTGAGTTGAATAGAAGGACTTGGTCTCCCTCCTTCAAATATTTTGGAATGATGTGCTTATCATGCCAACGCTTTGTCCGTTCCTTGTAGATCTTTGCGTTCTCATACGCATTTAGCCGGATCTCATCTAGCTCATTGATGTCTAAGAGCCGCTTCTCTCCGGCTTCTTTCATGTCAAAATTGAGCCACTTGATAGCCCAATAGGCTTTATGCTCTAACTCTATAGGAAGATGACATGATTTACCATAGACAAGATTATAGGGAGTCGTACCTATTGGTGTCTTGAAGGCTGTCCTATACGCCCATAGTGCATCGTCAAGCTTCATTGACCAATCTTTTCTTGTTTTAGAGACGGTTTTCTCTAAAATTCCCTTAATCTCTCTATTGGATATTTCGACTTGTCCGCTGGTTTGCGGATGGTAAGGTGTAGCTATCTTATGGATCACCCCATACTTAGTCAATAGAGTCTCAAATTGACGGGCTGTGAAATGCGTTCCTCCGTCACTAATGATGGTTCGGGGAGTTCCGAACCTTGGGAAGATCGTTCTATTGAAGAACTTCACCACTACCATTACATCATTAGTAGGAGAAGCGATTGACATCAAAGATCTCTACTTCTTGTATGTTGTTGAGAGGCATCTCATTCCTCCTTGATATATTACCTGTCCTTTGACAAGCATCACAAGCAACAACAAAATTTTGCACATCTTTGAAAAGTGTAGGCCAATAGAAACCGGAGCGAAGTACCTTAGCACAAGTCTTGTGGGAACTAGCATGTCCGCCACATGGTAGAGAATGGCAATGGCGGATGACACTATCCACCTCATCTTCGGGGATACATCTCCTGTAAATTCCATCGGGACCTCTTTTGAATAGAAAATGTTCTTTCCAATAGAATTGCCGGACGTCACTAAAGAACTTCTTCTTTTGAGCATATGAAAGTCCGGGTGGAATCTCCTGACAAACAAGGTAATTCACAATGTCAGCAAACCATGGATCATTACCTTTTGAGATGTGTTGAAGACACTCTTCAATCTCGTGTAGCTGCTCGTCAGGGAATGAGTCGTGTATAGGAAGTTCATCCGTCTCGCCGGTGAGTTGCGGAAGACGACTAAGATGATCGGCAACGGAGTTTTCCGATCCTTTCTTATCACGAATCTCTAAATCGAACTCTTGTAAGAGTAAGATCCATCTTAGAAGCCTTGGCTTCGCATCCTTCTTCGTGAATAAGTATCGAATTGCGGAATGGTCCGTATAGACTATCACCTTTGCACCTACAAGATAAGAACGAAATTTCTCAAAAGCATATACTACGGCTAAAAGTTCCTTTTCTGTGGTTGCATAATTATATTGAGCCTTATCTAGCGTTTTGCTAGCATAGTAGATTGCATGAGTGCGACCATCTTTCTTCTGTCCAAGAACGGCTCCTATAGCGACGTCAGTTGCGTCGCACATGACCTCGAAAGGAAGAGTCCAATCGGGTGGTTGAATGATTGGTGCTGAAATCAAAGCTTCCTTGATCCTGCAAAAAGCATCTAAACAATCTTTCGAAAAGTCGAAAGTTGCGTCTTTTATCAAAAGATTAGTTAAGGGTTTTGAAATCTTAGAAAAATCCTTTATGAATCTCCTATAGAAACCTGCATGCCCTAAGAAACTTCTAATTCGTTTCACCGAATAAGTGGGAGGTAACTTCTCAATGGTTTCTATCTTTGCCCTATCAACCTCTATTCCCCTTTGTGATACTAAATGACCTAACACAATTCCTTCGGTGACCATGAAATGACACTTTTCCCAGTTTAAAACTAAGTTAGTGTCTTCACATCTCTTAAGAACTAGTGAAAGGTTATAGAGACAGTTATCAAAGGAAGAACCATATACCGAAAAATCGTCCATGAAGACTTCCATGATATTCTCTACGTATTCGGAGAAGATTGCCATCATACACCTTTGGAAGGTGGCTGGAGCGTTGCATAGACCGAATGGCATTCTTCTATAAGCAAACGTACCCCATGGGCACGTAAAAGTCGTCTTCTCTTGATCATCCGGATGAATTGGAATCTGAAAGAAACCGCTATATCCATCTAGATAACAAAAGTAAGAATGTTGGGCTAACCTTTCCAACATTTGATCGATAAAAGGAAGGGGGAAGTGGTCCTTCCTAGTGGCCACGTTCAGTTTGCGGTAGTCGATGCACATTCGCCACCCTGTAACTGTCCGTGTGGGGATAAGTTCGTTGTTCTTGTTGGCAACAACGGTAATGCCTCCTTTCTTGGGTACTACTTGTACTGGACTCACCCATTTGCTATCGGAAAGAGGGAAGTTGATACCTGCATCAAGTAGCTTAAGGATTTCTTTCTTCACGACCTCTTTCATTGCCGGATTTAACCGTCTTTGAGGTTGGCGTGAAGGTTTGTAATCCTCTTCCATTAGAATTTTGTGCATACATAGGGAAGGCTTTATTCATACTAAATCATCAATAGTATAGCCTAATGCTCTCCTATGTTGCTTCAAAACATGCATAAGTTTCTCTAGTTCAGCATCATTCAAATTCGCATTAACTATGACCGGATATGTGGAATTAGTGCCAAGGAATGCGTACCTTAAATGCGTGGGGAGTGGCTTCAATTCTAATGATGGAGGTACCTTGATTGATGATGAATCGTGGCCTTCGGATGTTGTGGGGGAGGCCTCTAGAGGAGGGGGTACTTCATCATTAGATTCGAGAGCAGCTGCGGTGAAGTTTGGAGAATTCAGAAAATTTCCTACTGGATCGACCTCCCCTGAAGTTAATCGGTCGATCTGAGGCACGATTTTTCTTTCTGTCGAAAAAAATCGGGTAGCCTTTTCACAAATCGGACGATTTAGTTTAGTCAGGTCGATTTTTTTTTCTGTTGATAAAAATCGGGTTGCCTTTTCACAGATCGGACAATTTGTTTCATGTAGGTCGATTTTCTTCACAGTTTCCGGAGTTAATTCTAGTTCTTCAATTCTTGTTCCTATTTCTTCCTCCACATCATTTAATGCTTTCACATCCTCATTGCAATCATGTTCCACTCCTTCCTCCATGATGCTCATACTAAGAACCTTTTGAAGAGGGTCTTTCATCAAGATTGAACTTACTACCTCTCTAGACTCTTCTTCATCAAAAATATCAAAAACATCGTCTCTCAAGGTTGGCTCCTTGATCAAGGAAGAGAGTGTGAATTCTACCTTTTCTTCACCTATATGGAAAGACAGCTGGCCATTCTTGCAATCTACCATGCATCCGGATGTTGCAAGGAATGGTCTCCCAAGAATGATGGGAACCGGATAATCTGCAGGGATGTCAAGAACGACAAAATCTATAGGGATGTAAAACTTACCGAGCTTTACCGGAATGTCTTCTAATATCCCCACCGGCTTAGTGGTGGAACGATCAGCCATGTAGAGTGTGATCTTCACCGGTCTAGGCTCTCCTAGACCAACTGCTTTGCATAGAGCAAGGGGTATGATACTCACACTCGCTCCAAGATCACAAAGTGCTTCATAGGTAGCTTCTCCCAAAGTGATGGGTATGCAAAAGGATCCTGGATCATGGAGCTTTGGTGGCATATTCTCCGTCATAGTCTTGATGAGTTCGGATGACTCCATACTCATCTTGACTTCTCCTATGTCTTCCAATTTCCTCTTGTTAGAGAGGATCTACTTGAGGAATTTCCCATAAGCTGGCATACCTAAAATTGCATCCATAAAAGGAATATAAATATGCAGCTTACTCATAAGTTCAACAAACTTACCAAAATGTTTATCTAGGCGTGCACGCGCTCTAGATTGAGGGAATGGTAGAGGTGGTTTGTAAGCGGGAGGAGGAACATAAACTTCTTCCTTCTCTTTTGCCTCCCTTTCTTTAGTGGTGGTTTCGACTATTTGGGTTGAGGATAGGTAGTTGTCTTGCCGCTCCTAGTAGTTATTGCCATAACCCTTCCCTTTGGATTATCTTCCGTCTTCCCGGGAAGTTTCCCTTGGTCTCTTGGAACTTCTCCGGCCTTGTTGAATACTTGGTTTTCTAAAGCTTTGTGAGCTTTGTCAACCGAAGTTATATAACTCTCCAACCCTTGTAGCTTGCCTAGGATCGTCTCTAGCATGGGATCGGGTTTGTTTGATCCACTTGATTGTCCCTGGCTTGTTGAAGGAGTAGAAGAAGATCGAGATGTTAGAGCCTTTTCAGCATGAGAGTAAGGATTACTTGGATTTTGCTGATTTGACCTCCAATTGTTGTTATTTGAATTCCTATTGTTGTTGTTCCAATTGGAGTTCCGGTTGTTATTGTTGTTGTTGTTCCAATTGGAGTTCCGGTTGTCATTCCTTTGATTGTTGTCCCTCCCCATCTAGTTGGCTTCTTGCTCCTTAGTCTTTTGAAGACTTGTTTTGAGCACTTCTTTCAACTCTTTGATCTCATTGTTGAGGGAGAATATTTGTGTTTGAGCATCTTGGGTCAACTTGGCTCCCGGATCGCCTTGATTCCGGCTATTTGAGTCCACCTTCCGGTGGGAATACTTCTCAATCACTTGGGCTTGCTTCTCAATGAAGTCCCAAGCATCATCCTCTCTCATGTCCATGAATGTGCCACAAGAGAGAGATTGGAGGTTGAATTGTGTTTCCACATCCAACCCTTTGTAGTAGATCTCCAATAATTCCAGCATGGAGATGCCATGGTGTGGGCAATCCACCAAGAGATCTTGAAACCTTTCCCAAGATTGAAACAAGCTTTCATTAGGTTTCATAGAAAAAGCATTTATTTTACCTCTCAATTCCGTCATTTTGGATGGCGGAAAGAATTTGGTGAGGAATTCCGAAGACAATTCCTCCGATGTAGCCAGCTTTGCAGCTGGAAGTATATGGTACCAAGCTAGAGCCTTGTCCTTCAAAGAAAAGAAGAACGGTTTGATCTTGTAATTGCTTGTAGTAGCCTTCTTCGGCTTCATAGTCTCCATGAGAATCTCAAAATTCTGCAAGTGTTGGTGTGGAGATTCAGTACTTGCTCCGCCATATTGACTTTGGCGAACCATGGTGATGACTTCTGGTGAGAAGCTAAACTCTTGGATATCTTCAGCTCCGAAATTCACACCTAGACGGCGCGGTTGCTGAATTGGGTCCATCCGTTGCTCCAAAGTTCGGGGTCTATCATCGTCATTAGCAACTATCACGTCCCTAGTTGGGAGGCGAGGAACAACCCTTGGTTTCGGGGTGTTCCGAACAGGACGAAGTAAGGGATCGATCTCCTCAAGTTCCGGCATGTCCGGATCAATCCCGTCATCATCGGATGAGTCATTTCTAATGGATTTCGTTGGCGTCTTGACTTTCTTCTTCTTCTTCCTGGATTCGTTCAATTCCAACTTCATGTCTAACATCATAGCTCTCAGTTCATCAATCTGAAACTGATGACTCGTTTCAGCATCTTTTCGTGCTTTCTCACTCAACTGAAGTTGGCGTTGAGCTTCATTCAGTTCAGCCTGGTAGTTTCTCTCGTCGTTCTCAGCCATTTTCTTTTCCTTCAACTTTCTCCTCAAAGTTCTCTCCAATTCGGGATCGAAAGGAACTAGATCTTTAGTGGATCTAGTCTTTCGCATATACCTAAAGAACCTGCAAAGATCACTCAAGTAGACAAATCAAATCACAAGAGCAAGAGCTCTCAAGCTAGACAACCGAAAACCGAATTTGGTCTAGACCAAATCCCCGGCAACGGCGCCAAAAACTTGTTCGCTCAAAAGGTGTGTGCGTCAAAGTCTTAAATTTATATCTAGAACTCAAAGCAAAGCGAACCCGCAGTGTACGGATCGGTTGTAGTGAGGTAAGAATTCCAGTGTCGAACTCAGGGATTTGGTGAGAGTAAATTCAGTTTGTAAATTATCTAGCAAAAAGTGCGAAAAGCTTTTGTGATCAAATAAGGGTAAAATGATTCCAAGGATTCAAGTATCCGATTTCGGCTTTTGATTCAAGATACTTCTATAGATATAGGACAGAGTTTATATTGCCAAGATTATGTGTTCAAAGGTAGGTATCGTACGGTGAAGTTCCAAAACCTATATGACTAATCTAAAGATTCTCTATATAGGGGTTGTTGAGGCTGCAATATAGAAAGATCTAAAGACAAGAATTATGTTCAAACTAACTATCTAAAACTCCAGGATATGACTCTCCAAAGTAAAGATTAGAAAGCACACTTAGAATCTTAATAAAGGGTGTTGAGTCTCTTTATTACCCAAATCTTGTAACCTTAATCTATTAAACGTAGAATCAGGTCCGAAGTGTCTTCATACATTCAGTTAGAGGGTAAAAAGGTTAATCAAGGTTGGGATTTAGGCAAGGATTAGTTTTGGTTAACGATTGATTCAATTAAGGTTCGTCAGAAGAATAAATCGGGTTGTTCATAAGAAAATCGGCCGATTTACTTCAAGAACAGTCCGATTTTCCTGTTGTCGCAAAACTAAAATCTAAACTCTCAGGGTCCTAATGTTTGAATGAGTTCAGTCTATCATCATCTAAGCCTTAATTATCAACTATTCTCCCCAGAATCACAAGGGTTTTAGCCAACCATTTTCAAAATCGAATCAAATTAAAGATTGAGTGAAATATCGCAAAGAAAACCGAATCTTGAATAAAAATTCAATAACCTTCAAATCGGTAAACCAATTTCGAAACTAACAAATGTATCTCTCAATTAACTCCATATCGTGTTCAAAAATCACAAAGACTTCAATGGAATATAGAAATCTCACAAATAAGAATCAAGATTGGCTTCCCGGTAAAAGTTCTTCAATCCTTCTCCAAGAATCTCCAATTTCTCTCCAACGTGTAAAGATTTCCCGCTGCGGCCTCCTCGTTTTCGTTCCTAGGGTTCTCCTCTATAGTTTCTTGCAAATGGGCCGTTTGGCAAAACTCTCCTCTAGCCCAAAAGAATTGGGCTTTGTGTCGTTTTTACATTTGGCCGAAAAACAAAAGAAATCGACCCAGTCGATTTATACACAAAACCGTTTGATTTCTAGGGTAGAAAATCGTCCGATTTATATGCATATTGGAACGATTTTCTTCAACAGAAAGTGCTCTTCTTTTGGCTCGTCTTCTATGCTTCTCCTTTGCAATTCCTTAGCTCTTTGCAATCCCTTTGAGACTCCTTTAGCTTCCTTAACATCCTTAGATACTCCTTGCTCCGCTTTTGCTTCCAATTCCACTCCATTTACCTATAATTTATCAAAAAATCCTGTAGACCTCTATTTCCGACAAATAATTGAATAGAACATAAAAGGCACACAAAATCTCTCTAAATGCAAGGTAAACTAAGATAATCTTCTACAATATGCATGAATATGATGGTACATAATTCATGTCATCAGGTCACATTTGCCTTCAAAGCTTGGGATCTTCACCTTCACTTTGCCAAGGCCATCATACTCTGGATCTCGCTCCCTCCTTGGTTGGCCACCATAGGGCTCACGCCTTTGCTCGTCTTGGCGCCGGGCGTCATGAGGTCTCCGGGGCGGTTGGCGCTCCCTTCGCCCATTTGGCCTCCATTCCTCGTCATCTCCATCACCGTCCTCATCCTGCTCATAAGCTTGATTCTGAAACTGTTGAGGATAGTTAGGCATATTATCATGTATAATAGGTGAAGAATAGATAGAAACGTGCTCCTCGAAAGCAAGATCGCCCCATCTTGGTTGGGACACGGCGTGGCCTAAGCGTTGGACATTCCGAGAGGGTTGTGTGGCATTAGAGTGCCGGGCTGCTTGAAACGCCTCTTGTTGGCTTTGGAGTGGTATTCGGTCTTGCCCTTGGTGTTGAGCCCTCGAGTGGTCTCCTACCTCCCTGTTGCCTCCTAGTGGCCGAGGCTCCGGAACTACCTTAGACGCCTCCAAGTTGGACAGCCTTGTAGTTAACCCTTCAATGCTATCTTTCAAGCCCTTGATAAGGTTAAACAACTCCGGGGAAATACGCTCGGGGCTCGGCGTACATGTGGGAGTTCCTAACATTGTTCAAAGACACTAAAACACTCAAACACGTTAGGTTAGCTAAAACAAAAACGCCTCACAAGTGTATCACTCGAAAGCAAACTCTCACACTCTAGTGGTGCTCAACAAGCTTGTTGATGGCTCGCCTTGCATTAGTCAAAAACCTCACGTGAGTTCAATACTTAGCCAAACAAAAGCTTTAAAGTAGAAGCGAAATTCGATTTCAATCACCTTAAAAACGTGTTTGACTCAATAAAGGAGAAGAAAAGACTCAAAACGGAAAGGACAAGTTGCACGAATGTTATATGCAACTAAGTATGGACTCAAAATTTGAACTCAAGATAAGCCTTGAAAGAACTTACTCGTCAAGCCTAAGCAAGCAAACTTTGGACACCAAAGGTGTGTGTAGAAGGGCTAGTCAAGGCTAAGGCGTGGCTCGAGTGAAGTGAGCTAGGCGAGGGCCAAGGCGTGGCTAGGCTAGGGTGAAGCTAGAATTATCGAAGGCACAATCGATCTAGAATTATCGAAGGCACGAAGAGGTTGCTTCAATTCGACTTGTAGCACCAACCCGAAGGAGATTGACACACACAAGAACGAGAAAGCTATGCAAACACCACAACTCTCACGAGACAAGAGGCTGAACTCAAAGGTTTCAATTTGGCACTTTCACAAATGTGTTTAACTTATTCTGCCAACAAAAAGGAAGAGAGAAAGGCTTATATACAACCTAGACCTTCTCTCTTAAAAATAGAAAAGAAATAAATACAATAATTACAAATTAGAGTGTTTTAAATAAATCCATAAAATAGACTAATTCTAGGCTTTATTTAACACTCTCTAACTAACTTCTTACGCCAACCTCTCACGCCTTCATCCATGCACATGCACACGTGAGGCTCTCCTATGCTCCATTCAACTTCTTCTTGGCTGGTCCAATGTGGCTAAGCATCATGACGGGCCTTGGACTCATTGGAGGTGAGCTTGGGTGAGCTTCTTGAACCATGGCTAGGAAGATAACATCCATCTCCGCTTGGCGTTTGGCTTGAGCTCTTGTTAGGGCTCCTTGTGGTGTTGAAAATGGAGCCGGCTCGGATGACCCTTCATCAGTGACGATTCGACCCTATTTCTTACAACTCCACACAATCGATATGAGAATCGAGAGCACCAAGTGGGTGCCTTGTTCGACTTGCAACACCAACCCCGAAGGAAATTGACATACACAAGAATGAGAAAGCTAGATCACACACACAAACTCACGAGACAAGAATGATTGAATTCTGAAATGCTCTCAACAAAACTTTTTATAAAACTTGTCTAACTACAAAAGAAGAGAGAAAAGGCTTTATATACATCCTAGGCCTTTTCTTCTAAAATAGGAAAAAAAATAGAAACTAATTACAATAATTACATTGAGAGAGAGTTAAATAAAGCCCAGCAAACATATAACACAATTGGGCCTACTTAAACTCTCATATTCAGTCTCTCACGTCCACATACTTAAATGATCATCCAGCCATGCACATGCACACACGTGAAACCCCTTGTATCTGACTTCAAGGCCTCCGTTTGTCCTTTGAAATGCATCTCAAGGCCTGCCCAGTAACTAGAAATACAATTTAAGCTCCATTAATCATCTTGGCTGGGGTGTGTTTGTGGCTGATCCACAAGATGGTGGATCCCTTAGCTTGCGCTCTTGTTAGAGTCCCTTGAGGTGGACTTGGTTGGTTCTTAGACTTGATGAAGGTGGACTTGGTTGAGCTTCATGGACCATGTTTAGGAAAAGAGCATGCATCTCAGCTTGACGTTTAACTTGCGCTCTTGTTAGAGTCCCTTGAGGTGGTGAAGATGGAGTTAGCTCAGATGATCCTTCATCAAGATGACCAGGATGGTCCTTGGACAAGAGTAAGTTGAGCAATGCAATCATCTTAGAGCCTGGCCCTTCATCAGCATCATGATGGACTTGGAATGTTGCACCCATTAATTGGCTTGGATGTTCCCGCATCACTCAATGTCGGGCAGGTCCCCTGATTTTATTGGATCTCTTCCAACAGATTAGGTGGAACCTCTAAAGTAGATACATGACTATCTGCATCTGGAAACTGAATGTCCAAATCTAGCCACGCTAGATCTCTCTGCAACTGAGGCTTAGTTGTCAGTCTCGCTATCGCCTTATCTCAAGGTGTCTTCCTGCTAAGGGCATCGGCGACTACTTTCGCCGTCCCCGGATGATATAAAATCTAAAGGTCAAAATCCTTGATCAGCTCGAGCCACCTCCTCTGGTGGTTATTCAATTCCCGTTAAGTGAAAATATACTTCAAACTCTTATGGTCTATGAGGATCTGACATGAAACTCCATACAAGTAATGTCGCTAGATCTGCAAGGCATGAATTACTACAAATAACTCGAGGTCATGAGTCGGAGAATTCTCCTCATACGTCTTCAACTGTTGAGCGCATAGGAGATTACCCTACCTTGATGCATCAACACACATCCCAAGCCATGCTTGAAAGCGTCACTATAAACCACAAAGTCATTTTTGCCCTCTAGTTGTGCTAAAATAGGAGCAAAAGTTAATCTCCTCTTCAGCTCCTTAAAACTCTGAGTGCACGGCTCGGACCATACAAACCGGGTTGTCTTCCTCAACAGACTATTAAGTGGTCGGGCAATCATTGGAAAACACTTCCACAAATCTATAGTAATATCCGGCTAAGCCAAGGAAGATATGTACTTCCTTAACATTTGTCGGAGTCGTTGTAATATCCTTAGTCGTTAGGGACCCCCGCCCCTGTGCCTGCACTTGGCCGCAGGTGCGGTGCCGCCCCCGTGCCTCAATGACCCGTCCTTGCGGTTTTGTAGGGTGGGCCCCATCCATCTTCCTTCATCCTCAGAACCATCTTCCTTGATCCTTCCTTCTGAGATAGTGTTTGCTCCCAACCATCTTCCTTCATCCTCTCACGTTTTTCTCCCTCATTTTCTTCTTCTCTTCCTCTTGGATTATCTTTTTGGTTCTTCTTTGATCATCTTCAAGTAAAGCCTTCATGTGTTTATGAGAGCTGAGTTGTTGAGGTTGTTGTGATGTTGTTGTTGTGGATGACCAACTGAGAGTGTTGAGGTTCTTCCCTTTCCTGAGTTGTTGCGGTAGGCTCTTCTTCTTTTTCTTTATTTCTTCCTTCTTCTTCTTGGTTTAATTCCAACAAGCTTGAACTTGTTTACGCATCCTAGACGATTGCTGCCATATATGTGTATATATATGTTGATGGTTGCCTTTGGCACCTTTTAAGAAAAAGAGATCAAACGAAGGATCGAAGAGAAGTAGAGAATATCCCCTATGCTATTTGTCCGCCCCCGCCCCTTGACAACGCCGCCCCCGCGACTGAGGAGTGTCACCGCCCCTGCGGCTGTGAGCTGTTCGTGATTACATGAATAATGACCTATATTTAGGCATGTATTTATGTAGATTTTCCCTTTAGTTTGCATGCATAGACATAGATTCATAGCAATTATGGTTATATTCACCTACTTTGCAAGAATAAAGGTCTACACAGAATTTTATTGCATTTGTAGGTAAATTGGCGAATTATGGAGCGAAATGACATTATTAAAGATCAAGCCTTGAAGTGGGACAAATAGGAGCATAAAAGGAAGCTTGAACGCACCAAAATATTTTCTGATAACGTCTAACGCACCAAAGTATCTTCTGATACCGTCTGACGCGCCAGGGTATTTTCGGCTCGACTTCTTTTTAGACCAAATATATAGGATTTTATCTTTAAACCCTAGATATATCCCTATAAATGTTCTATTGCCTTCAACGTTGAGAGAGAGCAAAAATCTTCAAAAGGAAGACTGGGACAGTTGCGACGGTTGGGATCTGGCGCTATCCATTGCTGCATTTACGCAATCAACTCTAGAGAGAAGATAATCATTCGGAAGATTTCATTGTGTGACGGAAGATTTGGAGAAGTACGCACTGGGAGATTACGTACTTAGAAAAGATCTTAGGGTTTCACTTTGAAGGCGGATTGACGTCCCGTTCTTCTTTGTTCTTTAAGATTTGTGAGAGATTTCTTACTCTATTCTATATTCATTGAATGCAAGTTACTAATTTTGTGTTTCATTAAGATTGGTTTTGTGTTTGCTATTGAGATTTCAAGGTTTTATCTTTTCCTTCTTTTAATTTTGATTATTGATTTCATTATTATGATTGTTGGCTAAAACCCTTAAGAGATTCTAAGGTGAAGGGTTGATAGTTGTGGCATAGATGATGATAGATTGAACCAAAACAGATTTGACCCTGAGAGTTGCGAGAAACCTCGTCGTCGAGGCTTTCCACGGCCTGTTCTTGAGTTCCACGGCCGTGGTTCTTCAAGATCTGACCGTGGTTTTACTCTGTCGTACGATCTTTGCTTTTGATTTGATCCAAAGTCAAATATTTGCTTTAACCTAGCCTTGGCTTACCTTTTCTAGGTAGTAGTGAGACTCAACATCCTCTACTTCAGTTTCGAGTGTCACAACCTTAACTGTTTTGGTTTATCATTATTCCCTTGGGTTTGGGCATGGGTATTTAAGAGTTTAATCTTATCCTTCAATCCTTTTTATAACGAGACTCAACATCCTTTATTAAGAGAGCCTTTGGGTGAGACTTATGGGTTTGAAACTTCACCGTATAACACCCTACCTTATATCTATACATTTGCAATCCTAACTTTGTCCTTACACCATTAGAACATCTTGAATCGATTGCCACAATTGGATACATGAATCTTTAGAATCGTTGTTTTCTAAATTATCTTTACAAAAGCTTTTTATCTTGCCTGACAATTTTATAAACTGAATTTGATCCTCCAAATCCCTGAGTTCGATACTCTGGAATTTTGCTCTACTATACCGATCCATACACTGCGGGTTCACTTTGCTTGATTTCATTTTTATAAATTTAAGACTTAGTGACGCACACTTTCGAGCGAACAGTTCGCTCCAAAAGGTGTGTGCAGACAAAGCTTTAAATTTATATTCATAATAATAAACCTCACGATAAGCGAACCTGCAGTGTATAGATCAATTGGTAAGGGCTTATATTCCGGAGTCGATCTCATGGAATCGGTGAGAACAATCACAGTAAAGTAATCCAATATCGAAAGCATGCAATAATAATGATCGAAAGCAAAAGCAAGAATATAAGTCAAGATGGGGAAATGCAGATTCTAAAGGTCATAGTATCCAATTGTGGTTTCGACTCAAGATCTCTTCAGATAACATGGACAAAGGTGAGGTTTGCTAATTGAAGGTGTTGCAACTATGTGATAGATTACCGGGTAAGTCTCACTACCCACTTCACAAACCAAATCTCCTATCACCGGGTAAGTCTCAGGTTAACTCTCAATGGTAGGATAAAGGCACACTCAAACCCTAATAAAGGATAAACCTTCATTACCTAACACTCATCACCATCGGTATACAAGCAAAGGAATAACCGGGTAAGTCTCATCCTAGGCTTGCGTGTAAACAAGGAAAGATGCAACAAGGATAGGATTTGGCAAACTATAGTCTAAACTCAAGATAGACAATGCAGCGGGCGATCTCGTTGATAGCATGAAATATGGCATTATTTTAGGCATGTTTTAGTTAGTTTTTCCCCTTCTTTTGAGTACATGGATATGAGTTTGAAGCATATATGAGCACATTCACCTATTATGTTGGTATACAGATCTACACAAGCTTTTTTGTGATTATAGGTGAATAAAGGCTTGGATTGCAGCATAAATGGGGCATGTGAGCACTTTTGATCATGCTAGACATCAAGGAGATGCATTGGAGTAGCTAAGGAAGGAGCATGATTGGAAAGCTTCGAAGAACAAAGGATTGTACGCAGGATTTAGTGTTTCCACGGCCAAATACATGAAACCACGGCCGTGGTTTTAGTAATTAATTTAATTAAGGCCGTGGAGACCTATGTCGTAAGCACCCATGATCAATTCCACGGCCGTGGAAATCTGAGATGGCCGTGGATTTCCATGATTCGCCACGTGTAATTTTTTCCACGTAAGCATCCGTTACGGGCTTTTTTGCAACCCTAGTTCTTCCTATAAGAAGGCGGATCAAAGAGAGAAAAAGTACTCTTCGCTACACCTTGCTTACGTTAGAGACTGAATCATTGGGAGATTACGCATTGAGATCTTCATCTACACATTGTGAGAGAAGATTTAGAGGAAGATCTTGGAAGAGACAAACTTTCTTATCCGGAGTTGGAAGATCTTAGGGTTATACTTTGAAGGCGGATTGACATCCCGTTCTTCTTGTTTTTTAAGATTTGTGAGAGATTTCTGACTCTATTCTGTATTCATTGAACACAAGCACGGTTTTTTGAGTTTTATTGAGATTGGTTTTACATTGATTATTGAGTTTTCAAGGTTCTATCAATTCTTTCTTCTAAACTTTATTATTGATTTGATGACAATGATTGTTGGCTAAAACCCTTAAGCGATTCTAAGGTGAAGGGTTGATGGTTGTGGAATAGATGATGATGATAGATGGAACCAAAACATATTAGACACTGAGAGTTGCGAGAAACTTCGCCGTCGTGCCTTTCCACAGCCTCTTCGTGAGTTCCACGGTCGTGGTTCCTCAATATCTGACCATGGTTTTCCCCTGTTTGACGTGTTTTGCTTTTGCTTTGATCCAAAGTTAAAGATTGACCCTAACTTAGTCTTGGCTTACCTTTTCTAGGTAGTAGTGAGACTCAACACCCTCTACTTAGGTTACGAGTGTCACAACCTTAACCTGTTTGGCTTATCTTTGATTCCCTTGGGTTTGGGCATGGGTATTTTAGATTTTAATCTTGTCCTTAGATTCTCTTTATAACGAGACTCAACATCCTTTATTGAGAGAGTTTTTGGGTGAGACTTATGGGTTTGGAACTTCACCGTACAACACCCTACCTTAGATCTATACCTTTGCAATCCTAACTATGTCCTTATACCTTTAGAACATCTTGAATCGATTGCCACAATTGGATACCTGAATCTTTAGAATCATTGTTTTTCCATCAATCTTTACAAAAGCTTATTTACTTGCTAGACAATTTACGAACTGAATTTGATCCCCCAAATCCCTGAGTTCGACTTTGGAATTCTTGCTTTACTATACCGATCCATACACTGCGAGTTCGCTTTTTTGCTTGATTCTGGATATAAATTTAAGACTTAGTGATGCACACTTTTGAGCGAACAAATTTTTGGCGCCGTTGCGGGGATTTTGTTTAGGCCAAATTCGGTTTTTAGTTGTTTGGCTTGGGAGTTTTTGCTCTTGTTATTTGATGTATCTACCTTGGTGATTTTGCATATTTCTCTTTATGTATATGCAAAGGTCTCGATATGAGAAAGACCTCATTCCTTTTGACCCTAAACCGGAGAACACTCTCAAGAAACGGTCAAGGGAGAAAAAATGGCTGAACACAATGAAAAGAACCTCCAAGTTGAGTTGGATGAAACTTGAGCTCTCCTTAATACAAGTGAATGAAGACTTCTTGAGGAGAAAGTTGTAGCTCGTGCTGAAAAAGAGCAATTTCAAGCTGAATTGGATGAAATCCGGGTGATGGTACGACAAACAAATTTGGAGAAAACCGCCAAGGATAAGAAAGATGAATCATCCGATGATGATATGCCTGAGCTGGAAGATATACCACCTAATCCACTACTTAATCCTCGTGTCCCTGTCAATCCTCGTGCTCCTGTTAGAGATGCGAGAGCTGCTCATGTCGTGGCTGAAACGCGAACTCTTGGGCAACGTATGGATCCGAATCAGCAACCGCGCCGTTTAGCCGTGAATCTTGGAGATCCAAATGAGCATGACTATGGGTTTCGTCCTCAAGTCATTACTATGATCCGCCAAAGTCAGTTTGGTGGATTGGAAACGGAATCTGCACCAACATTTGCAGAATTATGAGATTCATATGGAGACTTTGAAGCCTCCAAGAGCAATCAACAAGAATTATAAGTTGAGACCTTTCTTTTTCTTTTTGAAGGACAAGGTCTTAGCTTGGTATCAATCTCTTCCAACTGGAAGAGTTAACACATGGCAGCAATGACTTCGGAATTCCTCACCATGTTCTTTCCACCGTCCAAGACGGAGGAATTGAGAGGTAAAATCAATACCTTTGCTATTAAAACTAATGAATGTTTGTTTAAGTCTTGGTAAAGGTTCAAGGATCTTCTATTGGATTGCCCTCACCATGACATTTCAAAGTTGGAGTTGTTGGAGATTTACTACAAGATATTGGATGTGGAAACTCAATTCAAACTTCAATCTCTTTCTTGTGGAACTTTTATGGAAATGAGAGATGATGATGCTTGAGACTTTATTGAAAAACAAGCTCTAGTGATTGAGAAGTATTCCCATAGGAAGATTGAAAGTGGGAAATGAGATTCCGGAGAACCGGGAGCAAGGTTGAATCCAGCGGCCCAAGCTCCAATTTTCTCCCTCAACAATGAGATTAAGGAGCTGAAAGAATTTTTGAAGTCCAACATTCAATCGAAAAAGGAGCAGGACGTTGGCTCTCTAGGAAGAGAGAATAATCAAGGGAATATGAATAAAACAACCGGAACAACCAATGGAACAATAACAACAACAACAGGAACTTCAAAAACATTTGGCGATCCAACCAACATAATCCCGGTAATCCTTATTCCCATGCTGAAAATTCACTAACACCTCCTCCTTCTTCTTCTTATTCTTCTTCTACACCTTTGAAAAGTCAGGGACAAGCTTCATCGAGTTCAAGCCAGCCGGAGAAGGACAAGCTTGAAGCGATGATGGAAACGATCTTGGGGAAGATGCAAGGAATGGAGAATTCCATTACTTCAATTTCTAAAGCACAAAAAGCTTCGGAGAATCAAATATTTAGCAACGCCGGAGAAGTTCCTAGAGATCAAGGGAAGCTTCCCGGAAAAAACGGAGGACAATCCCAAAGGGAGGGTGATGACAATTACTACAAGAAGTGGTGTAACAACCACCGATCCGCAGCCCACATTCGTTGAGGTTCCCATTGATAAGGAGAAAGAGGATGTCTACGTACCTCCTCCAGCTTATAAACCTCCTTTGTCATTCCCGCAATCTAGAGCGAGACCGCGTCTAGACAAACATTCTGGTAAGCTTGTTGATCTCATGAGCAAACTACAAGTTAACATACCTTTTCTTGATGCAATTTTAAGTATGCCCGCTTATGGGATGTTCTTGAAGGAGATCCTCTCTAAAAAGAGGAAGCTTGAAGATTTTGGTGAAGTTAAGATGTGTTTGGAGTCATCGGAACTCCTTAAAACAATGACGGAAAATATGCCCCCAAAGTTGCGAGATCTAGGGTCATTTTGCATACCAAGAGGAGTGGGAGAAGTCACATATGATGCACTTTGTGACTTGGGAGCAAGTGTGAGCATCATTCCACTTGATTTGTGTGAGAAGGTTGGTTTAGGTGAACCTAAACCGGTGAAGATGACATTGTATATGACGGATGGATCCATTACTCGACCCGCTAGCATCATTGAAGACGTCTCATTAAGCTTCGTAAATTCTATATTCCTATAGACTTTGTTGTGCTTGACATTCCTGTAGATTGTCCGGTCCCAATCATACTTGGGAGACCTTTTCTTGTAACTTCCGGATGTATGGTTGATTGCAAGAATGCTAAATTGGCCTTTGACACTGGAGAAGAGAAAGTTGAATTTGTACTCTCCGCTTTGACAAAAGAACCAGCACTTGGAGAGGACATTTACAACATATATGATGAAGAGGATTCTAGAGAGGAAGTGAGTTCGATCTTGTTCAAAGATCCGTTACAAAAGGTTATAAGCATGAGTATCATGGAAAAGGGAGTGGAGGAGGACGGTAACTTTGAAGTTGAGGCTTCGGAAGAGTTATAAGAAGTGCAAATTGAAAAATTCGAAGAATTGCACGATAGTTCGGAAAATACAGGAAACCACGGGCCGTCGGTGTTTTCCACGGGCGTGGTTTCACTAATTTCACCCGTGGAAACATATGTCGAGAGAAACCATTCAAAGAACGCAAGTTAACCACGACCAAAAATTATATTTCCACGGCGGTGGAAGTAAAAGTGGTGTCGTGGATTTTGAAAATTCTGAGGAAGGTTCCGTTCTTTCTACAAACGGTCTTGCTCCTTCTTCTACCACTTCCACACCCTTGGAGACATCCAAGGAGACCTAGGACAACCCTCACAACAACCAAAGGCATCTACAACTTTGGAATTGAAGCCTCTTCTCTGATGTAGGACCATCACATGGAAGCTATCAAGGTCCCATTATTAGAGCAAGAACTAAGGAGATCCAAGAAGCTACGTCAAGGGAAGTGCTATTGCTTGGCACAATGCGTGAACCATTTAATTGCCATACCTCATGTGTTAATCTTTTGATGAATGCAGGAGCAAGCAAGCAAAGGGAGGAGATGTTGTTCACGTCCAAAGCAGTCCAAGAGGAGGTTGTTGATCACGTCCAAAGCAGCCAAGAGAGGAGGTTGTTGCTCACGTCCCATGCAGCCCACGAGGATAGCCTGCTGCTCATGTCCAAGGTAGCCCAAGGGAGGTTGTTGCTCACGTCCAATGCAGTCCAAGAGGGGAAGCAGCTGCTCACGTCCAAGGCAGCCCAAGGGAGGTTGTTGCTCATGTCCAATGCAGCCCAAGAGGATAGCAAGCTGATCACGTTCCAGGAGGCCCAAGAGAGTAACAAGTCAGCTCATACGGATCATCATTTGGGCTCTTAAAACACAGCAAAATCACTCATGGATCTGTTGAACATTTCAGCCCATTCGGATAGCCCAATTTGCTCTTAAAAACGTCCAGCACACTCCAAAGACTTGCTTGAATAAGTCAGCCTATTTTTAAGCTGAATTAGTGTTTGTTAGATTGTTAGCTACATTAGAGGAAGCTCTCTTATTACCACCTTCCCACTAATGTTTTAATTCTCTTTTCTTTATTTTTGTCTAGATAAAAGAGTCTATATAGATAGCCTCTTTAGCTGCAGATTAGGCACGTTAATTTCATTGCTTAGAATTACATTTGTAATCATTCACAAAATCAATCAAAGAACAAGAGAGTTTTTGGTTGGCATTGCTGTTGTTTGCTTGGCTGAGCTTGTTTGTGTCAACCGCCTTCGGATTGGTGCTTCGAGCCTTCACGAGTCCCTCTTTGTGCTAGTCCAGCCGGAGCTAGTGTAAAGTTGTATTGGAGACGGGTCTAGGGCATTCACGAGTGGGGGTTTTGGCTCTTCAGCCTTGGTTCCTTCGTTGACTCTCTTTGGTTCTTCTCTACACCTTCCTGCGCCATTCACCATCTACGTTTCATTCCGCATTCTGGATTCGCCTCATTCAGCCGGATTCGAGATCATTGTACCTAGATTGACTCAATCACGGACAATTCCGTATCAGTTGGTATCAGAGCTCAGTTGGTACAATTGATCACTCCTTTTCTTCTTGTTAACCTTATTGCTTATCCAATTGAGATCTAACTTTTGCTTGAAGTGTGCGAATTAAAAAAGCCGGACAACATCTTGAGGAGAGGTAAACACAAAACGAAAACAAAACAAAAAGAGAGCTCAAACGCTGCATATACAATTCGGTAACCTGCTCTCCTACAATTCTCGTTGCAATCAGTTTCGGTTACCTTCTCTCCCTCAAATCTTTGACAAAGTCTAAGAGATCTTTCAAAAAAAAAACACACAAAAAAACGGCTGGCCTTTTTTTAATCTACATCAAGCACAAGTAAACTCTTTCAATCAACTCAATCAAGGATTCTAAACACATTCACCGTACCTACACCAACCCAACGGTCAATACTCCAATTAGGGGTGTCTTGATTCATCTCCGACACTAACATCGGTTTCAGCAGTTCTAGTTCCAAAGGGTTGCTAAGAAGGTTCGGAAATCGCGATCTTAAGGTGTTGGATCCTTACAACTCGAGCCACCAGCTAGGCAATGCCAACGAGAGTGTGAGCGATACACAAGTGAGATCTTTGCTTTTCTAACCTAACCGGTTCTTTGTTTGTTACTTGAGCATGTCCAGGTCCCTAAGTCCCAGCAAGTCGAGTAGCGAGACTGTCACGCTTGAGATGATCAGTCTATTGAAACAATTGTCCGATTCTATAGCTAACCTATCCAAACGAGTGGAGTCTATGGAAGCACGAACACCACCACCCGGGACACCACCTTTGAGAACCAACTATGAGATTGGCGGTCCTTCACGTGTTACTAGAGAGCCGGATGATCCGGATCAAGGTAATTTACATTCCAACGAACCCCCTAATGCTTCTAACATGCCACCCTTTATTGATAACTTTCAGCGACGGAATGAAGCTCATTTTGAGGACCATACGTTGGAGGGTTATGATCGGCCATTCCAGCAACCAAGGCAAGGACGAGATAACTTTCGGCCCTATCAGGAGCAAGACGGACTCGGAAAAGTCAAAATAAAAATTCCCGTCTTTGAAGGAAAGTGTGATCCCGACGTCTACACGGAGTGTTGAAAATAAAGTTGAGCAAATCTGGTTCTGTCACAACTTTAGCGAGGCTAGGAAGGTTCAGCTAGCCGCTCTTGAGTTCCAAGGCTATGCTTTGGTATGGTGGGATCACGTAGTCAAAGAAAGAGTTCGAACATTGGATCCTCAAATCACCACATGGGAGCATATGAAGGCACTAATGAGGGCTAGGTTCGTTCCACCTCACTATACACGAGAGCTTCGACAACGGCTGGAAAATTTGAGACAAGGCTCTCTTAGCGCTGAGGAAGCTTATACGAATATGCAAGTTGCTATGGTGAAGGCCAACGTTCTAGAAGATGAAGAAAACACTATGGCAAAGTACCTTCGTATTCTGAATTCTAATTTGGCTAATGAGGTTGATATGTATCCATACAACACCATGGAGCAATTACTACACTTGGCCATCAAGGTGGAAAGGAAGACTAATGTGCGAAACCGGGAATACAAACCACCCCATGGAACGCCCAATGCTTGGAAAGCACAAGGGAGCCGGCTGCTGCCTAACCACATCAAGTATCAAGGAGGCCGGAAGGAAGAGAGAAAGTCGGCACCTATGGGCCAAGAAGGGCAAAAAAGGTCTTCTACACCGTCCACTACACCACGATCCTTGAATGAGCCTTCAAGTGATCATCGAGGGAGTACTTCTATCTCTAACTCTAGAACTAGGGACATTGTGTGTTTTAAATGCCAAGGTAGAAGTCACATGAGTAGAGAATGTCCTAATAGACGCACTTTGATCATAAATCATCTAGGAGAATATGAAAATGAGGATGATGTGGAATTAGATGATGAAAATGCCTTAAATGATGACAATGAACAAAATGAGAATGATGATTGCATTGAGTATGATCAAGGTGAATCTTTGATAGCTAGGAGAACTTTGCATGTCCAACTAGCACCTTGTGAGGATAACCAATGTGAAAATCTATTTCATACTAGGTGTAGTATTAAAGGAAAAGTGTGTAATGTGATAATTGATGGAGGAAGTTGTTGCAACATAGCTAGCACTGAAATGGTAAATAAATTACAACTTCTTACATTTTATCACCCTAGGCCATATAAACTACATTGGATGAATGAGTGTGGAGAACTTAAGGTTAATAAGCAAACTAAGGTCAATATAACATTAGGATCATATGAGGATGTTATTACATGTGATGTTGTGTCTATGAATGCTTGTCACTTGTTGCTTGGTCGTCCATGGCAATATGATAGGAAAGTTGTCCATGATGGGTTTTCTAACAAATATAGCTTTGAGTATAAAGGTGAAACTTTAACAGTTAAACCTATGACACCTTTACAAATAGCCGAGTACTATAAGAACAAGAGGGTAGAGCAAGGAACCCCTCCAAAGCCTAAGATCACACGGCCTAAGAGTAAAGAGAACAAAACCCATCAAACATTGTTAGTACAACCAACAAGTAGCTATCTTGAGTCTAGGAATGAATATGTCACTAACTATGCTTCTATTGATGTGCTAATGATGAGTTTGTGTAAATCTCCAGTGAATGTGCCTCATGACTCTACGATTCCACTTCCTAGTTCTATTCAGGGGCTGTTAGACGAGTTTAGGGACGTTTTTCCTGAGGAGATTCCAGCCGGCTTGCCACCCATTAGGGGCATTGAACACCAAATAGATTTAATACCCAGAGCCACTCTTCCCAATAGACCCGCCTATAGGATGAACCCTACGGAAGCCCAGGAAATTCAGAACTAAGTCCAAGCCTTGCTAGATAAGGGGTATGTTCGGGAAAGCCTTAGTCCTTGTGCCGTTCCCGTCCTGCTAGTACCCAAGAAGGATAATACTTGGAGAATGTGTATTGATTGTAGAGCAATCAATAACATTACTATCAAGTATAAACACCCGATTCACCGTTTAGATGATATGCTTGATGAGTTACATGGAGCTACAATTTTCACTAAGATTGACCTTAGGAGTTGCTACCATCAAATTAGAGTGAGGGAAGGGGATGAATGGAAAACAGCTTTTAAAACCAAATTCGGACTCTATGAAAATCATTTGAGAGATGTGCTCGCTACATTGCGTATAGAATACTTGTATGCTAATATTCAAAAATGTGATATCTATACTAACCGAGTGATTTTTCTTGGTTTTGTAGTAAGTGCCAATGGTTTGCAAGTGGATGAGGACAAGGTGAAGGCAATCAATGAATGGCCCGTTCCTAGGTCAGTTGGTGACGTGAGGAGTTTCAATGGCCTAGCTACATTCTATAGAAGGTTTGTGAGAGATTTTAGCACCATTGCAGCACCACTCACGGCTTTGACCAAAAAGAAGGTTCCTTTTGAGTGGAATGAACCGCAGCAAAGAGCTTTTGAAGAGCTCAAGAGACGCCTCACCCATGCACCCCTACTCGCTCTACCGGACTTCACTAAACCCTTTGAGGTTGAATGCGACGCATCCGGTATTGGCATTGGCGGCGTCCTTATGCAAGAAGGTAAGCCTCTAGCTTTCTTTAGTGAAAAATTGAAGGGTGCATGCTTAAACTATTCCACTTATGACAAAGAATTGTATGCCTTGTTTAGAGTACTCAAAACATGGCAACATTACCTTTGGCCTCAAGAGTTTGTTTTGAAAACCGATCATGATTCACTTAGACACTTTAGGAGCCAAGATAAGCTAGATAGACGGCATGGTAGGTGGATGGAGTTCATCGAAACCTTTCCTTACATTATCAAGTATAAGAAAGGAAAGGATAATGTCGTAGCGGATGCATTGTCTAGGAGATACACCTTAATCACCACCTTGGATTCTAGGATGTTAGGTTTTACTTACATTAAGGAATTATATGTGGATGATGCTGAATTTGGGAAGATATTTCATAAATGCACTACTCAAGGCCCTTATGATAAGTATTTTGTGTTTGAAGGTTTCTTGTTTAAAGTGGATAAGATTTGCATACCTAGATGTTCCCTTAGGATCTTATTAGTGGAAGAAGCCCATAAAGGAGGTTTCATGGGGCATTTTGGGAGGGATAAAACTTATCACATGTTGAAAACTCATTTTTATTGGCCTCATATGTTAAGGGATGTAGAACACATGCTGAAAAAGTGCATTGAATGTCTTAAGGCCAAAGCTAGGGTACAACCCCACGGGCTGTATACACCCTTACCAACACCTAATGGCCCTTGGAAGGACATAAGTATGGATTTCATTGTTGGACTACCTAGGACTAAGAAAGGAAGAGATTCCATTTTTGTGGTAGTAGATAGATTCTCTAAAATGGCACATTTTAGTCCATGTCATAAAACTGATGATGCATATAATGTTGCTAATCTTTTCTTTAAGGAAATAGTGAGATTGCATGGAATACCTAAAACTATTGTTAGTGATAGGGATGTCATGTTTTTGAGTTTCTTTTGGAAGACACTTTGGCGAAAATGGGCACTACATTACTATTTTCGACCTCTAATCATCCCCAAACAGATGGGCAAACGGAAGTCACCAATAGGACCCTAACGACCCTCCTTAGAACCATGTTGAAGGATAACTTAAAAGAATGGGAAGACATGTTACCACATATTGAGTTTGCTTATAATCGCACCCTGCACTCTTCCACTTCGTTATCACCTTTCAAATGTGTTTATGGATTTAACCCTTTAACTCCTTTGGACTTATTACCGATTCCTCGAAAGGATCGAGTAGCTTTTGATGCTTTGGAACAGGCGGACTACATTAAGGAACTTCATGCTAAGACCAAGGCTGCACTTGATAAGAAGGGCGTTGAAACTGCAACCCAGAATAATAAAGGACGTCGGAAGATGGTTTTCCAGCCCGGCGACTTAGTTTGGCTACATCTAAGGAAAGAGCGGTTTCCGACAAAACGCCATTCCAAGCTAGCACCACGGGGTGATGGACCATTCAAAGTCTTACACCGGATTAACGACAATGCATATGTGTTGGACTTACCGGAAGAGTATGGAGTTAGTACCACTTTTAATGTAGGAGATTTGAGCCCCTATTAAGGAGATTCGGAACAAGATGAAAATTCGGGGTCGAATTCTTTCCAAGAAGGAGTGGATGATGTAGGACCATCACATGGAAGCTATCAAGGTCCCATTACTAGAGCAAGAGCTAAGGAGATCCAAGAAGCTACGTCAAGGGAAGTGCTATTGCTTGGCACAATGCGTGAACCATTTAATTGCCATACCTCATGTGTTAATCTTTTGATGAATGAAGGAGCAAGCAAGCAAAGGGAGGAGATGTTGCTCACGTCCAAAGCAGTCCAAGAGGAGGCTGTTGATCACGTCCAAAGCAGCCAAGAGAGGAGGCTGTTGCTCACGTCCCATGCAGCCCATGAGGATAGCCTGCTGCTCACGTCCAAGTCAGCCCAAGGGAGGTTGTTGCTCACGTCCAATGCAGTTCAAGAGGGGAAGCAGTTGCTCACGTCCAAGGCAGCTTGAGGGAGGCTGTTGCTCATGTCCAATGCAGCCCAAGAGGATAGATAGCTGATCACGTTCCAGGAGGCCCAAGAGAGTAACAAGTCAGCTCATTCGGATCATCATTTGGGCTCTTAAAACACAGCCAAATCACTCATGGATCTGTTGAACATTTCAGCCCATTCGGATAGCCCAATTTGCTCTTAAAAACGTCCAGCACACTCCAAAGACTTGCTTGAATAAGTCAGCCTATTTTTAAGCTGAATTAGTGTTTGTTAGGTTGTTAGCCACATTAGAGGAAGCTCTCTTATTACCACCTTCGCACTAATGTTTTAATTCTCTTTTCTTTATTTTTGTCTAGATAAAAGAGTCTATATAGATAGCCTCTTTAGCTGCAGATTAGTGACGTTATTTTCATTGCTTAGAATTACATTTGTCTTTCACAAAATCAATCAAAGAACAAGGGAGTTTTTGGTTGGCATTGCTGTTGTTTGCTTGGCTGAGCTTGTTTGTGTCAACCGCCTTCGGATTGGTGCTTCGAGCCTTCACGAGTCCCTCTTTGTGCTAGTCCAGCCGGAGCTAGTGTAAAGTTGTATTGGAGACGGGTCTAGGGCATTCACGAGTGTGGGTTTTGGCTCTTCAGCCTTGGTTCCTTCGTTGACTCTCGTTGGTTCTTCTCTACACCTTCCTGCGCCATTCACCATCTACGTTTCATTCCGCATTCTGGATTCGCCTCATTCAGCCGGATTCGAGATCATTGTACCTAGATCGACTCAATCACGGACAATTCCGTATCATTCCCGCACATCTAAGGTACACTTTTCTTGGATAATTGTACACTTCCCGTTATAGTTAGTTCTTTTTAAGTGAAGATGAACATGATAGGCTTATGATTATTTTGATAAAACATAGGAAAGCCTTAGGTTACACTATAGAGGATCTTGTACGTATTAAACCATCACTATGTATGCACAAGATACTAATGGAAGAGGATTATAAGCCTTCACGTCTACCTCAATGACGGTTAAACCCGATCATGAAAGAGGTCGCGAAGAAGGAAATCCTTAAAATGCTTGATGCAGGTATCATATTTCCAATTTCTGATAGCAAGTGGGTGAGCCCAGTTCAAATAATCCCAAAGAAGGGAGGAATGACCGTTGTGGCTAACAAGAACAACGAACTCATTCCAACAAGAACAGTGACGGGATGGTGAATGTGTATAGACTATCGCAAGCAGAATAATGCGACGAGGAAGGATCACTTTGCGCTGCCCTTCATTTATCAAATACTTGAGAGGTTAGCACAACATTATTATTTTTGCTATCTTGACGGTTATAGTGATTTCTTTCATATTCCGATCCATCC
Organism: Fagopyrum esculentum; assembly: GCA_033239045.1. Classification (NCBI taxonomy): domain Eukaryota; kingdom Viridiplantae; phylum Streptophyta; class Magnoliopsida; order Caryophyllales; family Polygonaceae; genus Fagopyrum; species Fagopyrum esculentum. Next base: position 86,602,114 of record BSUD01000002.1, read on the forward strand.
GGATGATCATGAGAAGACCACATTCACGTGCCCATGGGGTACATTCGCTTATAGGAGGATGTCATTCGGATTCTGCAACGCTCCAGCCACCTTTCAAAGGTGTATGATGGCCATCTTCTCGGAGTACATTGAGGTAATCATGGAGGTTTTTATGGATAATTTTTCTGTTTATGGTTCATCATTTGATAATTGTCTTGCTAAACTATCTCTAGTTCTACGAAGATGTGAAGACAAGAACCTAGTTCTAAATTGGGAGAAGTGTCATTTTATGGTTAGGGAAGGCATTCTTTTAGGACACTTGATCTCTAATAGAGGAATTGAAGTTGACAAGACTAAATTGAAACAATAGAAAAACTTCCTCCTCCATCTTCGGTGAAGGGGATTATAAGTTTTCAAGGACATGCTGGAATCTATAGGAGATTCATTAAGGATTTTTCGAAGATTTCTAAACTGTTGATTAATCTATTGATGAAAGATGCAGTTTTTGAATTTTCGAAAGAGTGTTTAGATGCTTTCTATAGGATTCGAGAAGCCTTAATCTCAGCCCCTATAATTCAGCCTCGAGATTGGAGTCTTCCATTTGAGGTCATGTGCGATGCAAGTGACGTAGTGGTGGGAGCGGTGCTTGGAAAAAAGAAAGATGGACGCACTCATGCCATCTATTATGCTAGCAAAACACTAGAAAGCTCAGCTCAACTACGCCACAATGGAGAAGGAATTTCTTGCTATTGTATATGCATTTGAAAATTTTCGTTCTTATCTTGTAGGAGTGAAGGTGATTGTATACACGGATCATTCAGCCATTCGGTATTTCCTTGCCAAGAAAGATGCAAAACCAAGGCTGATTAGATGGATTCTTTTTCTTCAAGAGTTCGATCTTGAGATTCGTGACAAGAAAGGATCCGAAAATTCTGTTGCGGATCACTTGAGCCATCTACCACATGTCACCTATGATGACCTTCCTATCAATGACTCTTTCCCAGACGAATAATTGCATCTAATGGAGGAGTGCATTGATCATATTTCTAGAGGTAACGAACCTTGGTTTGCTGATTTTGTAAATTATTTGGTTTGTCAGGAAATACCTCCCGGACTATCCTACCCTCAAAGGAAGAAGTTCTTTAAGGATGTCCGCCAATACTATTGGAATGAACCTCTACTCTTCAAGAGAGGTCCAGATGGCATCATTAGAAGATGTGCACCTGAAGACGAAACGCAAAGTGTCATTCGACATTGTCATTCTCTTCCTTGTGGAAGACATGCTAGTTCTCACAAGACTTGTGCTAAGTTATTGTAATTTGGATTCTTTTGGCCTACATTATTTAAAGATGTGCAAACCTTTGTTGCTTGTTGCGATGCTTGTCAAAGAACAGAGAACATATATAGGAGGAATGAAATGCCTCTAAACAGCATCCAAGAAGTGGAGATCTTTGACGTTTGGGGAGTTGACTTCATGGGACCATTCCTATCATCTTGTGGTAATCAATACATACTTCTAGTTGTACATTATGTTTCAAGATGGTTTGAAGCTATAGCCTCTCCAACTAATGATGCGATGGTGGTTGTACAGTTCTTTAATCGAACTATTTTCCCAAGGTTTGGGGCACCCCGAACCATCATTACTGACGGAGGATCACACTTTATTGCCCGTCGATTTGAGGCTCTACTAGCTAAGTATGGGGTAACTCACAAGATCGCCACCCCTTATCATCCGCAAACAAGTGTGCAAGTGGAGATTTCCAATAGATAAATCAAAGGAATTCTGGAGAAAACGGTGTATAGAACAAGAAAGGATTGGGCATTAAAGCTAGATGATACACTATGGGCGTATAGAACGGCATACAAGACTCCCATTGGCACATCACCATACAATCTTGTGTATGGGAAGTCTTGTCATCTTCCGGTGGAGTTAGAACACAAGGCATATTGGGCTATCAAGTGGTTGAACTTTGGCATGAAGGAAGCGGATGAGAAACGTCTCTTAGACCTCAATGAGATAGAAGAACTCCGCTTGAATGCCTATGAAAACGCCAAGATTTACAAATAAAGAGCGAAGCGTTGGCATGATAAGCACATCATTCCAAAGGACTTCAAAGAAGGAGACCTTGTTCTTCTATTCAATTCGAGACTTCGACTCTTTCCAAGTAAGCTTAAGTCTCGTTGGACAGGACCTTATGTTATTTAACACGTTTTTTCCCATGGTGCAGTTGAAGTATGGGGTGAAAAGTGCGGAAGCTTCAAGGTGAATGGCCAACGGCTCAAGAAATACTCGCCGGAACTTCAAACTGATGAGATGGCACCGATTCTCCTCACTTAAGCACAAAGGAATGGACTAGCTACGGACCTAAAACAAAGCACTACTTGGGAGGCAACCCAAGGTAGTGTGTTTCTTTATTTTTCTTTTTCTTAGAATAGATTAGCGTAGTTTGTTTTTGTTTGTTTTTCGTTGGTTTCTTTCCGGTATGTCTTGTGTCTTTGGATGTCAGGCTTGAAGAACAACCAAGAGTCGTGAAGAAAGCCAAAGGATCGACGAATTTGGATTTTTGGCAAAAATCCACAATTCCACGGATTAAAATGCAAAACCACGGGCGTGGTTTCTTTAATTGAGGCTGTGGAGAACCAAGTCGAGAGCTGCAACGGCCAAAGTACTAAAACCACGGCCGTGAAGGTAATAGTGGGGCCGTGGTTTTCAAATTTTGACGGGGGCTACATAAAGCTTTCTTCTTCACAAATCCTCACCATTCCCCCATTCTTCCACGCCTATCTCCACGCCCTTAACCCTTCAAACCCCAAATCTCCATTTGGCAACCATTTCGCACCATTCTTCATCCCACATTGGAGCGAACTTCATCCTATTGAAGATTGTGACAACAAACAGCGCAAACAAGCAACAATCAAGCGAGATTTTTGATTTTTACAAATCCAAAACCTAGGTTTTTCTCTTTCTCTATCTTTGGTTGATTCTTTCTATTTCTTCAAGGATATTTAGGAGAACTGAACGGAATAGAACTTAGAAATCGTCTAGGGATGTTGTTGCTGAGTTTTCTATGTGATTTTTGGTGATTTGAGAAAGATCGTGTGATTCCACGGCCATCCGTTTAATTCCACGGGTGTGGTTTGCCAAGAACTGGCCGTGGTTTTTGAGAAAATGTTTGGAACTCGTAAATCCAGCCGAAAGAAAACCACCAAAGGTGCTAACTCCTTCCCAACCCCCTCTCGCTCCTCAACCAGTCCCTAGGATCCCTACAATCCATGAGTACCACAACAAAGACTACCTTAGAATCCAAAAACGCAACGTTATAGCCCCTAGATACATTATCGTTGAAGAATTTGAGGATCTTCATGTTGTGATGCGGGTTGGGGCCGCGAATGACTAGATCTAGATTGGGAATCCTTGAAACCAACAATGACGTTTTTCCTTGACCAATGGCACAAAATTCAGATTGTTAGAACAAGAAAATGACGATGGAAAGATGGAAGAAAAGAGGATGAAAGGGGACGTAGGATGTATGGTAGAAGTAGATCCAAAAGAACCAAAAGACTCCCTTAGAAGATCCTTGATCAGATTGATCAAAACCAAAGCTAGATGATGCCTTCAACCCTTTCTTCTATAACCTTACACAAGCCTTCAATGGAGACAAGCACAAGGAGGGGTTAGTATTGACTAGTAGCACCAATCTCTAAAGAGATTAACACACACAAGAACAATCTAGCAGGGATTCCCAACGATTGAATCATTTGGCTCAGTTCATTGATTAAATTTTCTGAATGGAAACAAAAGCTCTCAAAGAGACGGTTTATCAATTGGCTAAAAATCTATCTCATCAGGAAAGAAGCTAAGGGAGGCTTTTTATATGCCTAGAAAGCCTCCTATCTAAAAAAAAGGAATAACATTTGTCAAAAAGACAATAAAACAAATAAAACAAATAAAACAAATAAAAATAACCTTAAAATGTTTTGAACCAAAAGGTTATAAAAAGTCTTTCATTTTATACCAAAAGATGATATAAAATACAAAATAACCTCCAAAAGCCTCAATCTTCCATTTCTTGCAATTCCGGAACACGTGTCTCTTCTTTGCTCTTGCATGGCTCCAAATCATGTGTGTATGGTCTCCCTTCCTCGTCCAAGTCGTCGGGAATCGTCATTAACGTGACTAAGGAAGCCTCAGTCAGCAATGGATCATCAATGGTCTCCTTAGGAGCTAAGGACACCAATAAGTTGGACACCTCCTCTTGAATTGCTCTTGCCTTTGATCTAGTGATTGACCCTTGCATTGTAGGACATGTAGGGGCTGTTGGTGATGGTTCCTCATCATGTTGTTGATGACCTTAGGATGATGATTGCTAGGGCTGGTCTTGACACATTCGTTGACATTAGGGAGGATGCTTATGAGGAGATTACTATAGAGTTCTTGAGCTCATTTGATCATAGTACCGTAAACCTAACGGTCTCTTTCCGTTTGATGAACCGCACCCATCACTTTTCAATAGTGTAGTTTGGTTCTTTCTTCGGTTTTGGTGAGACGTATAATAGGACATTTCTTAGGACCTCTCGCGCTAGAGAGTTTTGGGAAAAGATTGTTATGGTAGTGGGTTCCGAGAACCGTTGTCAACCCGCAGATTCAAAGGCCAAGCTGATTTATAACCTCTCCTATATGATACCCCATAGGATCCTTTCCTAGTGCTTGTTACCTAGATCCGAGACCCCTCAAAAGCTCTTGACTGATGAGCTTTATATCCTTTACTGTATGGTGACCAGTATCACTCCGGATTGCGCCATCCGGCTTGCTGCTACCCTTAGTAAGATCAAGAACAAAGCCAAAGGGAATGTTGGATATGGAGGGATGGTCACACACGTTGCAAAGAAGTTGGGGATTGATTTTTCTACTTGTGAGTTAGCGGCATCTACGAGGCCTCTAGGGCTTCAAGGTTTTATGACTAGGGGGCATTTGATTCCCCGCCACCGATGTCCTCCATATGTCTACATGCCTTGGGAGGGCAAGGGAGGATGAGGCATCCCTTGGAGTGCTGATTACACTATCCGGGACCGGCATAACTGAAAAGCGACCTTTTCCCGATGCATGCCAACCTCCTTGGAGCTCCTGACTATTATCCCGAGGATGAGACTGCAACCGTTGATGAGGAGAGTAATGAGGAGATGGGTGGAGATGAGTACCAGGATGTTGCAGCTGCTGAGCAGTCTTTTGGAGGTTTTCCGAAGCAGCCGGCGGACATCCAAGAGCCACCTAGGAGGTCTATCTACCAGCATCGACCTTCTGCTCCCTCTTCTTCCCGGTGCGTGAGTGTGAGTGAGAGGCCGACTTGGATGGACGCACCACCAGCATGGATGGATGCTCCACCAGCTTGGATGGGAGCACCGCCGGAGTAGAAGGCACAGAGGCCGGCATGGATGGACCAGTAGCTGGGATAGGTCACTGGACTTATAGAGAGGATGGAGGTACTTGAGACCCGCTTTGATGCAGCTGAGACCGAGCGCCTGGACAACACAAGGATCCTTTGAGATGTTTACAAGCAGCAGTTTGGGCGTCCATACGATCCGAACTTCTTCCCGTTTCCACCACCACCGCCGCCTATGTGATGAGTCGGATTGTATGAGTTGCTTCATAACTTTGTGAGTTTCTTTGTTCTTTTCCTTTTTCTTTTTTCTCACATTGGGACAATGTGTAACTCAAGTATGGGGTGGAGTATGATTCTCATTGTGATGTAATAACTTGACATTATGCTTCGTTCTTATCCATTAACATTTGCATCTTTCATTTTCTTGTCACACGTTTCATATTTGTCTTGCTTTTTTAAGCTTTGAAAAACCCATAAAAATTTGAAATTTTTTTGAAAATATTGTGCTTCTAGGATTGGAAAAGACCTTAATGATGAATGTTTCTTGTGGATTGAATTTTTGATGGCATTTATGTGCTTGAATTGAGTTGTGAATTGTGGACAAATTGAGTATATTGTTTGATTTTCTTGTAAGTTTCATAATGTAAATATTCTTGTCTAAATCATGTTGAGGAATGAAAGTTGAAATCGCATTACAAGTTCTTGCACTTCTTTTTGAAATGATTAAGGCACGTCGATTTTTCTTGCTTCTTCTTTATCCATTTAGCTCCTCAATAAATTTTTGCCTCCTTTACCTATCCGGGAATTAGGAAGTGTGTAATGTATGGCATAATTAATGTGGGAGGGCCTTGAAAAAAATGTTCATTCAAAGTATAGAAAATAGGTTTGGGGACGTTGAATATGAGGATGAGTAACTCGGCACCATTCACATAGCCGGGTGTTTGTGTCTTGCCAAAGTACGAATGAACGACAGTCCTAACGGAATATGGTATGTGCATCAAGGGTTTGAGGCATGTCGAAAATTGATAAGCGCCGATCTCCTAGGCTTTGGTTTTTGTGCACCGTTGTTCGTACTTCCAAAAAGTAAAGTAAAAGAAAAGTTCGCATGCAAAGCGTGTTTGGGAAGTAATGTTCTTCAAGCTTGTATTGTGTAGTTCCTTTTTACCGGGTATCACACCACGTTTCCTTATGAAATTCCTACCCATTCACGTTTCTTGACCTTTGCTTGAAAGTCCTTAAGATCTTTGGATTGTTGTTTGACTTTGCGATCTAAATCGGATTTCCACATGATTGATGCTCTTTTCCTAAGGGTAGAAACATCTGAGCTAACTCCATCTTCACCACCTCAAGGGACTATAACAAGAGCGCAAGCTAAACATCAAGCTGACATGGATGCTCTTTTCCTAAACATGGTCCACGAAGCTCAACCAAGTCCACCTTCATCAAGTCTGAGGACCATCTTGTGGATCAGCCACGAACACATTCCAACCAAGATGATTAATGGAGCTTAAATTATATTTCTAGTTGCTGGGCAGGCCTTGGGACGCATTTCAAAGGACAGACGGAGGCCTTGAAATCAGATACAAGGGGTTTCACGTGTGTGCATGTGCATGGCTGGAACATTCATTTAAGTATGTGGACGTGAGAGGCTGAATAGGAGAGTTTAATTAGGCCCAATTGTGTTCTATGTTTGTTGGGATTTATTTAACTCTCCCTCAATTTAATTATTGTAATTAGTTCCTTTTTTTTCTGTTTAAGAAGAAAAGGCCTAGGATGTATATAAAGCCTTTCTTCTTTTGTAGTTAGACAAGTTTTATACAAGTTTTGCTGAGAAAATTTCAGAATTGAATCCAAAGAAATCAATCATTCTTGTCTCGTGAGTTTGTGTGTGTGATCTAGCTTTCTCGTTCTTGTGTATGTCAATCTCCTTCGGGATTGGGGTTGCAAGTCGAACTAGGCACCCTCTTCGTGCTCTCGATTCTCAGATCGATTGTGTGGAGTTGTAAGAAGCGGGGTCGAATCGTCACTGGTTTGGTTCTTCGATCGCGAATCCAAGGGTTCTATCATTGTTTCTTTCGGTTCTTCTTGTCCCTTTTTGTTTTCTCGTTTTCATTGTTGTCCATAATTGTTAATTTTGTGTGTTCTTCATTCTTCAGAACAGGTTGTTCGTCTAGATCCGTTCTTCGCGGCTAATCCCCTTATCAATTGGTATCAGAGCACAGTTGACGTCCAACCACCAAAAAGAGTCGGTAAATCAATCATAAAATCACAAAAAGAGTCTGTTTTGATCATTGCAATTGATCATTGTCTTTTGTTTGAGTCTATTTCCGTTTATCTCTTGTACTTTAAGCTTTGTTTGAGTCTAACGAGTTTGTTCCTTGTTTGTGAGTTCTTGACACCGGAAACCACCATAGCACCACACCAACCACCATCAGACCACCATCAACCACCATTTCTTTCCTCAGTCACATTAGCCTCACTTGAACCAGTTGAACAAATACCAAACTTGGTTGTTTCTCTTTCTGCATCTAGTACACGCAGAATTGGAGTTGATTCAGCGTATTTCCTACAAATCCGGCGCAGAGCTTGAAGTAGTTATTTTCCTCCTACAAATCTGGCACGTTGAATCAGTTGCAACAATATAGGAGCTGATATATGATCTTATCCTGAAGATTTGCAACAGCCTGACCCACATTTATCTGCAAAGAAGAATTTGTTTTATTTCTTTCAATTTTTGTTTCTTCTTTTTTCTGATTTCTTGAGTTAAAAAAGAAAAGAAAAGAAAAGAAAAGAAAAAGGATAAAAAAAAAGAAAAAGAAAGAATTCCGAAATCAAAAAAAAGAAGAAGAAAAGGAATCAGAATCATTTTTTTATTTCATTCTTTCTTATTCTTAGTTTGTAATTATCCTAGGGTTATTACATTCGTTTTTGTGTTATTCAGCAACAAAGAGGACTTCAAGAAAGGACTTAAGTCAAGTATCTCGTCTCATTCGGAGGAAAAACCGAGCATCTCGTTGAACCTATCTAGCCACATCTAGCTACTGTCAATTTTCGGCCATCAAACACCATAGCTGAGCCTTCCTTAACCTCATCTTACGGTGTCTAGGGTTCACTTCTTGGGTCTTATGAGTAAGTTCTTTCAAAGCTTATCTTGAGTTCTAAAATTTGAGTCATCTAGTTGCATATAACATTCGTGTAATTTATCCTTTCCGTTTGAGTCTTTTCTTCTATTTTGTTGAGTCAAACACATTTTTGAAGTGACTGAAATCAATCTTGTTTCTATCTAAAAGCTTTAGTTTGACTTGGCATCGAACTCACGTGAGGTTTTTGATTAATACAAGACGAGCCATCAACAAGCTTGTATCACACCACTAGAGAGTGAGAGAACCTTATTTTCTGAGTGATACACTTGCGAGGTGTTTTTGTTTAAACTAACTGATGAAGGGTCATCCGAGTTAGCTCCATCTTCAACACCACAAGGAGCCCTAATACGAGCTCAAGCCAAACGCCAAGCGGAGAGGGATGCTATCTTCCTAGCCATGGTTCAAGAAGCTCACCCATGCTCACCTCCAATGAGTCCAAGGCCCGTCATGATGCTTAGCCACATTGGACCAGCCAAGAAGAAGTTGAATTGAGCATAGGATGAAGGCTCACGTATGCATGTGCATGGATGAAGGCTGGCGTAAAGGCTGGCATGAAAAGCTAGTTAGAGAGTGTTAAATAAAGCCTAGAATTAGTCTATTTTATGGATTTATTTAAAACACTCTAAATTGTTATTATTGTTTTTATTTCTTTTCTATTTTTAGGAGAGAAGGTCTAGGTTGTATATAAACCTTTCTCTCTTCTTTTTGTAGGTAGATTACGTTAAACACATTGCCTAAGTGCCAAAATCGAACCCTTTTGAGTTCAGCCTATTGTCTTGTGAGAATTGTGGTGTTTGCATAGCTTTCTCGTTCTTGTGTGTGTCAATCTCCTTTGGGTTGGTGCTACAAGTCGAATCGAAGCAACCTCTTCGTGCCTTCGATAACTCTAGATCGATTGTGTGAAGTTGTAAGAAGCGGGGTCGAATCGTCATCAGTTTGGTTCTATCATTTTGTTCCTTTCGGTTCTTCCTTCCTATTTTCGTTCCCCCCCCTCTTTGTTTTACACGTTTTCATTCATTCTTGTTTGCTGAATTTCGTTTGCTTCTATTCCTGAAAACAGGTTGCTCGTCTAGATCCGTTCTTCGTGGCTAATCCCCGTATCACTAACCTAACGTGTTTGCTGTTGTTGAGTGTTTTGCATCATGTTAGGGACTCCCGCAGGTTCAAAGAGCCCTGAAGTATATTTTCACTTAACGGGAATTAAATAACCACCAGAGGAGGTTGCTCGAGCTGATCTGATACGGAATTGTCCGTGAATGAGTCGATCTAGGCACAATGATCTCGAATCCGGCTGAATGAAACGAATTCTGAATGCGGAATGAAAACGTGGCTGGTGAATGGCACAAGAGGGTGAGAGAAGAACCAAAGAGAGTCAACGAAGGAACCAAGGCCGAAGAGCCAAAACCCCAATCGTGAATGCCCTAGACCCGTCTCCAATACAACTTTACACTAGCTCCGGCTGGACTAGCACAAAGAGGGACTCGTGAAGGCTCGAAGCATTAATCCGAAGGCGGTTGACACAAGCAAGCTCAGCCAAGCAAACAACAGCAATGCCAACCAAAAACTCTCTTGTTCTTTGATTGATTTTGTGAATGATTACAATCTGTAATTCTAAGCAATGGAAATAACGTAACTAATCTGCAGCTAAAGAGGCTATCTATATAGACTCTTTTATCTAGACATAATAAAGAAAATAAAATTAAAAACATTAGTGGGAAGGTGGTAATAAGAGAGCTTCCTCTAATGTAGCTAACAACCTAACAAACCACTAATTCAGTATGAGAATAGGCTGATTTATTCAAACTAATCATAGGAGTGTGCTGAGTGTGCTGGACGTTTTTTAAGAGAAAAATGGGCTATCCGACTGGGCTGAGTTGTTCAACAGATCCATGAGTGATTTGGATGTGTTTATAGAGCCCAAATGATGATCCGAATGAGCTGACTTGTTACTCTCTTAGGCCTCTTTGCACTTGATCAGCTGGCTGCCCTCTTGGGCTGTTTTGGACGTGAGCATCTCCTCCCTTTGCTCTTGGGCTGCTTTGGACGTCTCCTCCCTTTGCTCTTGGGCTGCCTTGGACATGAGCAGCAGGCTAACCTCGTGGGGTGCTTCGGACGTGATCAACAACCTCCTCTTGGGCTGCATTAGGCGTGAGCAATAGCCTCCTCTTGGGCTGCATTGGGCGTGAGCAACAACCTCCTCTTGGGCTGCATTGGCGTGAGCAACAGCCTCCTCTTGGGCTGCATTGGCGTGAACAACAGTCTCCTCTCCTGGGTTGCATGGGACGTGAGCAACAACCTGCATGGTCTCCTCGAGCTGCATGGGAAGTGAGCACGTCGGCATGGTCTCCTTGCTTGGTTCGCTTGCTCCTACATTCACCAAAAGATTAACACATGATGTATGGAAGTTAAATGGTTCACACATTGTGTCAAGCAATAGCACTTCCCTTGACATAACTTCTTGGATCTCCTTAGCTCTTGCTCTAGTAATGGGATGTTGATAGCTTCCATGTGATGGTCCTACATCATCCACTCCTTCTTGGAAAGAATTCGACCCCAAATTTTCATCTTGTTCCGAATCTCCTTCATAGGGGCTCAAATCTCCTACATTAAAAGTGGTGCTAACTCCATACTCTTCCGGTAAGTCCAACACATATGCATTGTCATTAATCCGGTGTAAGACTTTGAATGGTCCATCTCCTCGTGGTGCTAGCTTGGAATGGAGTTTTGTTGGAAACCGCTCTTTCCTTAGATGTAGCCAAACTAAGTCGCCGGGCTGGAAAACCATTTTCCGACGTCCTCTGTTATTCCGAGCTACAGTTTCAACGCCTTTCTTGTCAAGTGCAGACTTGGTCTTAGCATGAAGTTCCTTAATGTAGTCCACCTGTTCCAAAGCATCAAAAGCTACTCGATCCTTTCGAGGAATCGGTAATAAGTCCAAAGGAGTTAAAGGGTTAAATCCATAAACACATTTGAAAGGTGATAACGAAGTGGAAGAATGCATGGTGCGATTATAAGCAAACTCAATATGTGGTAACATGTCTTCCCATTCTTTTAAGTTATCTTTCAACATGGTTCTAAGGAGGGTCGTTAGGGTCCTATTGGTGACTTCCGTTTGACCATCTGTTTGGGGATGACTAGAGGTCGAGAATAGTAATCTAATTCCCATTATTCCCCAAAGTGTCTGCAAAAAGAAACTCAAAAACTTGACATCCCTATCACTAACAATAGTTTTAGGTATTCCATGCAATCTCATTATTTCCTTAAAGAAAAGATTAGCAACATTATATGCATCATCAGTTTTATGACATGGAATAAAATGTGCCCTTTTAGAGAATCTATCTACTACCACAAAAATGGAATCTCTTCCTTTCTTAGTCCTAGGTAGTCCAACAATGAAATCCATACTTATGTCCTCCCAAGGGCCATTAGGCGTCGGTAAGGGTGTATACATCCCGTGGGGTTGTACCCTAGCTTTGGCCCTAAGACATTCAATGCACCTTTTCAGCATGTGTTCTACATCCCTTAACATATGAGGCCAATAAAAGTGAGTTTGCAACATGTGATAAGTTTTGTCCCTCCCAAAATGCCCCATTGAAACTCCTTTATGGGCTTCTTCCACTAATAAGATCCTAAGGGAACATCTAGGTATGCAAATCTTATCCACTTTAAACAAGAAACCTTCAAACACAAAATACTTATCATAAGGGCCTTGAGTAGTGCATCTATGAAATATCTTCCCAAATTTAGCATCATCCACATATAATTCCTTAATGTAAGTAAAACCTAAGATCCTAGAATCCAAGGTGGTGATTAAGGTGTATCTCCTAGACAATGCATCCGCTACGACATTATCCTTTCCTTTTTTATACTTGATAATGTAAGGAAAGGTTTCGATGAACTCCATCCACCTACCATGCCGTGTATCTAGCTTATCTTGGCTCCTAAAGTGTCTAAGTGAATCATGATCGGTTTTCAAAACAAACTCTTGAGGCCAAAGGTAATGTTGCCATGTTTTGAGTACTCTAAACAAGGCATACAATTCTTTGTCTTAAGTGGAATAGTTTAAGCATGCACCCTTCAATTTTTCACTAAAGAAAGCTAGAGGCTTACCTTCTTGCATAAGGACGCCGCCAATACCAATGCCGGATGCGTCGCATTCAACCTCAAAGGGTTTAGTGAAGTCCGGTAGAGCGAGTAGGGGTGCATGGGTGAGGCGTCTCTTGAGCTCTTCAAAGGCTCTTTGCTACGGTTCATTCCACTCAAAAGGAACCTTCTTTTTGGTCAAAGCTGTGAGAGGTGCTGCAATGGTGCTAAAATCTCTCACAAACCTTCTATTGAATGTAGCTGGGCCATGGAAACTCCTCACGTCGCCAACCGACCTAGGAGTGGGCCATTCATTGATTGCCTTCACCTTGTCCTCATCCACTTGCAAACCATTGGCACTTACTACAAAACCAAGAAAAATCACTCGGTTAGTATAGAAATCACATTTTTGAATACTAGCATACAAGTATTCTATACGCAATGTAGCAAGCACATCTCTCAAATGATTTTCATGCTCTTTTAAAGTCTTACTATAGATAAGAATGTCATCAAAGTAGACTACAACAAATAAACCAATATAAGGTCTCAAAATATGATTCATTAATCTCATGAAAGTACTAGGAGCGTTAGTTAAGGCAAAAGGCATTACTAGCCACTCATAGAGTCCAAATTTGGTTTTAAAAGCTGTTTTCCATTCATCCCCTTCCCTCATTCTAATTTGATGGTAGCCACTCATAATGTCAATCTTAGTGAAAATTGTAGCTCCATGTAACTCATCAAGCATATCATCTAAACAGGGAATCGGGTGTCTATACTTGATAGTAATGTTATTGATTACTCTACAATCAATACACATTCTCCAAGTATTATCCTTCTTGGGTACTAGCAGGACGGGAACGGCACAAGGATTAAGGCTTTCCCGCACATACCCCTTATCTAGCAAGGCTTGAACTTGATTTTGAATTTCCTGGGCTTCCGTAGGGTTCATCCTATAGGCGGACCTATTGGGAAGAGTGGCTCCGGGTATTAAATCTATTTGGTGTTCAATGCCCCTAATGGGCGGCAAGCCGGCTGGAATCTCCTCAAGAAAAACGTCCCTAAACTCATCTAACAGCCCCTGAATAGAACTAGGAAGTGGAATCGTAGAGTCATGAGGCACATTCACTAGAGATTTACACAAACTCATCATTAGCACATCAATAGAAGCATAGTTAGTGACATATTCATTCCTAAAATCAAGATAGCTACTTGTTGGTTGTACTAACAATGTTTGATGGGTTTTGTTCTCTTTACTCTTAGGCCGTATGATCTTAGGCTTTGGAGGGGTTCCTTGCTCTACCCTCTTGTTCTCATAGTACTCGGCTATTTGTAAAGGTGTCATAGGTTTAAGTGTTAAAGTTTTACCTTGATACTCAAAGCTATATTTGTTAGAAAACCCATCATGGACAACTTTCCTATCATATTGCCATGGACGACCAAGCAACAAGTGACAAGCATTTATAGGCACAACATCACATGTAATAACATCCTCATATGATCCTAATGTTATATTGACCTTAGTTTGCTTATTAACCTTAAGTTCTCCACACTCATTCATCCAATGTAGCTTATATGGTCTAGGGTGATAAGATGTAAGAAGTTGTAATTTATTTACCATTTCAGTGCTATCTTTGTTCTCCTAGCTATCAAAGATTCACCTTGTTCATACTCAATGCAATCATCATGCTCATTTTGTTCATTGTCATCAATTAATGCATCTTCATCATCTAATTCCACATCATCCTCACTCTTATATTCTCCTAGATTATTTATGATCAAAGTGCGTCTATTAGGACATTCTCTACTCATGTGACCTCTACCTTGACATTTAAAACACACAATGTCCCTAGTTCTAGAGTTAGAGATAGGAGTACTCCCTCGATGATCACTCGAAGGCTCATTCAAGGATCGTGGTGTAGTGGACGGTGTAGAAGACCTTCTTTGCCCTTCTTGGCCCATAGGTGCCGATTTCCTCTACTCCTTCCGGCCGCCTTGCTCCCTGCTGTGGTTAGACAGCCGGCTGTTTTGTGCTTTCCAAGCATTGAGCGTCCCGGGAGGTGGCTTGTATTCCCGGTTTCACACCTTAGTCTTCCTTTCCACCTTGATGACCAAGTGTAGTAATTGCTCCATGGTGCTGTATGGATACATATCAACCTCATTAGCCAAATTAGAATTCAGAATACGAAGGTAACTTGCCATAGTGTTTTCTTCATCCTCTAGAACGTTAGCCTTCACCATAGCAACTTTCATATTCGTATAGGCTTCCTCAGCGCTAAATGAGCCTTGTCTCAAATTTTCCAGCCGTTGTCGAAGCTCTCGTGTATAGTGAGGTGGAACGAACCTAGCCCTCATTAGTGCCTTCATATGCTCCCATGTGCTGATTTGAGGATCCAAGGTTCGAACTCTTTCTTTGACTACGTGATCCCACCATACCAAAGCATAGCCTTGGAACTCAAGAGCGGCTAGCTGAACCTTTCTAGGCTCGCTAAAGTTGTGACACAACCAGATTTGCTCAACTTTAGTTTCCCACTCCGTGTAGACGTCGGGATCACACTTTCCTTCAAAGACGGGAATTTTTATTTTGACTTTTCCGAGTCCGTCTTGCTCCTGATAGGGCCGAAAGTTATCTCGTCCTTGCGTTGGCTGCTGGAATGGCCGATTGTAACCCTCCCACGTGTTGTCCTCAAAATGAGATTCATTCCGTCGCTGAAAGTTATCAACAAAGGGTGGCATGTTAGAAGCATTAGGGGGTTCATTGGAATGTAAATTACCTTGATCCGGATGATCCGGCTCTCTAGTAACACGTGAAGGACCGCCAAACTCATAGTTGGTTCTCAAAGGTGGCGTCCCGGCTGGTGGTGTTCGTGCTTCCATAGACTCCACTCGTTTGGATAGGTTAGCTACGGAATCGGACAATTGTTTCAATAAACTGATCATCTCAGGCGTGACGGTCTCGCTACTCGACTTGCTGGGACTTAGGGACCTGGACATGCTCAAGTAACAAACAAAGAACCGGTTAGGTTAGAAAAGCAAAGATCTCACTTGTGTATCGCTCACACTCTCGTTGGTATTGCCTAGCTGGTGGCTCGAGTTGTAAGGATCCAACACCTTAAGATCGCGATTTCCGAACCTTCTTAGCAACCCTTTGGAACTAGAACTGCTGAAACTGAATGTTAGTGTCGGAGATGAATCAAGACACCCCTAATTGGAGTATTGACCGTTGGGTTGGTGTAGGTACGGTGAATGTGTTTGGAATGACGTTTTGAGCTGTTTGAAAGAGTTTACTTGTGCTTGATGTAGATTAATAAGGGCCAGCCGTTTTTTGTATGTGTTTTGTTTTTTTTTTTTTATTTGAAAGATCTGTTAGACTTTGTCAAAGATTTGAGGGAGAGGAGGTAACCTGAAACTGATTGCAACGAGAATTGTAGGAGAGCAGGTTACCGAATTGTGTATACAGCGTTTGAGCTCTCTTTTTGTTTTGTTTTCGTTTTGTGTTTGCCTCTCCTCAAGATGTTGTCCGGATTTTTGAATTGGCACACTTCAAGAAAAAGTTAGATCTCAATTGGATAAGCAATAAGGTTAACAAGAAGAAGGAGTGATCAATTGTACCAACTGAGCTCTGATACCAACTGATACGGAATTGTCCGTGAATGAGTCGATCTAGGCACAATGATCTCGAATCCGGCTGAATGAAACGAATCCTGAATGTGGAATGAAAACGTGGCTGGTGAATGGCGCAAGAGGGTGAGAGAAGAACCAAAGAGAGTCAACGAAGGAACCAAGGCTGAAGAGACAAAACCCCAATCGTGAATGCCCTAGACCCGTCTCCAATACAACTTTACACTAGCTCCGGCTGGACTAGCACAAAGAGGGACTAGTGAAGGCTCAAAGCACCAATCCGAAGGCGGTTCACACAAACAAGCTCAGCCAAGCAAACAACAGCAATGCCAACCAAAAACTCTCTTGTTCTTTGATTGATTTTGTGAATGATTACAATCTGTAATTCTAAGCAATGGAAATAACGTAACTAATCTGCAGCTAAAGAGGCAATCTATATAGACTCTTTTTTCTAGACAAAATAAAGAAAAGAAAACTAAAAGCATTAGTGTGAAGGTGGTAATAAGAGAGTTTCCTCTAATGTAGCTAACAACCTAACAAACCACTAATTCAGCATTAGAATAGGCTGATTTATTCAAACTAATCCTAGGAGTGTGCTGAGTGTGCTGGACATTTTTTAAGAGCAAAATGGGCTATCCGACTAGGCTGATTTGTTCTACAGATCCATGAGTGATTTGGATGTGTTTTAAGAGCCCAAATGATGATCCGAATGAGCTGACTTGTTACTCTCTTGGGCCTCTTTGAACTTGATCAGCTGGCTGCCCTCTTGGGCTGTTTTGGACGTGAGCATCTCCTCCCTTTGCTCTTGGGCTGCCTTGGACGTCTCCTCCCTTTGCTCTTGGGCTGCCTTGGACGTGAGCAGCAGGCTAACCTCGTGGGCTGCTTTGGACGTGATCAACAGCCTCCTCTTGGGTTGCATTGGGCGTGAGCAACAACCTCCTCTTGGCCTGCATTGGGCGTGAGCAACAGCCTCATCTTGGGCTGCATTGGTGTGAGCAACAGCCTCCTCTTGGGTTGCATTGGCGTGAGCAACAGTCTCCTCTCCTGGGCTGCATGGGACGTGAGCAACAGCCTGCATGGTCTCCTCGAGCTGCATGGGAAGTGAGCACGTCGGCATGGTCTCCTTGCTTGGTTCTCTTGCTCCTACATTCACCAAAAGATTAACACATGATGTATGAAAGTTAAATGGTTCACGCATTGTGTCAAGCAATAGCACTTCCCTTGACATAACTTCTTGGATCTCCTTAGCTCTTGCTCTAGTAATAGGACCTTGATAGCTTCCATGTGATGGTCCTACATCATGATCAAGGATTTTGACCTTTAGATTTTATATCATCCGGGGAAGGCGTAAGTAGTCACCGATGCCCTTAGCAGGAAGACATCTTGAGATAAGGCGATAGCGAGACTAACAACTAAGCCTCGGTTGCAGAGAGATCTAGCGTAGCTAGATTTGGACATTCAGTTTCCACATGCAGATTGTCATGTATCTACTTTAGAGGTTCCACCTAATCTGTTGGAAGAGATCCAACAAAATCAGGAGACCTGCCCAACATTGAGTGATGCGGGAACATCCAAGCCAATCAATGGATGCAACATTCCAAGTCCATCATCATGCTGGTGAAGGGTCAAGCTCTAAGATGATTGCATTGCTCAACTTACTCTTATCCAAGGACCATCATGGTCATCTCAACTTGGAGTCTAGATTCATTGAGCTAACTTCATCTTTACCACCTTAAGGGACTCTAACAAGAGCAAGCTAAACGTCAAGCTGAGATGGATGCTCGTTTCCTAAACATGGTCCATGAAGCTCAACCAAGTCTACCTTCATCAAGTCTTAGGACCATCTTGCAGATCAGCCACGAACACATCCCAGCCAAGATTATTAATGGAGCTTAAATTGTATTTCTAGTTGTTGGGCAGGCCTTGGGACGCATTTCAAAGGATAGACGGAGGCCTTAAAATCAGATACAAGGGGTTTCACGTGTGTGCATGTGCATGTGCATGGCTGGAACATTCATTTAAGTATGTGGACGTGAGATGCTGAATTGGAGAGTTTAATTAGGCCCAATTGTGTTCTATGTTTGTTAGGCTTTATTTAACTCTCCCTCAATATAATTATTGTAATTAGTTTCTTTTTTCTATTTTTAGAAGAAAAAGGCCTAGGATGTATATAAAGCCTTTTCTCTCTTCTTTTGTAGTTAGACAAGTTTTGCTGAGAGTATTTCAGAATTGAATCCGAGAGAATTCAATCATTCTTGTCTCGTGAGTTTGTGTGATGCGGGGATTAGCCACGATGAACGGATCTAGACGAACAACCTGTTCTAAAGAATGAAGAACACACGAAATTAACAAACAAGGACAACAATGAAAACAAGAAAACAAAAAGGAACAAGAAGAACCGAAAGGAACAATGATAGAACCCTTGGATTCGAGATCCAAGAATGATACGGAATTGTCCGTGTTTGAGTCGATCTAGGTACAATGATCTCAAATCCGGCTGAATAAGGTGAATCCAGAAATGCGGAATGGAACTTAGGTGATGAATGGCCCAGGAAAGTGAAGAGAAGAACCAAAGAGAGTCAACGAAGGAACCAAGGCTTAAGAGCCAAAACCCCAATCGTGAATGCCCTAGACCCGTCTCCAATACAACCTTACACTAGCTCCGGCTGGACTAGCACAAAGAGGGACTCGTGAAGGCTTGAAGCACCAATCCGAAGGCGGTTGACACAAACAAGCTCAGCCAAGCAACAACAACAATGCCAACCAAAAACTCTCTTGTTCTTTGATTGATTTTGTGAATGATTACAAATGCAATTCTAAGCAATGAAAATAACGTAACTAATCTGCAGCTAAAGAGGCTATATAAATAGACTCTTTTATCTAGACAAAAATAAAGAAAAGAAAGCTGAAAACATTAGTGGGAAGGTGGTAATAAGAGAGCTTCCTCTAATGTAGCTAACAACCTAACAAACCACTAATCAGCATGGAAATAGGCTGAATTATTCAAACATATCTTTGGGAGTGAGCTGGCCGATTTCTAAGAGCCAAATGGGCTATCCGAATGGGCTGCATTGTTCAACAGATCCATGAGTGATTTGGATGTGTTTAAAGAGCCCAAATGATGATCCGAATGGGTTGAATTGTTACTCTCTTGGACCTCTTTAAACGTGATCAGCTAGCTGCCTTCTTGGGCTGTTTTGGACGTGAGCATCTCCTCCCTTTGCTCGTGGGCTGCCTTGGACGTCTCCTTCCTTTGCTCTTGGGCTGCCTTGGACGTGAGCAGTAGGCTAACCTCGTGGGCTGCTTTGGACGTGATCAACAACTTCCTCTTGGGCTGCATTGGGCGTGAGCAACAACCTCCTCTTGGGCTGCATTGGGCGTGAGCAACAGCCTCCTCTTGGGCTGCATTGGCGTGAGAAACAACCTCCTCTTGGGCTGCATTGGCGTGAGTAACAGTCTCCTCTCCTGGGCTGCATAGGACGTGAGCAACAGCTTGCATGGTCTCCTCGAGCTGCTTGGGGAGTGAGCACGTCGGAATGGTCTCCTTGCTTGGTTCGCTTGCTCCTACATTCACCAAAAGATTAACACATGATGTATGGAAGTTAAATGGTTCACGCATTGTGTCAAGCAATAGCACTTCCCTTGACATAACTTCTTGGATCTCCTTAGCTCTTGCTCTAGTAATGGGACCTTGATAGCTTACATGTGATGGTCCTACATCAAAGAACCAAACGAGTGACGATTCGACCCCGCTTCTTACAACTCCACACAATCGATTTGAGAATCGAGAACACGAAGAGGGTGCCTTTTTCGACTTGCAACACCAATCCTGAAGGAGATTGACATACACAAGAACAAGAAAACTAGATCACACACACAAACTCATGAGACAAGAATGATTGAATTCTCTTGGATTCAATTCTGAATTGCTCTCAGCAAAACTTTTATAAAACTTGTCTAACTACAAAAGAAGATAGAAAAGGCTTTATATACATCCTAGGCCTTTTCTTCTAAAATAGAAAAAAGAAACTAATTACAATATTTACTTTTAATGAGAGTTAAATAAAGCCCAGCAAACATAGAACACAATTGGGCCTAATTAAACTCTCGAATTCAGCATCTCACGTCCACATACTTAAATGAATATTCCAACCATGCACATGCACATGCACGCACGTGAAACCCCTTGTATCTGATTTCAAAGCCTCCGTTTGTCCTTTGAAATGCGTCCCAAGGCCTGCTCAGCAACTAGAAATACAATTTAAGCTCCATTAATCATCTTGGCTGGGATGTGTCCGTAGCTGATCCACAAAATGGTCCTTACAATTGATGAAGGTGGACTTGGTTGTGCTTCATGGACCATGTTTAGGAAAAGAGCATCCATCTCAGCTTAACGTTTAGCTTGCGCTCTTGTTAGAGTCCCTTGAGGTGGTGAAGATGGAGTTAGCTCAGATGATCCTTCATCATTCTCCCCTTCTTTGGAAGAATTCGACCTCAAATTGCCTTGATCATCATCCAGGAGCGGAAAAGGACTTAGATCCCTCACATTGAATGTGGGATCACAAGCATAATCTTCCGGCAAGTCAAGCACATAGGCGTTGTCACCCGCCTTGTGTAACACCTTGAAAGGCCCATTTCCTCTTGGGGAGAGCTTTGATTTTCGAAGCTGCTGAAACCTCTCCTTCCTCAAATATAGCCATACAAGGTCGCCGGGTTCAAATATAATCTTCTTCCGTCCTTGATTCGCCTTTTCAACGTTGTATTTGCCTTTCTCCTCGATCTTGATCCTTGTCCTACTATGTAGCTACTTGATGTGTTCAACCTGCGTTTTAGCACTTAAATCCACTCGCTCCTTCTTAGGTAACGGTGTAAGATCAAAAGGGGTTAGTGGATTAAAACCATAAACACACTCAAAGGGAGAGATGGAAGTAGATGAGTGGACGACTCTATTATAGGCAAATTCAACATGTGTCAACATATCTTCCTATTCTTTCAAATTATTCTTGATGACAACCCTTAGAAGTGTTGTTAGGGTCCTATTAGTTACTTCTGTTTGCCCATCAGTTTGGGGATGGCTTGATGTAGAAAATAACAATTTAGTGCCTAGCTTTCCCCAAAGAGTTTTCAAAAAGTAACTCAAGAATTTAACATCCCTATCACTCACTATTGTCCTTGGAATACCATGTAACCTAACTACTTACCGAAAGAACAAATTAGCTACATTGGCTGCATCATCAATTTTGTGACAAGCGATAAAGTGAGCCATCTTAGAGAATCGATCTACAACCACAAATATCGAATCCCTACCTCTTCTAGTCCTAGGCAATCCCACTATGAAATCCATGCTAATGTCTTCCCAAGGGGCTGTGGGGATTGGCAAAGGTGTATACAATCCATGTGGCTTCACTTTCGATTTAGCTCTAAGGCACACTAAACACCTTTTAAGCACATTTTCAACTTCCCTAAGCTTATGTGGCCAATAAAAATGTGAGTGCAGCATAGCATAAGTCTTATCCCTCCCAAAATGACCCATTAAACCTCCTTTATGGACTTCTTCCACTAACAACAAACGAAGGGAATACCTAGGTATGCACACCTTATCTACTCGAAACATAAATCCCTCAAACAAAAAGAATTTATCTAAGGAACCTTTTTGCACACAAAGCTTATATGTTTCTCCAAAGTCAAGATCAGATTCATAGAGCTCCTTAATGTAAACAAATCCTAACACCCTACCATCCAATGTAGTTAGCAATGTATGCCTCCTAGAAAGAGCGTCCGCAACTACATTGTCTTTTCCCTTTTTATACTTGATAACATAGGGAAAAGTCTCAATAAATTCCATCCATCTACCATGCCTCCTATCTAGTTTATCTTGACTCCGAAAATGTTTCAAAGATTCATGATCAGAATGCAAAATAAACTCTCTAGGCCACAAGTAGTGTTGCCATGTCTTAAGTACTCTAAATAATGCATACAACTATTTATCATATGTAGAGTAGTTAAGACATGCCCCTTTAATCTTTTCACTGAAAAAGGTAATAGGCTTACCTTCTTGCATAAACACACATCCTATGCCAATTCCCGATGCATCACACTCCACTTCGAAAGGCCTAGTGAAGTTAGGGAGAGCTAGTAAGGGTGCCTCAGTGAGAACCACCTTCAGCTTGTTGAAAGCACGTTCTTGAGCTGCTTCCCACACAAATGGTGCATGTTTCTTGCAAATCTCCGTCAAGGGTGCAGCAATGGTACTGAAGTCTCTCACAAAGCGCCTATAGAAACTTGCAAGCCCATGGAAGCTCCTTACATGGCTAATGGATGTAGGTGTTGGCCAATCTCGAATAGCTCTAACCTTCTCCTCATCCACTTGTAGACCTTGCGAAGTCACTACAAAACCAAGAAATATAACTTCATTAGTGCAAAAGCTACATTTCTTTAGGTTAGCATACAAGTGTTCATCCCTAAGGGTAGAAACAACTTCCCTTAGATGTTCTCCATGCTCCTCTAGGGACCTGCTATAGATTAAGATATCATCAAAATACACTACAACAAATCTCCCAATGAATTGTCTCAACACATGGTTCATTAAACGCATAAAAGTAGATGGAGCATTGGTTAACCCAAATGGCATAACAAGCCATTCATACAACCCAAATTTAGTCTTGAAGGTTGTCTTCCACTCGTCCCCCTCCTTCATTCGGATCTAATGGTAGCCACTTCGAAGGTCTATCTTGCTGAATGTAGTGGCACCATGAAGCTCATCAAGCATGTCATCGAGGCGGGGAATAGGGTGGCGGTACTTAATGGTTATGTTGTTGATAGCCTTACAATCAACACACATCCTCCAAGTGTTGTCCTTCTTAGGCACTAATAGGATAGGAACGGCGCAAGGGCTAAGGCTTTCTCTAACATATCCCTTATCTAGGAGGTCTTGGACTTGGGTTTGGATCTCTTGACTCTTCTTAGGGTTCATCCTATAGGCTGGTATGTTAGGAAGTGTAGTTCCGGGGATAAGGTCAATCTGATGCTCTATGCCTCTCAAAGGTGGAAGGCCATGAGGTATCTCTTCCGGAAACACATCCTTAAACTCCTCTCGGATGGCTGTAATGGTAGGGGGTAAGATAGCCTTTGTTTCTTCACTCACTAAGGTTATCTCCTTACACAACCTCATCAATATGGCATCTAAGGGTAGATACTCACTTTTGGAACTCAAGTTTAGAAGCTAACAAGGCCGTACGAGTCTGATTTGTGGGTGTGACCAAGAGAGCACTAGGCTGTTTGCTAGGGGACGTGTCTATGGCAGGTTCTTGGTGCCTCGATGACTTGCTCCCCTTCTTAGCTTGTCCTTGCTCTTGTTCACTCGCCTTCTTTCTCTCAAATGCCTCCGCAATCTGCATGTGAGTCATAGGTTTTAGAGTAATGGGTTTTTCATTAAAAGTAAATGAATACCTATTAGTAAAACCATCATGCATAACTCTCCTATCATATTTCCAAGGACGGCCTAATAACACATGACAAGCTTGCATAGGCACAACATCACATAAAACAGTATCCTCATAGTGTCCTAGAGTGAAAGTGATCTTAGCTTGCCTATTAACCTTCAATTCACCACAATCATTCATCCAATGCAGCTTATATGGTCTAGGGTGTAGGAATTTGCAACTTAGCGATCAATTCAGTACTAGCTATGTTGCAACAACTACCTCCATCAATGATAACATTACACACCTTTCCCTCAACCAAACACCTAGTATGAAACAAATTATCTCTTTGGTTATCCTTACAAGGGGTAGGTTGTGCACTCAAAGTTCTCCTAACTATCAAGGAATTATCATGCTCAAGATTTTCATCACAAACCATGTTATTATTAGCTAGAAATGAGCTAGGATGGTCAAATAACACTCTTTTAGCTAGTAAACAATCCCCTTGCTCATATTCAATCACATCGTCATCCAAATCATCATGATCATGCATATTAGGCTCAAAATCATCATTATCATGCTCATGCTCAGATTCGACTCATTGTCCTAATTGGTTGATTAACAACGTTTTCTTGTTAGGACAGTCTTTCATCATGTGTCCTCTACCTTGACACTTAAAACACACTATATCCCTAGCTCTAGATGAAGGGTTAGAAGTACTCCCTTGTGTTCCCTTAGGAAAGGTAGCCGTGGGCTTAGGAGGGGCTGCAGCAGGTGCTTTACGTTGTCCTCCTTGTTCCGGGGTTGTTTTCTCCTTATTAAGCACTTTCCTGTTGTAACTACCTTGGTTGCGGTTCCCTTGGTTCTTCCAAGAGCTGGAGACACCATAAGAAGCCTTTCCTCCTTGATTTCTCGCTTTTATCTTCCTTTCTACTTTGATTGCGAGGTGGAGTAGTTCTGTCATAGAGCCATAGGGAAAAAGATCTACTTCGTTAGCAAAACTTGAATTAAGGATACGAAGATACCTAGCCATTGTTGATTCTTTATCTTCTCGCACATTGGCCTTTACCATGTCCATTTGCATGGCATTATATGTATCCTCAGCAGTCATTGATCATTGCCTCAAGTTCTCCAATCTTTGCCTCAAGTCCCTTGTACAGTGTTGGGGAACAAATCGAGCTCTCATCAATGCCTTCATATGCTCCCAAGTAACTACAGTTGCATCCAAAGTTCTTCTCCTTTCCTTCACCAAATCATCCCACCATATCATAGCATCGTCAATAAATTGAAGGGCTGCGTAGTGTACCTTTTTGTATTCGAGAAAGTTATGGCATAACCATATTTGCTCTATCTTTGCCTCCCATGCCATATACACATCAGGATCACATTTGCCCTCAAAACTAGGGACTTTCACCTTCACTTTGCCAAGACTGTCATGTTCCGGTTCTCGGTCTCTCCTTTGCTGGACTCTATAGGGCTCACGTCTCCATTCATCATTACGTCGCCCTTCTTGGTGCCTCCTTGGCTAATCTCGCCTCCTCCGTCCATTAGGCATCCATTCTTGTCTCCATTCCTCATTCTCCCCATCGTCCTCCTCTTCCTGGTCATAAACTAGATTCTGAAATTGGTGAGGATAGTTGGCATATTATCATTAAAAATAGGAGAAGAAGGAATAGAAATATGCTCCTTAAAAGCAAGGTTTCCCCAAATAGGTTGGGAAACAATGTTGCCTAAACCATGGGCATGCCTAGAAGACTACGGAACATTCGAATTCCTTGCTGCTTGGAACGCAGCTTGCTGACTTTGAAGGAGAACTCGATCTTGTCCTTGGTTTTGCGCCCTCGAGTTGTCTCCTATCTCCAAGTTACCTCCTAGTGGTCGAGAACCCGGAGTCACCTTAGAGGTCTCCAAGATAGATATCCTTGTAGTTAGCCCCTCAAGGCTGTCTTTCAAGCTCTTGATGAGACTGAACAACTCCGGTGTGATAGGCTCAAGGCTCTTTGAACTTGCAGGAGTTCCTGACATGATGCAAAGACACTCATTAACAGCAAACACGTTAGGTTAGTTTAAACAAAAACACCTCGCAAGTGTATCACTCAGAAAATAAGGTTCTCTCACTCTCTAGTGGTGTGATAAAAGCTTGTTGATGGCTCGTCTTGCATTAATAAAAAAACCATACGTGAGTTCGATGCTTAGTCAAACTAAAGCTTTTAGATAGAAACAAGGTTCGATTTCAGTCACTTCAAAAACGTGTTTGACTCAACAAAATAGAAGAAAAGACTCAAATGGAAAGGACAACAAGATAAGCTTTGAAAGAACTTACTCGTAAGACCCAAGAAGTGAACCCTAGACACCGTAGGGATTAGGTTAAGGAAGGCTAAGCTATGGTGTTTGATGGCCGAAAATGGACAGTAGCTAGGTGTGGCTAGATAGGTTCAACGAGATGCTTGGTTCTTCCTCCGACTGAGACGAGATACTTGAATGAAGTCCTTTCTTGAAGTCCTCTTTGTTGCTGAATAACACTAGGGTAATTACAAACTATGAATAAGAAAGAATGAAATAAAAACAATATAAACTAGAATGAAATGAAAAGATTTGATTCCTTTTCCTTTTTTTTTTTTT
>BSUD01000002.1:86628635-86684676 GCA_033239045.1 Fagopyrum esculentum
TTTTCTTTTTTTTTTTTTTAACTCAAGAAATCAGAAATAAGAAGAAACAAAAAAAAGAAAGAAATAAAACTAATTCTTGTTTGCAGATAAACGTGGGCCAAGCTGTTGCAAATCTTCAGGATAAGATCAAATCTCATCTCCTAGATTTGTTGCAACTGATTCATTGTGCCAAATCTATAGGAGGAAAATAACTGCTTCAAGTTCGGCGCCGGATTAGTAGGAAATACGCTGAAATCAACTCCAATTCTGCGTGTATTGGATGCAGGAAGAGAAAAAGCTAGGTTTAGTTTTTGTTCAACTGGTTCAAGTGAGGCTAATGTGGTTGAGGGAAAAAAATGGTGGTTGATGGCGGTGTGATGATGGTTGGTGTGGTGTTATGGTGGTATCCGGTGTCCAGAACTCACAATCAGAGGAACAAACTCGTTAGACTCAAACAAAGCTTAGAGTAGAAGAGAGAAACGGAAATAGACTCAAACAAAAGACAATGATCAATTGCAATGATCAAAATAGACTCTTTTTGTGATTTTATGATTGAGTTACCGACTCTTTTTTGAGATTGGACGTCAACTATGCTCTGATACCAATTGATGCGGGGATTAGCCGCGATGAACGGATCTAGACGAACAACCTATTCTAAAGAATGAAGAACACACGAAATTAACAAACAAGGACAGCAATGAAAACAAGAAAACAAAAAGGAACAAGAAGAACCGAAAGGAACAATGATAGAACCCTTGGATTCGAGATCCAATGATACGGGGAAGACCCGACGTTGGCTCGATCTAGACGACGGAAGGAAGGAAAGGACGCAGAACAGCAAGATTAAGGCAGCCGACTAGGGTTGTTCGTGTGCTGCGTGGCCTGCGAACAAAGGGAACAGAAGAAGACGCTTAACTGAATACCAAGGTACGGAAATTAAAGGAAAGGTACGATGTAGATGAACCCGACACAAACGATTGGGAAACCCTTGATCTCGGGATCAAGAACCACCAAGAACGATGCAACGAACTCAGCCCCTTACAACCTCACACAGCCGACTTAGAACATCGACAACACGAGGAGGATGCTTATGGAATCTCACGAACACCAAGAACCCGAGAGCAATTGACACACGCGAAACAACTAAGCCAAATCTGATCACAATAACTCTTCAATAAAACTCGCCTTTGATTGAAGATGAAATCTGAAAACAAGTATTTTTCACCAATAATAATCTGCCTAAAAAGTAATGAAAAGAGCGTTTAAATAGTTTCAGCTCTTTAAACAGAAGACATAATAAAAACTGGAAATTAAGCCCAATGGGCTACTTAAAACACACAATCACTAAGCAGGCCTTAAAAAGCCTCAGTCCTCAATGAGAGACATGGAACAGTGTTGGAAACATGGGGATGAGCAGCGGTGTCATGTGCGGGGCTGGACGAGTCCTGTACCTTGGCGTCGTTGCTCTCTTGCTTACTTAGGAGCCAAGCCTCGTTATGAACACTTGTAGCCAATAACATCAGCAAACCCTCGGTCTCATGCTCAATCTTCTTAGCTCGGGAACGTGTGATAGCTCCCTCATACTCCGGAGATGCTAGCTCGGATGGTCCCTCATCATTCCCCCTCTCTTGGGAAGGATTAGTCCATGAATCCTTCAAGCTCTACATCCATAGGTGGGAACGGACCGAGGTCTCTAACATTGAAGGTCGGGCTGACTCCGAATTCCTCCGGAAGATCCAATACATAAGCGTTGTCACCGGCTTTGTGAAGCACCTTGAAATGACCGGTACCCCTAGGTGATAGCTTGGACTTTCGAAGCTCTTGGAAACGATCCTTCCTAAGATGTAACCACACGAGATCTCCTGGCTCAAACAACAGCTTCCTCTGTCCCTTGTTTGCCTTAGCTGCGGTCCGAGCTGCTTTCTCCTTTAAGCTCAGCCGTGTCTTCTCATGTAATCCCCTAATGTACTCAACCTGTTTACCTGCATTGAAATCTACTCGCTCCTTTGAAGGTAACGGCATAAGATCCAAAGGGGTTAAGGGATTCAAACCATACACACACTTAAAAGGAGTCATGTTAGTGGAAGAATGGATGGTCCTGTTATATGCAAACTCAACATGTGGTAACACATCCTCCCACTCTTTCAAATTCTTCTTAATTACAACCCTTAAAAGTGCCCCTAAAGTCCTATTAGTTACTTCGGTTTGGCCATCAGTTTGAGGGTGGCTAGCAGTAGAGAACAACAAATTAGTACCTAGCTTACCCCATAAAGTCTTCCAAAAGTAACTAAGAAATTTCACATCCCGATCACTAACAATGGTTCTAGGAATTCCATGTGATGAAGGGTCATCCGAGCTAGCTCCATCTTCAACACCACAAGGAGCCCTAACAAGAGCTCAAGCCAAACGGCAAGCGGAAATGGATGCTATCTTTCTTACCATGGTTCAAGAAGCTCACCCAAGCTCACCTCCAATGAGTCCAAGGCCCGTCATGATGCTTAGCCACATTGGGCCAGCCAAGAAGAAGTCGAATGGAGCATAGGAGAGCCTCAAGTGTGCATGTGCATGGATGAAGGCATGAGCAAGGAGGCATGAGCAAGGCTGGCGTGAAGCTAGTTAGAGAGTGTTAAATAAAGCCTAGAATTAGTCTATTTTATGGTTTTATTTAAAACACTCTAATTTGTAATTATTGCATTTTTCTTTTCTATTTTTAGGAGAGAAGGTCTAGGTTGTATATAAACCTTTCTCTCTTCTTTTTGTGGATCAGAATACGTTAAACACATTGCCTAAGTGCCAAATTGAACCCCTTTTGAGTTCAGCCTCTTGTCTTGTGATAATTGTGGTGTTAGCATAGCTTTCTCGTTCTTGTATGTGTCAATCTCCTTCGGGTTGGTGCTACAAGTCGAATCGAAGCAACCTCTTCGTGCCTTCGATAATCCTAGATCGATTATGTGAAGTTGTAAGAAGCGGGGTCGAATCGTCATCGGTTTGGCTCTAGGATAATCGAATCTAAGGGTTCTATCGTTTGTTCCTTTTGGTTCTTCTTTCCTATTTCGTTTTCCCTCTTTGTTTGCACGTTTTCCTTACATCTTGTTTGCTGAATTTCGTTTTCTTTTATTCCCGAAAACAGATTGCTCGTCTACATCCGTTCATCCATGCACATGCACACGTGAGCCTTCATCCTATGCTCCATTTAACTTCTTTTTGGCTGGTCCAATGTGGCTAAGCATCATGACGGGCCTTGGTCTCATTGCAGGTGAGCTTGGGTGAGCTTCTTGAACCATGGCTAGGAAGATATCATCCCTCTCCGCTTGGCCTTTGGCTTGAGCTCGTGTTAGGGCTCCTTGTGTTGTTGAAGATGGAGCTAGCTCGGATGACCCGTCATCATTCTCCCCTTCTTTAAAAGAATTCGACCTCGAATTTCCTTGATTATCACTAAGGGGTGGAAAAGGGCTTAGATCCCTCACATTGAACGTGGGATCACAAGCATAGTCGTCCGGCAAGTCTAGCACATAGGCATTTTCACCAGCCTTGTGTAGCACCTTGAAAGGTCCGTTTCCTCTTGGAGAGAGCTTGGACTTCCGAAGTTGTTGAAACCTCTCCTTCCTCGAGTGTAGCCATACAAGGTCACCGGCCTCAAATGTAACCTTCTTCCTTCCTTGGTTTGCCTTGGCTGCGTTGTATTTGCCTTTCTCCTCAAGCTTAATCCTGTCCTCCTATGTAGCTCCTTGATGTGTTCAACCTGCATTTTAGCACTTAAATCCACTCGCTCCTTCTTAGGCAACGGTGTAAGATCAAAAGGGGTTAGTGGATTAAAACCATAAACACACTCAAATGGAGAGATGGAAGTAGACGAATGCACAACTCTATTATAGGCAAATTCAACATGTGGCAAGACATCCTCCCATTCCTTTAGATTATTTTTGATGACAGCCCTTAAAAGTGTGGTTAAAGTCCTATTAGTTACTTCCATTTGCCCATCAGTTTGGGGGTGACTTGATGTAGAAAATAACAATTTTATACCTAGCTTTCCCCAAAGAATCTTCCAAAAATAACTTAAGAACTTAACATCCCTATGACTTACTATTGTCTTCGGAATTCCATGTAACCTAACTACTTCCCGAAAGAATAGATTAGCTACATTGGCCGCATCATCAGTTTTGTGACAAGCAATAAAGTGAGCCATTTTTGAGAATTGATCTACAACCACAAAAATCGAGTCCCTACCTCTTTTAGTCCTAGGCAATCCCACAATAAAGTCCATACTAATGTCTTCCCAAGGGGCTGTTGGGATGGGCAAAGGTGTGTACAATCCATGAGGCTTCACTTTAGATTTAGCTCTAAGGCATTCTAAGCATCTTTTAAGCACATTTTCAACATCCCTAAGCATGTGTGGCCAATAAAAGTGTGAGTGCAGCATAGCATATGTTTTATCCCTCCCAAAATGACCCATTAAACCTCCTTTATGGGCTTCCTCTACTAGCAACAATCGAAGGGAACACCTAGGTATGCACACCTGATCAATTCGAAACAAAAATCCCTCAAACAAATAGTATTTATCTAAGGAACCTGTTTGCACACATAACTTATATGTATCACCAAAATCAATATCAGATTCATAGAGCTCCTTAATGCAAACAAAGCCTAATACCTTAGCATCCAATATAGTCAACAATGTGTACCTACTAGAGAGGGCATCCGCCACTACATTGTCTTTTCCCTTTTTATACTTGATAACATAGGGAAAAGTCTCAATAAATTCCATCCACCTACCATGCCTCCTATCTAGTTTGTCTTGACTCCGAAAATGCTTCAAAGACTCATGATCGGAATGCAAAATAAACTCTCTAGGCCACAAGTATTGTTGCCATATCTTAAGCACTCTAAACAAAGCATATAACTCTTTATCATAGGTAGAGTAATTAAGACATCCTCCTTTGAGCTTTTCACTAAAGAAGGCAATAGGCTTACCTTCTTGCATGAGCACACCGCCTATGCCAATGCCCGAGGCGTCACACTCCACTTCAAAGGGCCTAGTGAAGTCGGGAAGAGCTAGCAAAGGCGCCTCGGTTAAGACCAATTTCAGCTTGCTAAAGGCACGTTCTTGCGCCTCCTCCCACACAAATGGCGCATGCTTTTTGCAAATTTCCGTCAAGAGCGCAGCAATGGTACTAAAGTCTCTCACAAAGCGCCTATAGAAGCTTGCAAGCCCATGGAAACTCCTTACTTGGCTGATGGATGTTGGTGTGGGCCAATCTTTGATTGCTCTAATCTTCTCCTCATCCACTTGTAGGCCTTGTGTAGTCACTACAAAACCAAGAAATATAACCTCATTAGTACAAAAGCTACATTTCTTAAGATTAGCATACAAGTGTTCAGCCCTAAGGGTAAGAACTACTTCCCTTAGAGGTTCTTCATGCTCCTCTAGGGACCTGCTATAGATTAAAATATCATCAAAGTATATTACAACAAACTTCCCTATAAAATGTCTCAAAACATAGTTCATTAAGCGCATAAAGGTAGAAGGAGCATTAGTTAACCCAAATGGCATAACAAGCCACTTATACAAACCAAACTTAGTTTTGAAGGCTGTTTTCCACTCTTCCCCCTCCTTCATTCGAATTTGATGGTAGCCACTCCGTAGGTCTATCTTGCTAAAGGTGGTGGCACCATGTAGCTCATCAAGCATTTCATCTAGGCGGGGAATAGGGTGGCGGTACTTGATGGTGATGTTGTTGATAGGTCGACAATCAACACACATCCTCCATGTATTGTCCTTCTTAGGCACCAAGAGCACGGGCATGGCGCACGGACTTAAGCTCTCCCTCACGTAGCCCTTGTCTAGGAGGTCTCGAACCTACGCTTGGATCTCTTGACTCTCCTTTGGATTCATTCGGTAGGTTGGTCTATTTGGGAGTGTTGCACCGGGTATAAGGTCAATTTGGTGCTCAATGCCTCTCAAAGGTGGGAGGCCATGTGGTATTTCTTCCCGAAACACATCCTTAAACTCGTTAAGGATGGCTGAAATAGTAGGTGGTAAGCTAGCCTTGGCTTCATCACTCATCAAGGTGAGCTCCTTACACAACATCATCAAGGTGGTGTCTAAGGGTAGGTAGTCATTTTGTAGCTCAAGTTTGGAAGCTAACAAGGCTGTTGTGGGCTGTTTTGTGGCCGTGGACACAAGGATGCTAGGCTGGTGGTTAGAAGGCGTGGCTAGGGAGGGGTCTTGGCTCGACGACTTGCTCCCCTTCTTAGCTGGTCCTTGCTCTTGCTCACTTTCCTTCTTCTTCTCAAATGCCTCCGCAATCTGCAAGGGAGTCATAGGCTTAAGAGTGACGGTTTTACCATTGAATACAAAAGAATATCTATTTGTAAAACCATCATGCATAACTCTCCTACCATATTGCCAAGGGCGGCCTAACAACACATGACAAGCTTGCATATGCACAACATCACATAAAACCCTATCTTCATAATGTCCTAAAGTAAAAGTGATCATAGCTTGCCTATTAACCTTTAAATCACCACATTCATTCATCCAATGCGGATTATATGGCCTAGGGTGATAAAATGTAGGAATTTGCAACTTAAATATCATTTCGGTGCTAGCAATATTGCAACAACTTCCTCCATCAATAATAACATTACAAACCTTTCCTTTAACCGAGCATCTAGTGTGAAACAAGTTTTCTCTTTGGTTATCTTCACAAGGAGCAGGTTGTACACTTAAAGTCCTCCTAGCTATCAAAGAATTATCATGCTCAAGACTTTTATCACAAATCATGGAAGTGTTAGCTAGGAATGAGCTAGGATGATCAAATAACACTATCTTAGCTAATAAACAATCTCCTTGGCTAATAAACAATCTCCTTGCTCATATTCAATTCCATCATCATCCAAATCATCGTGAACATGCATATTTAGGTAGTGTAGGCGTGGGCTTGGTAGGGGCTGCATAAGGAGCTTTGCGTGGGCCTCCTTGCTCCGGGGCTAGCTTCTCCTTGCTTGGCACCTCCCGGCTGTAATTCCCTTGTTGGCGACCTCCTTGGCTCCTCCATGAGCTAGGCGTGCCATAGGCAGCCTTACCTCCTTGACTTCTTGCCTTTATTTTCCTTTCTACTTTGATTGCTAGGTGGAGCAATTCTGTCATAGAGCTATAGGGAAAAAGATCTATCTCGTTAGAAAAACTTGAATGGAGAATACGAAGATACCTAGCCATTGTAGTCTCTTCATCCACTCGCACGTTAGCCTTTACCATGGCCATCTGCATGGCATTATAGGTCTCCTTGGCGGTCATGGCTCCTTGCCTCAAGTTCTCCAACCTTTGCCTCAATTCTCTAGTGTAATGTTGATGCACAAACCGAGCTCTCATCAAGGCCTTCATGTGCGCCCAAGTAACTACCGGTGCATCCAAAGTTCTCCTCCTTTCCTTCACCAAATCATCCCACCATATCATAACATAATCAATAAACTCAGGAGCTGCATAATGTACCTTCTTATGCTCGGGAAAGTTATGGCATGACCATATTTGCTCTATCTTGGCCTCCCAAGCCATGTACACATCCGGGTCACATTTGCCTTCAAAGCTTGGGATCTTCACCTTCACTTTGCCAAGGCCATCATACTCCGGATCTCGCTCCCTCCTTGGCAGGCCACCATAGGGGTCACGCCTCTGCTCCTCTTGGCGCCGGCCGTCATGAGGTCTCTGGGGCTGTTGGTGCTCCCTTCGCCCGTTTGGCCTCCATTCCTCGTCATCTCCATCACCGTCCTCATCCTGCTCATAAGCTTGATTCTGAAACTGTTGAGGATAGTTAGGCATATTATCATGTATAATAGGAGAAGAAGGGATAGAAACGTGCTCATCGAAAGCAAGATTGCCCCATCCCGGTTGGGACACGGCGTGGCCTAAGCCTTGGACATTTCGAGAGGGCTGTGTGGCATTAGAGTGTCGGGCTGCTTGAAACGCCTCTTGTTGGCTTTGGAGTGGTATTCGGTCTTGCCCTTGGTGTTGAGCCCTCGAGTGGTCTCCTACCTCCCTGTTGCCTCCTAGTGGCCGAGGCTCCGGAACTACCTTAGACGCCTCCAAGTTGGACAGCCTTGTAGTTAACCCTTCAATGCTATCTTTCAAGCCCTTGATAAGGTTAAACAACTCCGGGGAAATAGGCTCGGGCATTGGCGTACCTGCGGGAGTTCCTGACATTGTTCAAAGACACTAAAACACTCAAACACGTTAGGTTAGCTAAAATAAAAACGCCTCACAAGTGTATCACTCGAAAGAAAACTCTCACTCTCTAGTGGTGCTCAACAAGCTTGTTGATGGCTCGTCTTGTATTAGTCAAAAACCTCACGTGAGTTCAATACTTTGTTAAACAAAAGCTTTAAAGTAGAAGCGAAATTCGATTTCAATCACCTTAATAACGTGTTTGACTCAATAAAAGAGAAGAAAAGACTCAAAACGGAAAGGACAAGTTGCACGAATGTTATATGCAACTAAGTATGGACTCAAAGTTTGAACTCAAGATAAGCCTTGAAAGAACTTACTCGTCGAGCCTAAGCAAGCAAACCTTGGACACCGAAGGCGTGTGTAGAAGGGCTGGTCAAGGCCAGGGCGTGGCTTGAGTGAAGTGAACTAGGCGAGGGCCAAGACATAGCTAGGCTAGGGTGAAGCTTGGCTAGGCATGAATGGCTTGGTCCCTTTGAGTGAGATGAGCTCCTTTGTAGTCCTTTTTGGTTGATGAACAATAACACTTAGCAAGAGCAACTTTTGAGTGAGATGAGCTCCTTTGTAGTCCTCTTTGATTGCTCAACAATAGCACTTAGCAAGCACAACTTCAACTATTACAAACTATGAAATAAAATAAGAATAAGCTAGCAAGAATGGAATGAAATGAAATGAATATAAAGTTGATTTCTTTTCTCTTTCTTTTCTTTTCTTTTCTTTTTCTTTTCTTTCTTTCCTTTTCTTTTGAATTCGGATTTGCCTTTCTTTTCTTTTTTTTTTGAACTTACTGGTGGAATTAAAGAAAAAAAATGAAACAAAAATGCTAAGTAAATCTAATTAGTTACAAGAGGATAGAGTTGACCAAGTAAATAGCTAACCAAGGGTGAAAATTCGAAAAAATAAGCTGAAATTGTGGAGGAGAGAGAGAGAAGCTGGAAAATAGGCTGAACGGATCAGCCTCTCCTTTTTGAACATTTTAGGGCTCGTTTGGTGTTTGTGGTTGGACGTGGGGCAAGACTGGTGGCAGGCATGGTGGTCGGCACAAGGACTGGTGGTAGGCGCGGTGTAGGCGTGGTGTCGGAGGGCTGCCGGCGTCCAAGATTCACAAACAAAGCAACAAACTCGTTAGTTCAATCAAAAACTTGGAATAGAAATGGCAATGGCAATAGACTCAAAACAAAGCAAGACTCAAACAAGAAAACGAGACACTTTTGGTTTTTGAATGATTTACCGACTCTTTTTGTAGGTTGAACGTCAATTATCTCTGATACCAATTGATACGGGGATTAGCCGCGAAGAACGGATCTAGACGAGCAACTTGTTTTCGGGAATAGAAGCAAACGAAATTCAGCAAACAAGAATGAATGAAAACGTGCAAAACAAAGAGGGGGGAACCAAAATAGGAAGGAAGAACCGAAAGGAGAAAAACGATAGAACCCTTGGATTCGATTATCCAAGAACCAAACCGATGACGATTCGACCCCGCTTGTTACAACTTCACACAATCGATCTAGAGTTATCGAAGGCACGAAGAGGTTGCTTCGATTCGACTTGTAGCACCAACCCGAAGGAGATTGACACACACAAGAACGTGAAAGCTATGCTAACACCACAATTCTCACAAGACAATAGGCTGAACTCAAAAGGGTTCGATTTTTGCACTTAGGCAATGTGTTTAACGTAATCTGCCTACGAAAAGAAAAAAGAAAGGTTGATATACAACCTAGACCTTCTCTCCTAAAAATAGAAAAGAAATAAAAACAATAATTTCAATTTAGAGTGTTTTTAAATAAAACCATAAAATAGACTAATTCTAGGCTTTATTTAACACCCTCTAACAAGCTTCTCATGCCAGCCTTTACGCCAGCCTTCATCCATGCACATGCACACGTGAGCCTTCATCTTATGCTCCATTCAACTTCTTCTTGGCTGGTCCAATGTGGCTAAGAATCATGACGGGCCTTGGACTCATTGGAGGTGAGCTTGGGTGAGCTTCTTGAACCATGGCTAGGAAGATAGCATCCCTCTCCCCTTGGTGTTTGGCTTGAGCTCGTGTTAGGGCTCCTTGTGGTGTTGAAGATGGAGCTAGCTCGGATGACCCTTCATCATCAAAAGCCTCCGCAATCTGCATAGGAGTCATAGGCTTGAGAGTAACAAGTTTATCTTTAAAAGTAAAAGAATACTTGTTAGTAAAACCGTTATGCAACACTTTCCTATCATATTGCCAAGGTCGGCCTAACAAAACATGACAAGCTTGCATTGGAACCACATCACATAGAATAGTGTCTTCATAATGTCCTAAGGTAATGTGAATTTTAGCTTGCTTGTTTAACTTAAGCTCTCCACAATCATTCATCCAATGTAGCTTGAAAGGCCTAGGGTGGTAGAAAGTTGCTATTTGCAATTTATAAATCAATTCCGTACTAGCTATGTTGCAACAACTCCCACCATCAATGATAACGTTACAAGCCTTCCCCTTTACTAAGCATCTAGTGTGAAATAGATTTTCTCTTTGATTATCTTCACAAGGAGTAGGTTGTAAGTGTAAAGTCCTCCTAGCTATCAAAGTTTCCCCATGTTCATACCCTATATCCTCATCATCATCATTATCAAAAATAGGATTGTCAATAACATTGTCAAATTCATTTTCATCATTGTCGGATTCCGACTAATATTGACTTGTTACCTAAAATGTAGGAACTTCCTTAACCAACAAATCTGGCCAATAATTACAAAATAAATAAAAATTGAAACAAAAGAGATCTTCTACTAGTGCTTGAACGTGGGTTATGGAGTTTGAAGAATAACAAGTCCAATGGCAGCCGTTTTAGTCGCAGTCGATTAGAGCACAGCCGGTTAGGGCACAAGCGAGTAGAGCACAGCCGGCAACAATGGCAATTAGGTTTTGTGGGCGGCAGGGCTTGTGTAAGCAAAGGCCGGCGGCAGTAGGGTTTGTCGAGGAGATGGTGATGGCCAGCCTAGGATACTCACAAACCAACACAACCTTCAACACAACAAGCCAAGCACAATCAGTTTCAAGAACACAAGAAGAAAGCTCGCAGAATTCAAAACTGACACGATAAGAAGGAAAGACACAAAATCGATCCGTCGTCAACCCTTGAGCTCTGATACCAATTGATACGGGGCAGACCCGACGTTGGCTCGATCTAGACGACGGAAGGAAGGAAAGGACGCAGAACAACAAGATTAAGGCAGCCGACTAGGGCTGTTCGTGTGCTGCTTGGCCTGCGAACAAAGGGAACAAAAGAAGACGCTAAACTGAATACGAAGGTACGGAAATTAAAGGAAAGGTACGATGTAGATGAATCCGACACAAACGACGTATAAACCCTTGATCTCGGGATCAAGAACCACCAAGAACGATGCAACGAACTCAGCCCCTTACAACCTCACACAGCCGACTTAGAACATCGACAACACGAGGAGGATGCTTATGGAATCTCACGAACACCAAGAACCCGAGAGCAATTGACACACGCGAAACAACTAAGTCAAATCTGATCACAATAACTCTTCAATCAAAACTCGCCTTTGATTGAAGATGAAATCTGAAAACAAGTGTTTTTCACCAATAATAATGTGCCTCATTCCTCAATGAGAGACATGGAACGGTGCTGGAAACTTGGGGATGAGCAGCGGCGTCATGTGCGGGGCTGGCCGAGTCCTGTGCCTTGGCGTCATTGCTCTCTTGCTTACTTAGGAGCCAAGCCTCGTTATGAACACTTGTAGCCAATAACATCAGCAAACCCTCGGTCTCATGCTCAATCTTCTTAGCTCGGGAACGTGTGTTAGCTCCCTCATACTCCGGAGATGCTAGCTCGGATGGTCCCTCATCATCCAAGAACCAAACCAGTGATGATTCGACCCCGCTTCTTACAACTACACACAATCGATTTGAGAATCGAGAGCACGAAGAGGGTGCCTTGTTCGACTTGCAACACCAATCCCGAAGGAGATTGACATACACAAGAACGAGAAAACTAGATCACACACACAAACTCACGAGAAAATAATGATTGAATTCTCTTGGATTCAATTCTAAAATGCTCTTAGCAAAACTTTTATAAAACTTGTCTAACTACAAAAGAAGAGAGAAAAGGCTTTATATACATCCTAGGCCTTTTCTTCTAAAATAGAATAAAGAAACTAATTACAATAATTACTTTTAAAGAGAGTTAAATAAAGCCCAGCAAACATAGAACTCAATTGGGCCTAATTAAACTGTCCAATTCAGCATCTCGCGTCCACATACTTAAATGAATGTTCCAGCCATGCACATATACATACACGCACGTGAAACCCCTTGTATCTGATTTTAAGGTCTCCGTCTATCCTTTGAAAGGCGTCCCAAAGCCTGCCCAGCAAATAGAAATACAATTTAAGCTCCATTAATCATCTAGGTTGGGATGTGTTTGTGGCTTATCCACAAGATGGTCCTTAGACTTGATGAAGGTGGACTTGGTTGAGCTTCATGGACTGTGTTTAGGAAAAGAGCATCCATCTCAGCTTGACGTTTAGCTTGCGCTCTTGTTAGAGTCCCTTGAGGTGGTGAAGATGGAGTTAGCTCAGATGATCCTTCATCATTGTGTGTGTGATCTGGCTTTCTCGTTCTTGTGTATGTCAATCTCCTTCGGGATTGGTGTTGCAAGTCGAACAAGGCATCCTCTTCGTGCTCTCGATTCTCATATTAATTGTGTGGAGTTGTATGAAGCGGGGTTGAATCGTCACTGATTTGGTTCTTGGATCTCGAATCTAAGGGTTCTATCATTGTTCCTTTTGAATCTTCTTGTCCCTTTCCGTTTTCTCGTTTTCATTGTTGTCCAAGCCAATTAATGGATGCAACATTCAAAGTCCATCATGATGCTGATGAAGGGTCAAGCTCTTAGATGATTGCATTGCTCAACTTACTCTTGTCCAAGGACCATCATGGTCATCTCAACCTGGAGTCCAGATTCGTTGAGCTAACTCCATCTTCACCACCTCAATAAACTCTAACAAGAGCGCAAGCTAAACGTCAAGCTGAGATGAATGCTCTTTTCCTAAACATGGTCCATGAAGCTCAACCAAGTCCACCTTCATCAAGTCTAAGGACCATCTTGTGGATCAGCCACGAATACATCCCAGCCAAGATGATTAATGGAGCTTAAATTGTATTTCTAGTTGTTGGGCAGGCCTTGGGACGTATTTCAAAGGATAGACGGAGGCCTTGAAATCAGATACAAGGGGTTTCCTGTGTGTGCATGTGCATGGCTGGAACATTCATTTAAGTATGTGGACGTGAGATGCAGAATTGGAGAGTTTAATTAGGCCCAATTGTGTTCTATGTTTGTTGGGCTTTATTTAACTCTCTTTAAATGTAATTATTGTAATTAGTTTCTTTTTTCTATTTTAAAAGAAAAGGCCTAGGATGTATATAAAGCATTTTCTCTCATCTTTTGTAGTTAGACAAGTTTTATACAAGTTTTGTTGAGAGCATTTCAGAATTGAATCCAAGAGAATTCAATCATTCTTGTCTCGTGAGTTTGTGTGTGTGATCTGGCTTTCTCGTTCTTGTGTATGTCAATCTCTTTCGGGATTGGTGTTGCAAGTCGAACAAGGCATCCTCTTCGTGCTCTCGATTCCCATATCGATTGTGTGGTGTTGTAAGAAGCGGGGTCGAATCGTCACCGGTTTCGTTCTTGGATCTCGAATCCATGGGTACGTTCTATCATTGTTCCTTTCGGTTCTTCTTGTCCCTTTCTGTTTTCTCGTTTTCATTGCTATCCATGTTTGTTAATTATTCTTCAGAACAGGTTGTTCGTCTAGATCCGTTCTTCGCGGCTGATCCCCGTATCAATTGGTATCAGAGCATAGTTGACGTCCAACCACCAAAAAGAGTCGGTAAATCAATCATAAAATCACTAAAAGAGTCTGTTTTGATCATTGCAATTGATCATTGTCTTTTGTTTGAGTCTATTTCCGTTTCTCTCTTCTACTCTAAGCTTTGTTTGAGTCTAACGAGTTTGTTCCTTGTTTGTGAGTTCTGGACACCGGAAACCACCATAGCACCACACCAACCACCATCACACCACCATTTTTCCTCAGCCACATCAGCCACACTTGAACCAGTTGAACAAAACCCAAAGGTGGTTGCTTCTCTTCCTGCATCCAGTACACGCAGAATTGGAGTTGATTCAGCGTGTTTCCTACAAATCTGGCACGTTGTTTTTCCTCCTACAAATCCGGCGCAGAGCTTGAAGCAATTGTTTTTCCTCCTACAGATCTGGCACGTTGAATTAGTTGCAACAATATAGGAGCTGAGATTTGATCTTATCCTGAAGATTTACAACAGCCTGACCCACATTTATCTGCAAAGAAGAATTTGTTTTATTTCTTTCAATTTTTGTTTCTTCTTATTTTCTAATTTCTTGAGCTAAAAAAAAGAAAAGAAAAGAAAAGAAAAAGGTTAAAAAAAGAAGAGGACTTCAAGAAAGGACTTAAGTCAAGTAATTAGTGTTATTCAGCAACAAAGAGGACTTCAAGAAAGGACTTAAGTCAAGTATCTCGTCTCACTCGGAGGAAGAACCAAGCATCTCGTTGAACCTATCTATATATTTCATTCTAATTTATTGTTTTGTTTCATTCTTTCTTATTCTTAGTTTGTAATTAGCCTAGTGTTATTCAGCAACAAAGAGGACTTCAAGAAAGGACTTAAGTCAAGTATCTCGTCTCACTCGGAGTAAGAACCAAGCTTCTCGTTGAACCTATCTAGCCACACCTAGTACTGTCCATTTTCGGCCATCAAACACAATTGCTCAGCCTTCCTTAACCTCATCTTACGGTGTCTAGGGTTTACTTCTTGGGTCTTACGAGTAAGTTCTTTCAAAGCCTATCTTGAGTTCTAAATTTTTGAGTCATTTAGTTGCATATAACATTAGCGCAATTGTCCTTTCCGTTTGAGTCTTTTCTTCTATTTTGTTGAGTCAAACACGTTTTTGAAGTGATTGAAATCGAATCTTGTTTCTATCTAAAAGCTTTAGATTGACTAGGCATCGAACTCACGTGAGGTTTTTGATTAATAGATGACAAGCCATCAACAAGCTTGTATCACACCACTAGAAAGTGAGAGAAGCTTATTTTCAGAGTGATACACTTACGAGGTGTTTTTGTTTAAACTAACCTAACATGTTTGTTGTGTTGAGTGTTTGGAACTTTGTCTAGGTCACCAAGTCCAGCAGGTACAAACAGCCTAGAATCGATTCACATCGAATTGTTCAACCTTTTCAAGGGCTTGCAAGATAGCATTGATTATCTAAGTACAAAGTTGGCCACACTTG
Organism: Fagopyrum esculentum; assembly: GCA_033239045.1. Lineage (NCBI taxonomy): Eukaryota > Viridiplantae > Streptophyta > Magnoliopsida > Caryophyllales > Polygonaceae > Fagopyrum > Fagopyrum esculentum. The sequence goes on from BSUD01000002.1 coordinate 86,644,173, forward strand.
AGGCTGAAAGAAATTCCAATGCTACGCAACCTTTAAGGCCTAATCCACAATGCCAAAGAAACCATGCTTTGCAGGAGCATAATTCTGTCCCCTTTACTTTTAATATGCATGATTATCCTAATCAGTATGTGAATTCTGCTTATGAGGCAGAGGATTATTCGGAGGATGAAGGATGGAGACATGAGTCACCTCCGTACCAGCCAATTGAGGTTTCCGCAGCCCCAAAGGGATGTAATTCTATACCTTCTACTACCATGTTTAATCACTTAGAGTTGCTAAATTCAGAATCTGAGGTTGTTTTGCATGATATCTCTAGGGATAGCATCATTGAGCATAAATCTGATTTAGTAGATGAAATTGGTAGTGATGAGCATGAGAAATGTACTAAATGTATTGTTAAGCCTAATTCTGAGCATGATGAGTCCATTGCATGTTATGAGGTTGTTTTAGAGTTTAACGAGTCTAGTGCATCTTTTAAGGTTGATTTGGAACTTAATGAGTCTATTGCTTGTGTTGAATCTGATTTGGAGGTTAAGGAGTCTCTTGAATGTATTAAATCTGATTTGGAGCATGTTGAGTCTCTTGATGGTGTTAAATCTGATTTTGAGCAAGTTGAGCCTAGTAGTCTTGATTTACCACATGAGCTTGATGAGTTTAGTGATATGGATGTCTTCGCTTGTGTTGATGATGAATGTAGAAAGGGTGCATACGAGAGTCTTCCTACTGGTTCGGGTAGCTTGTTGTCTATGGATTGTTCTTTCTTGGAGTTATGTGAAGTCTCTAGTTTGCAAGCTAGTGATGATATCGTATTTGAGGATGATTTGGACCTAGGAAGTGAGTGTGATATTGAAGGATTAGAGCTATATACTAAGGACTTTGGATATGATGATGAATTGGACTCTAAACTTGAGGATATTGCTTGCAAGAGTGCAAATGCACCAGAATCTGATTCGGGGGACTTTAGTTTGAAAAGTGATGGTTTGTTGTGTTTGAGGAGTTTTTTTGGTTATCATGTTGCTTGGAAGTCTTTAGTATGCTTGGATGAACACTTAGAGTTGATTGGACCCTATAGGTTAGTTCTTTGGAGGAACATAAAAGACATGTTCCTTGTTGTGATAATGTTTGATAACTTCAGGGTTAAATCGGCCTATGTGTTTACATTCTACTCGTTTGGAGTCTTTAGGATAGATTTGTATGATATTTAGAGTTTCTACGGAGTTAAATCATGAGCTGAGCATGAGAGTTAGGAAAACAATCTTTGTACCACCTAGCCTATCCATGTCATTGAGTGTGTATGTGCTTGATCGTTATGTTTATACATGTGTTGTTTACAGTGATGACATATTGATGTACAAAACATCCTTGAGGGCAAGGAGTATTTCAGGGAAGTTTTCTTACCACTCGGCTAGAATACTCGAAGTATCTTTTTGATGCTTGTGCGTCTTGTCCTTATTGTGTGTTTACTCTTAAGATTGTAGGGAGCAACCAAGGATTCCGGAAAGAGGATGGTGTTCAAGCTTGGAAGGAGATATTGCAAGCGATCAAGCAACCATTGTATTTGCAAGAAAAGAGGACCGGGATTCAAGGACGAATCCTTTTCAACAAAGGGGGAATGATGCAGGAACATCCAAGCCAATTAATGGATGCAACATTCCAAGTCCATCATGATGCTGATGAAGGGTCAAGCTCTAAGATGATTGCATTGCTCAACAATTACTCTTGTCCAAGGAGCATCATGGTCATCTCAACCTGGAGTCCAGATTCATTGAGCTTACTCCATCTTCACCACCTCAAGAGACTCTAACAAGAGCGCAAGCTAAACGTCAAGCTGAGATGGATGCTCTTTTCCTAAACATGGCCATGAAGCTCAACCAAGTCCACCTTCATCAAGTCTAAGGACCATCTTGTGGATCAACCACGAATACATGCCAGCAAAGATGATTAATGGAGCTTAAATTGTATTTCTAGTTGCTGGGCAGGCCTTGGGACGCATTTCAAAGGACAGACAGAGGCCTTGAAATCAGATACAAGGGGTTTCACGTGTGTGCATGTGCATGTGCATGGCTGGAACATTCATTTAAGTATGTGGACGTGAGATGCTGAATTCGAGAGTTTAATTAGGCCCAATTGTGTTCTATGTTTGCTGGGCTTTATTTAACTCTCTTTAAATGTAATTATTGTAATTAGTTTCTTTTTTCTATTTTAAAAGAAAAGGCCTAGGATATATATAAAGCCTTTTCTCTTTTCTTTTGTAGTTAGACAGGTTTTATACAAGTTTTGCTGAGAGCATTTCAGAATTGAATCCAAGATAATTCAATCATTCTTGTCTCGTGAGTTTGTGTGTGTGTGATTTGGCTTTCTCGTTCTTGTGTATGTCAATCTCCTTCGGGATTAGTGTTGCAAGTCAAACAAGGCATCCTCTTCGTGCTCTCGATTCTCATATCGATTGTGTGGAGTTGTAAGAAGCGGGGTCGAATCGTCACTGGTTTGGTTCTTGGATCTCGAATCCAAGGGTTCTATCATTGTTCCTTTCGGTTTTTCTTGTCCCTTTCTGTTTTCTCGTTTTGATTGTTGTCCATGTTTGTTAATTTTGTGTGTTCTTCATTCTTCCGAACAGGTTGTTCATCTAGATCCGTTCTTCGCAGCTAATCCCCGCATCATGTTTCATACTAGGTGTTTGGTTAAGGGAAAGGTGTGTAATGTTATCATTGATGGAGGTAGTTGTTGCAACATCGCTGGTATTGAATTGATCTCTAAGTTGCAAATTCCTACATTTTATCACCCTAGAATATAAGCTGCATTGGATGAATGATTGTGGTGAATTGAAGGTTAATAGGCAACCTAAAATCACTTTAACTCTAGGACACTACGAGGATACTGTTTTTTGTGATGTTGTGCCTATGCAAGCTTGTCATGTGTTATTAGGCCGTCCTTGGCAATATGATAGGAGAGTTATGCATGATGGTTTTATTAATAGGTATTCATTTACTTTTAATGAAAAACCCATCACTCTAAAACCTATGACTTCCATGCAGATTGCGGAGGCATTTGAGAAGAAGGAGAGTGAACAAGAGCAAGGACAAGCTAAGAAGGGGAGCAAGTCATCCAAGCACCAAGAACCTGCCATAGACACGTCCCATAGCCAACAACCTAGTGCTCTCTTGGTCACGCCCACAACTTAGCCTCCTATGGCCTTGTTAGCTTCTAAACTTGAGTTTCAAAGTGAGTACCTACCCTTAGATACCATCTTGATGAGGAGCTAACCTTAGTGAGTGAAGAAACAAAGGCTATCTTACCCCCTACCATTACAGCCATCCTAGAGGAGTTTAAGGATGTGTTTCTGGAAGAGATACCTCATGGCCTTCCACCTTTGAGACCTCCTAGATAAGGGATATGTTAGAGAAAGCCTTAGCCCTTGCGCCGTTTTTGTCCAATTAGTGCCTAAGAAGGACAACACTTGGAGAATGTATGTTGATTGTAGGGCTATCAATAACATAACCATTAAGTACCGCCACCCTATTCCCCACCTCGATGACATGCTTGATGAGCTCCATGGTGCCACTACATTCAGCAAGATAGACCTTCGGAGTGGCTACCATCAGATCCGGATGAAGGAGGGGGACGAGTGGAAGACAACCTTCAAGACTAAATTTGGGTTGTATGAATGGCTTGTTATGCCATTCGGGTTAACCAATGCTCCATCTACTTTTATGTGTTTAATGAACCATGTTTTGAGACAATTCATTGGGAGATTTGTTGTAGTGTATTTTGATGATATCTTAATCTATAGCAGGTCCCTAGAGGAGCATGGAGAACATCTAAGGGAACTTGTTTCTACCCTTAGGGCTGAACACTTGTATGCCAACCTAAAGAAATGTAGCTTTTGCACTAATGAAGTTATATTTATTGGTTTTGTAGTGACTGCACAAGGTGATGCAGGTTGGGCCCGCGAATGACTAGATCTAGATTGGCAATCCTTGAAACCAACAATGACGTTTTTCCTTGACCAATGGAACAATATTCAAATTGTTAGAACAAGAAACTGACGATGGAAAGATGGAAGAAAAGAGGTTGAAAGGGGACGTAAGATGTATGGTAGAAGTAGATCCAAAAGAACCAAAAGACTCCCTTACAAGAACCTTGATTAGATTGATCAAAACCCAAGCAAGATGATGCCTTCAACCCTTTCTTCTATAACCTTACGCAAGCCTTCAATGGAGAAAAGCACAAGGAGGGACTAGTATTGACTATTAGCACCAATCTCTAAAGAGATTAACACACACAAGAACAATCTAGCAGGGATTCACAACAATTCAATCAATTGGCTCACTTTATTGATTGAATTTTCTGAATGGAAACAAAAGTTCTTAAAGAGACGGTTTATCAATTGGCTATAAAATCTATCTAATCAGGAAAGAAGCTAAGGGAGGCTTTTTATATGCCTAGAAAGCCTCCTATCTAAAAAAAGGAATAACATTTGTCAAAAAGACAATAAAACAAATAAAACAACTAAAACAAATAAAAATAACCCTTAAAATGTTTTGAACCTAAAGGTTATAAAAAGTCTTTCATTTTATACCAAAAGATGATATAAAATACAAAAGAAGCTCCAAAAGCCTCAATCTTCCATTTCTTGAAATTCCGGAACAAGTGTCTCTTCTTTACTCTTGCATGGCTCCAAATCACGTGTGCATGGTCTCCCATCCACGTCCAAGTCGTCGGGAATCGTTATTAACGTGACTAAGGAAGCCTCAGTCAGCAATGGATCATCAATGGTCTCCTTAGGAGCTAAGGACACCAACAAGTTGGACACCTCCTCTTGAATTGCTCGTGCCCTTGATCTACTGATTGGCCCTTGCATTGTAGGACTAGTAGGGGCTGTTGGTGATGGTCCCTCATCATACTCCCCTTCTTGGGAAGGATTCATCCTCGAATCATCACCATCCGCATCACTTGACTCAAAGAGACTTAGATCTCCTACGATGAAAGTAGGGCTCACTCCATAGTCCTCCGGAAGCTCTAGTACATAAGCATTGTTGCCAACCTTACGTACTACTTTGAATGGTCCGTCTCCCCTAGGTGATAGCTTGGACTTGCGCCTTTCCGGGAACCTATCTTTCCTTAAATGCAACCACACGAGGTCTCCCGGTTCAAACAACACTTGCTTGCGGTTCCTATTAGCCTTGGCAGCCACTTGCCTCCCCTTCTCCTCTAGCCTTTTGCGTGTCCTTTCATGAAGTTCCTTGATGATCTCCACCTGTTTTTCTGCATTAAAATCTACTCGCTCCGCTATGGGCAACGGTATAAGATCAAAAGGGGTCAAAGGATTCAACCCATAGACACACTCAAAAGGAGTTAGATTAGTAGAAGAATGTAATGTACGATTATATGCAAATTCTACATGAGGCAAGACATCTTCCCATGCTTTCAAATTATCTTTTAAAACAACGTTCCTATTAGTTACTACGGTTTGACCATCCGTTTGAGGATGACTAGAAGTCGAAAACAGCAACTTCGTTCCTAGTTTACCCCAAAGAGTCTTCCAAAAGAAACTAAGAAACTAAACATCCCTATCACTCACTATACTCCTAGGTACTCCATGTAATCTAACAATTTCCCTAAAGAACAAGTTAGCTACATTATAAGCATCTTCAGTCTTATGGCAAGCAATAAAATGGGTCATTTTAGAAAATCGATCTACTAGCACAAAAATTGAATCTCTCCCTTTCTTAGTCCTAGGTAACTCAACAATGAAGTCCATACTAATATCCTCCCAAGGTGACTTAGGCGTGGGTAAAGGGGTATACAATCCATGAGGTTTCAATCTAGCCTTAGCCTTTAAACACACAAGACATCTCTTAAGCAAGTTCACTACATCTCTAAGCATATGGGGCCAATAAAAATGTGAATGTAACATATGATAAGTCTTATCTCTCCCAAAATTCCCCATTAAGTCTCCCATATGGGCTTCCTCAACAAGTAATAGCCTAAGGGAACACTTAGGAATGCACACTTTATCGACTCTAAATAGAAAACCCTCAAACAAGTAAAACTTATCAAAGGCTTCTCTAGATGCATAATGCTTAAATATGTCTCCAAAATCAGAATCATCAACATATAGATCCTTAATATAATAGAAACCTAAGACCTTAGAATCCATAGTTGTGATTAAAGAGTGGCTCCTAGAGAGAGCATCCGCTACAATATTATCCTTACCATTTTTATACTTTATGATATAAGGAAAAGTTTCTATAAACTCCATCCATCTACCATGTCTCCTATCTAACTTATCTAGACTACTAAAATGTCTTAAGGACTCATGATCGGAACGTAGGACAAATTCACTAGGCCATAAATAATGTTGCCATGATTTTAATACTCTAAACAATGCATAAAGTTCTTTATCATACGTCGAGTAGTTTAAACATGCTCCCTTTAATTTCTCACTAAAAAATGCTAGTGGCTTACCCTCTTGCATGAGTACTCCTCCAATGTCAATACCCGAAGCATCACACTCGACCTCAAAAGGTTTGGTGAAGTCTGGAAGAGCTAGGAGAGGTGCATGGGACAGCCGCCACTTCAACTCCTTAAACGCCTTCTCTTGAGCATCTCCCCACACAAATGGCACCTTCTTCTTTGTCAAGGACGTGAGTGGGGCTGCTATGGTGCTGAAATCTCGCACAAAACGTCTATAGAAGGTGGCTAGGACGTGGAAACTCCTCACTTGACCGACGGTTGCGGGAGTAGGCCATTCCTGGATTGCCTTGATCTTCTCTCCATCCACCTCTAGACCTCTTGTGCTCACTACAAAACCAAGAAAAACAACTTGATTAGTACTAAACTCACATTTCTTCAAATTAGCATACAAATATTCAATTCTAAAAGTTGCAAGTACTTCCCTCAAATGTTCCTCATGCTCTTCAAGTGACTTACTATAGATAAGGATGTCATCAAAGTAAACCACAACAAACCTACCAATGTAGTGTCTCAACACGTGATTCATCAATCTCATAAATGTGCTAGGAGCATTGGTTAAACCAAATGGCATCACTAGCCACTCATAAAGACCAAACTTGGTCTTGAATGCCGTTTTCCACTCATCTCACTCCCTCATTCTGATTTGGTGATAACCACTCCTAAGATCTATCTTAGAGAACAATGTGGCTCCATTCAACTCATCTAACATGTCATCTAAACGTGGGATAGGATGGTGGTACTTAATGATGATGTTGTTGATGTCTCTACAATCAACACACATCCTCCATGTATTGTCCTTCTTAGGCACTAAGAGGACAGGAACGACACTAGGACTCAAACTCTCCCTTACATAACCCTTATCTAGGAGTTCTTGGACTTGGTTTTGGATCTCTTGGCTCTCCTTAGGGTTCATCCTATAGGCTGGACGGTTTGGGAGTGTAGCACCGGGAATAAGATCTATTTGGTGCTCAATACCTCTAAAAGGTGGAAGGCCAGCCGGAATCTCGTCAGGAAACACATCACTAAACTCATCTAGGATAGCTAGGATGGGCTTAGGTAGGGTGGCCTTGGCTTCATCACTCAAAGTCACTAAGCTCTTGCACAAGCTCACAAGAATGGCATCTAAAGGGGTGTAATCTAGGATGTACTCCTCCTTGGATGCTAGAAGGACACTAGAAGGTGTGGCTAATAGGGTGGTACTAATCTTGGCCGTGGGTTCTGTTTTAGACCGTGAGCTATCCCCTCTCTTTTTCACCTCATTTTGCTCCACACTCAACTCCTTCTTCTTCTCATAAAATTCAGCAATCTACAATGGTGTCATAGGCTTAAGAGTTAGTGTTTGACCATTAAATTCAAAGGTATGCCTATTAGTAAGACCATCATGCTTAACTCTCCTATCAAATTGACATGGACGTCCCAAAAGAATACAACAAGCTTGCATGGGAAGTACATCACAAGTAATGGTGTCCTCATAGCTACCTAAAGTGATAGTAACTCTAGCTTGCTTATTTACTTTTAATTTTCCACAATCATTCATCCAATGCAATTTGTAAGGCCTAGAGTGATAAAATGTGGTAATTTGCAACTTATTAATCAAATCAGTGCTAGCTATATTGCAACAACTACCTCCATCTATGATCATATTACACACCTTCCCTTTAATTAGACATCTAGTATGAAAAAGGTTCTCTCTTTGATTATCCTCACACGGAGCTAGCTTAGCATGCAAAGTTCTTCTAGATATTAATGATTCTCCATGCTCATATTCAATGCCCTCATCACTATCACTACCAATTTCATGCAATCCATTAAGGTGGGTGTTATCATCGTTTTCATGCTCATCCTCACTCTCATATTGTCCAAATTGATTTAAAATCAGAGTTTTCTTATTAGGACAATCCCTCATGTAATGACCTCTACCTTGACATTTAAAACACACAATATCTCTAGAACGAAGAGTAGAGTTAGAGGTACTCCTTTAGGACCACTTGAAGGCTCATTCAAGGGTCTAGAAGATGAATGAGGTGTTGAGCTCCTTCTTTGTGCTCCTTGGTCCATGGTTGATGCTTTTTGGTCCTCCTTGGTGGATGTAGGCTCACGGATGTAGGATCCTTGGAGCCGGCTGTTTTGCGCTTTCCATGAGCTTGTAGCTCCAAAGCTTGTCTTGGCACCTTGGTTCCTAGCCTTTGTCTTCTTCTCTACTTTGATTGCCAAATGCAGAAGATCCACCATGGTACTATAAGGATACAAATCAATTTCATTAGCCAAAGATGAGTTTAAAATGTGTAGATACCTAGCCATTGTAGACTCCTCATCTTCAACCAAATTCGCTTTCACCATTTCCATTTGCATAGAGGTGTAGACCTCTCCAGCACTCATGGCTCCTTGTCTAAGGTTCTCCAACCTTTGCCTCAACTCCCAAGCATAATGTTGAGGTACAAAATGAGCTCTCATCAAGGCCTTCATTTGTTCCCATGTAGTGATGGCCGGATCCAAGGTTCTTCTTCTTTCCTTGACAAGATGATCCCACCATACTAGTGATGGCAAGACCAAATTTGCTCCAACTTAGTCTCCCAATCCATGTAAGCATCTGGGTCATACTTGCCTTCAAAACTAGGAATCTTGACCTTCACTTTCCCTATTCTATCTAGCTCTTGATAAGGTCTAAATGGCTCATATTCTCGTCCTCTCCTTGGCTGTGGGTGATGCCTAGGGAACTCTCTCCACATACCTTCTTCCTCAACATCCTCTTGTGGCTCCTGAAAATCATCCACAAAACCTTGCACATTAGGTGTTCTAGGAAGAGTGTTAGCATGTCTCATAACTTGCCCTTGAGGGGTTCTTTGGGGTGATTCAGGGGCTGTTTCTCTAGGGGAATCTCTAGACGTGCCTCCTAGCTCGAAAGTGGACCTCCGTTGTGGCGTGACCGTGGGTGCTGGTCAAGGCTCCAACGTGTCAATCCGGTGTGTCAATCTTGCCACCGAATCCATTGCTTCAACATAGCAAATGTCTCCGGGTGCATTGGCTCACTGCTGTGGGACTTGCTTGGACTATTAGACCTAGACATGATCGAAAAAACACACAAAACAAGCAAACTAGTTGAATTAGATAAAACAGAAAATTCTCACAAGTGTTTACTCTCACTCTCACACTCAAGTTGTGTTGATCACAAGCTATTTGATGCAATTGACTTGGATGGATTAAGACTCCTTCTAAGATCAATGCCTTAGCTCAACTAGCACACTCCTTGACTTGAAAAAAAGGGTGATACACGGCTGCTTGAAGGTTCACAATAGAAAACGTCAAGATAGACACTAAGAAGTTGAAATAAGACTCAAGACTCAACCAGTATGGATTGCAAGCAATCTTTAACTAGCTAAATCACACAAAATACTCAAAAAAGACACAAGACTCAAAGATAGATGCAAAAGGATGATATGGACTCGAAAAGATGTTAACTCAAGATATGATAGAATTAGAGTAAAACAAGGAAGATAGACACACAAGAGACTAAGAAGAGAGCTTCACTTACCTTGTCCTTATGCAATGGAGAGAGATATGGCCGGCTGTGGTGTTTAACGTTGGCTTTTGGGTAATGGTGATGGATAAGAAAAGAGGTAGGTAACTCTTGTTTGTAGTCTCAATGATCCTATCACAATCAGATTGCAAAAACACTTGTTTTTCTAGCTTCTACACAACTTAGGTTAGTATAGAATATGATATGAAATGTATGATATGTAGGATGATGAAAATATATGAGAAAATATTTCTTTTTCTTTTTTTTTTTTGTGGTCCTCCGCTGACGTTTTTGTGGAAGAAAATAAGAGAGAGGAATGAAATTAAAAATTGAAAAGAACTAAGAGATAACTAACTAGAAGTAGTCTCTTGTTGTTGCTACAAATAAGGAGCTTTTGTGGCCCTCTCCTCTCTCTTGCAATGGCTGATTTATTTTGGAAGAGTGGTCCCCCTTTTGCTTTTCTTTTGATTGTTTTTTTTTTGGACGGTTATTGCCAAGAGAAAAGAGCTGGACGTTTTTTGATTAACAATGGCTGATGAAGGTGATGTAGAATGGTTGGACAATGGCGGTTTTGGCTTGGCTTTCTCTCTTCTCCAATAAACACAAGAAACAAAGCAAATTAGACTCAAATAGACTCTTAAGATGAAGCAAATGACTCAAACAAAGAAAAGACTCAAAGAAGATACTCAAACCGTCAATGGTGATGGCTGATTCCGTACTCGCAATCAACTATGATCAGGGACCATCACCAACAGCCCCTACTAGTCCTACAATGCAAGGGTTAATCACTAGATCAAGGGCAAGAGCAATTCAAGAGGAGGTGTCCAACTTGTTGGTGTCCTTAGCTCCTAAGGAGACCATTGACGATCCATTGCTGACTGAGGCTTCCTTAGTCACGTTAATGACCATTCCCGATGACTTGGATGTGGAAGGGAGACCATGCACACGTGATTTGGAGCCATGCAAGAGCAAAGAAGAGACACTTGTTCCGGAATTGCAAGAAATGGAAGATTGAGGCTTTTGGAGCTTCTTTTGTATTTTATATCATCTTTTGGTATAAAATCAAAGACTTTTTATAACCTTTAGGTTCAAAACATTTTAAGGGTTATTTTTATTTGTTTTATTTATTTTATTGTCTTTTTGACAAATGTTTTTCCTTTTTTAGATAGGAAGCTTTCTAGGCATATAAAAAGTCTCCCTTAGCTTCTTTCCAGATTAGATAGATTTTAGCAAAACTTGATAAACCGTCTCTTTGAGAGCTTTTGTTCCAATTTAGAAAATTCAATCAATAAAGTGAGACATTGATTGAAATGTTGTGAATCCCTGCTAGATTGTTCTTATGTGTGTTAATCTCTTTAGAGATTGGTGCTACTAGTCAATACTAGTCCCTCCTTGTGCTTGTCTCCATTGAAGGCTTGTGTAAGGTTATAGAAGAAAGGGTTGAAGGCATCATCTTGCTTGGGTTTTTGATCAATCTGATCAAGGTTCTTGTAAGGGAGTCGTTCGGTTCTTTTGGATCTACTTCTACCAAACATTCCACGTTCCATTTCATTCTCTTTCTTCCCTTTTGTCCAACATCATTTCTGTTTCTAAACAATCTGATTTTGCGTGCCATTTGTCAAGGAAAACGTCCATTGTTGGTCTTCAAGGATTCCCAATCTAGATCTAGTCATTTGCGGCCCCAACCCGCATCAAAGTGGTATCAGAGCCAGGTTGATTGCGAGTCCGGAATCAGTCATCACCATTGACGGTTTGAGTATCTTCTTTGAGTCATTTGCTTCATCTTAAGAGTCTATTTGAGTCTAATTTGCTTTGTTTCTTGTGTTTATTGGAGAAGAGAGAAAGCCAAGCCAAAACAACCATTTTCCAGCCAATTCTACATCACCTTCATCAGCCATTGTTCATCCAAAACGTCTAGCTGCATCCTCTTGGCAAATAGCCGTTCAAAAAAAAAAAGAAGGGGGACCACTCTCCAAAACAAATCAGTCGTTGCAAGTAGGAGAGAGGCCACAAAAGCTCCTTATTTGTAGCAACAACAAGAGACTACTTCTAGTTAGTTATCTCTTATTTCTTTTCAATTTTTAATTTCATTCCTCTCTCCTATTTTCTTCCACAAAACGTCAGCCTAGGAACACAAAAGAAAAAACAAAGAAAAATAAATATTTTCTCATATATTTTCATCATCCTACATATCATACATTTCATATCATATTCTATACTAACCTCAGTTGTGTAGAAGCTAGAAAAACAAGTGTTTTTGCAATCTGTTTGTGAAAGGATCATTGAGACTACAAACAAGAGTTACCTACCTCTTTTCTTATCCATCACCATTACCCAAAAGCCAACGTTAAACACCACAGCCGGCCATATCTCTCTCCATTGCTTAAGGACAAGGTAAGTGAAGCTCTCTTCTTAGTCTCTTGTGTGTCTATCTTCCTTGTTTTACTCTAATTCTATCATATCTTGAGTTTACCATCTTTTCGAGTCCATATCAGCCTTTTGCATCTATCTTTGAGTCTTGTGTCTTTTTTGAGTAATTTGTGTGATTTAGCTAGTTAACATTGCTTGCAAGCCATACTAGTTGAGTCTTGAGTCTTATTTCAGCTTCTTAGTGTCTATCTTGACGTTTTCTATTGTGAACCTTCAAGCAGCCGTGTATCATCCTTTTTCAAGTCAAGGAGTGTGCTAGATGAGCTAAGGCATTGATCTTAGAAGGAGTTTTAATCCATCCAAGTCAATTGCATCAAATAGCTTGTGATTAACACAACTTGAGTGTGAGAGTGAGAGTAAACACTTGTGAGAATTTTTTGTTTTATCTAATTCAATTAGTTTGCTTGTTTTGTGTGTTTTTTGATCATGTCTAGGTCTAATAGTCCCATCAAGTCCCAAAGCAGTGAGCCAATGCACCCAAAGACATTTGCTATGTTGAAACAAATAATGGATTCGGTGTCAAGATTGACCGACCGGATTGGCACGTTGGAGTCTCGGCCAACACCCACAGCCACGCCACAAACGAAGTCCACTTTCGAGCTAGGAGGCACGTCTAGAGATGCCCCTAGAGAAACAGCCCATGAATCACCTCAAAGAACCCCTCAAGGGCAAGGTATGAGACATGCTAACCCTCTTCCTACAACACATAATGTGCAAGGTTTTGTGGATGATTTTCAGGAGCCACAAGAGGATGTTGAGGAAGAAGGCATGTGGAGAGAGTTCCCTAGGCGTCACCCACAGCCAAGGAGAGGACGATAAAATGAGCCATTTAGGCCTTATCAAGAGCTACATGGAATAGGGAAAGTGAAGGTCAAGATTCCTAATTTTGAAGGCAAGTATGACCCGGATGCTTACATGGATTGGGAGACTAAATTGGAGCAAATTTGGTCATGCCATCACTTTGGAGAGCAAAGGAAGGTCCATCTTGCATCATTGGAGTTCCAAGGATATGCACTAGAATGGTGGGATCATCTTGTCAAGGAAAGGAGAAGAACCTTGGATCCAGCCATCACTACATGGGAACAAATGAAGGCCTTGATGAGAGCTCGTTTTGTACCTCAACATTATGCTAGGGAGTTGAGGCAAAGGTTGGAGAACCTTAGACAAGGAGCCATCAGTGCCGAAGAGGTCTACACCTCTATGCAAATGGCAATGGTGAAAGCTAATGTGGTTGAAGATGAGGAGTCTACAATGGCTAGGTATCTACGCATTTTAAACTCATCTTTGGCTAATGAAATTGATTTGTATCCTTATAGTACCATGGGGGAGCTGCATTTGGCAATCAAAGTAGAGAAGAAGACAAAGGCTAGGAACCAAGGTGCCAAGACAAGCTTTGGAGCTACAAGCTCATGGAAAGCACAAAACAGCCGGCCCCAAGGATCCTACAACCGTGAGCCTACATCCACCAAGGATGACCGAAAAGCATCAACCATGGACCAAGGAGCACAAAGAAGGAGCTCAACACCTTATTCATCTTCTAGACCCTTGAATGAGCCTTCAAGTGGTCCTCAAGGGAGTACCTCTAACTCTACTCTTCGTTTTAGAGATATTGTGTGTTTTAAATGTCAAGGTAAAGGTCATTACATGAGGGATTGTTCTGATAAGAAAATTCTGATTTTAAATCAATTTGGACAATATGAGAGTGAGGATGAGCATGAAAATGATGATAACACCCACCTTAATGGATTGCATGAAATTGGTAGTGATAGTGATGAGGGCATTGAATATGAGCATGGAGAATCATTAATAGCTAGAAGAACTTTGCATGCTAAGCTAGCTCCGTGTGAGGATAATCAAAGAGAGAACCTTTTTCATACTAGATGTCTAATTAAAGGGAAGGTGTGTAATATGATCATAGATGGAGGTAGTTGTTGCAATATAGCTAGCACTGATTTGATTAATAAGTTGCAAATTACCACATTTTATCACCCTAGGCCTTACAAATTGCATTGGATGAATGATTGTGGAGAATTAGAAGTAAATAGGCAAGCTAGAGTTACTATCACTTTAGGTAGCTATGAGGACACCATTACTTGTGATGTAGTTCCCATGCAAGCTTGTCATATTCTTTTTGGACGTCCATGGTAATTTGATAGGAGAGTTAAGCATGATGGTTTTACTAATAGGCATACCTTTGAATTTAATGGTCAAACACTAACTCTTAAGCCTATGACACAATTGCAGATTGCTGAATTTTATGAGAAGAAGAAGGAGTTGAGTGTGGAGCAAAATGAGGTGAAAAAGAGAGGGGATAGCTCACGGTCTAAAACAGAACCCACGGCCAAGATTAGTACCACCCTATTAGCCACACCTTCTAGTGTCCTTCTAGCATCCAAGGAGGAGTACATCCTAGATTACACCCCTTTAGATGCCATTCTTGTGAGCTTGTGCAAGAGCTTAGTGACTTTGAGTGATGAAGCCAAGGCCACCCTACCTAAGCCTATCCTAACTATCCTATATGAGTTTAGTGATGTGTTTTCTGACGAGATTCCGGCTGGCCTTCCACCTTTTAGAGGTATTGAGCACCAAATAGATCTTATTCCCGGTGCTACACTCCCAAACCGTCCAGCCTATAGGATGAACCCTAAGGAGATCCAAGAGATCCAAAACCAAGTCCAAGAACTCCTAGATAAGGGTTATGTAAGGGAGAGTTTGAGTCCTAGTGCCGTTCCCGTCCTCTTAGTGCCTAAGAAGGACAATACATGGAGGATGTGTGTTGATTGTAGAGCCATCAACAACATCACCATTAAGTACCGTCATCCTATCCCACGTTTAGATGACATGTTAGATGAGTTGAATGGAGCCACATTTATCTCTAAGATAGATCTTAGGAGTGGTTATCACCAAATCAGAATGAGGGAGGGAGATGAGTTGAAAACGGCATTCAAGACCAAGTTTGGTCTTTATGAGTGGTTAGTGATGCCATTTGGTTTAACCAATGCTCCTAGCACATTTATGAGATTGATGAATCGCGTGTTGAGACACTACATTGGTAGGTCTGTTGTGGTTTACTTTGATGACATCCTCATCTATAGTAAGTCACTTGAAGAGCATGAGGAACATTTGAGGGAAGTACTTGCAACTCTTAGAATTGAATATTTGTATGCCAATTTGAAGAAATGTGAGTTTAGTACTAATCAAGTTGTTTTTCTTGGTTTTGTAGTGAGCACAAGAGGTCTAGAGGTGGATGGAGAGAAGATCAAGGCAATCCAGGAATGGCCTACTCCCGCAACCGTCGGTCAAGTGAGGAGTTTCCATGGCCTAGCAACCTTCTATAGACGTTTTGTGCGAGATTTCAGCACCATAGCATCCCCACTCACGTCCTTGACAAAGAAGAAGGTTCGATTTGTGTGGGGATATGCTCAAGAGAAGGCGTTTAAGGAGTTGAAGTGGCGGATGTCCCATGCACCTCTCCTAGCTCTTCCGGACTTCACCAAACCTTTTGAGGTCGAGTGTAATGCTTCGGGTATTGGCATTGGACAAGTACTCATGCAAGAGGGTAAGCCACTAGCCTTCTTTAGTGAGAAATTAAAGGGAGCATGTTTAAACTACTCGACGTATGATAAAGAACTTTATGCATTGTTTAGAGTATTAAAAACATGGCAACATTATTTATGGCCTAGTGAGTTTGTCCTACATACCGATCATGAGCCCTTAAGACATTTTAGGAGTCAAGATAAGTTGGATAGGAGACATGGTAGATGGATGGAGTTTATAAAAACTTTTCCTTATATCATAAAGTATAAAAAGGGCAAGGATAATGTTGTAGCGGATGCTCTCTCTAGGAGACATTCTTTAATCACAACTATGGATTCTAAGGTCTTAGATTTCTATTATATTAAGGATTTATATTTTGATGATTCTGATTTTGGAGACATATTTAAGCAATGTGCATCTAGAGGAGCCTTTGATAAGTATTACTTGTTTGAGGGTTTTCTATTTAGAGTTTATGAAGTGTGCATTCCTAAGTGTTCCCTTAGGCTATTACTTGTTGAGGAAGCCCATATGGGAGGCTTAATGGGGCATTTTAGGAGAGATAAGACTTATCATATGTTGCATTCACATTTTTATTGGCCTCATATGCTTAGAGATGTAGAGAACTTGCTTAAGAGATGTCTTGTGTGTTTAAAGGCTAAGGCTAGATTGAAACCTCATGGATTGTATACCCCCTTACCCACACCTAAGTCACCTTGGGAGGATATTAGTATGGACTTCATTGTTGGGTTACCTAGGACTAAGAAGGGGAGAGATTCGATTTTTGTGGTAGTAGATCGATTTTCTAAAATGGCCCATTTTATTGCTTGCCATAAGACTGATGATGCTTATAATGTAGCTAACTTGTTCTTTAGGAAAATTGTTAGATTACATGGAGTACCTAGGACTATAGTGAGTGATAGGGATGTTAAGTTTCTTAGTTTCTTTTGGAAAACTCTTTGGGGTAAATTAGAGACGAAGTTGCTGTTTTCGACTTCTAGTCATCCTCAAACGGATGGTCAAACCGAAGTAACTAATAGGACGTTACCAACCATTTTGAGGGCTGTTTTAAAAGATAATTTGAAAGCTTGGGAAGATGTCTTGCCTCATGTTGAATTTGCATATAATCGTACATTACATTCTTCTACTAATCTAACTCCTTTTGAGTGTGTCTATGGGTTGAATCCTTTGACCCCTTTTGATCTTATACCGTTGCCCATAGCGGAGCGAGTAGATTTTAATGCAGAAAAACATGTGGAGATCATCAAGAAACTACATGAAAGGACATGCAAAAGGCTAGAGGAGAAGGGGAGGCAAGTGGCGGCCAAGGCTAATAGGAACCGCAACCAAGTGTTGTTCGAACCGGGAGACCTCGTGTGGCTGCATTTAAGGAAGGATAGGTTCCCGGAAAGGCACAAGTCCAAGCTATCACCTAGGGGAGACGGACCATTCAAAGTACTACGTAAGGTTGGTAACAATGCTTATGTACTAGAGCTTCCGGAGGACTATGGAGTGAGCCCTACTTTCAACGTAGGAGATCTAAGTCCCTTTGAGTCAAGTGATGCGGATGGTGATGATTCGAGGACGAATCCTTCCCAAGAAGGGGAGTATGATCAGAGACCATCACCAACAGCCCTTACTAGTCATACAATGCAAGGGCCAATCACTAGATCAAGGGCAAGAGTAATTCAAGAGGAGGTGTCCACCTTGTTGGTGTCCTTAGCTCCTAAGGAGACCATTGACAATCCATTGCTCACTGAGGCTTCCTTAGTCACGTTAATGACGATTCCCGATGACTTGGATGTGAAAGGGAGACCATGCACACGTGATTTGGAGCCATGCAATAGCAAAGAAGAGACACTTGTTCTGGAATTGCAAGAAATGGAAGATTGAGGCTTTTGGAGCTTCTTTTGTATTTTATATCATCTTTTGGTATAAAATGAAAGACTTTTTTATAACCTTTAGGTTCAAAACATTTTAAGGGTTATTTTTATTTGATTTAGTTGTTTTATTTGTTTTATTGTCTTTTTGACAAATGTCATTCCATTTTTTAGGTAGGAGGCTTTCTAGGAATATAAAAAGTCTCCCTTAGCTTCTTTCTAGATTAGATAGATTTTAGCCAATTGATAAACCGTCTCTTTGAGAGCTTTTATTTCCATTCAGAAAATTCAATCAATAAAGTGAGCCAATTGATTGATTCGTTGTGAATCCCTGCTAGATTTTTATTGTGTGTGTTAATCTCTTTAGAGATTGGTGCTACTAGTCAATACTAGTCCCTCCTTGTGCTTGTCTCCATTGAAGGCTTGTGTAGGGTTATAGAAGAAAGGGTTGAAGGCATCATCTTGCTTGGGTTTTTGATCAATATGATCAAGGTTCTTGTAAGGGAGTCGTTTGGTCCTTTTGGATCTACTTCTACCAAACATTCCACGTTCCATTTCATTCTCTTTATTCCCTTTTGTCCAACGTCAATTCTGTTTCTAAACAATCTGATTTTGCGTGCCATTTGTCAAGGAAATCGTTCATTGTTGGTCTTCAAGGATTCCTAATCTAGATCTAGTCATTTGCGGCCCCTACCCGCATCAAACTAGCTCTGATACCACTTTGATGGGGTTGGGGCCGCGAATGACTAGATCTAGATTGGGAATCCTTGAAACCAACAATGACGTTTTTCCTTGACCAATGGCACAAAATTCAGATTACTAGAACAAGAAAATGACGATGGAAAGGGGACGTAGGATGTGTGGTAGAAGTAGATCCAAAAGAACCAAAAGACTCCCTTACAAGAACCTTGATCAGATTGATCAAAACCCAAGCAAGATGATGCCTTCAACCCTTTCTTCTATAACCTTACACAAGCCTTCAATGGAGACAAGCACAAGGAGGGACTAGTATTGACTAGTAGCACCAATCTCTAAAGAGATTAACACACACAAGAACAATCTAGCAGGGATTCACAACGAATCAATCAATTGGCTCACTTTATTGATTGAATTTTCTTGAATGGAAATAAAAGCTATCAAAGAGACGGTTTATCAATTGGCTAAAATCTATCTAATCTGGAAAGAAGCGAAGGGAGGCTTTTTATATGCCTAGAAAGCCTCCTACCTAAAAAAAGGAATGACATTTGTCAAAAAGACAATAAAACAAATAAAACAACTAAAACAAATAAAAATAACCCTTAAAATTTTTGAACCTAAAGGTTATAAAAAGTCTTTCATTTTATACCAAAAGATGATATAAAATACAAAAGAAGCTCCAAAAGCCTCAATCTTCCATTTCTTGCAATTCCGGAACAAGTGTCTCTTCTTTGCTCTTGCATAGCTCCAAATCACGTGTGCATGGTCTCCCTTCCACGTCCAAGTCATCGGGAATCGTCATTAACGTGACTAAGGAAGCCTCAGTCAGCAATGGATCATCAATGGTCTCCTTAGGAGCTAAGGACACCAACAAGTTGTACACCTCCTCTTGAATTGCTCTTGCCCTTGATCTAGTGATTGACCCTTGCATTGTAGGACTAGTAGGGGTTGTTGGTGATGGCCCCTCATCACAAGGTCTACAAGTGGATGAGGAGAAGATTAGAGCTATTCGAGATTGGCCAACACCTACATCCATTAGCCATGTAAGGAGTTTCCATGGGCTTGCAAGTTTCTATAGACAATTTATGAGAGACATCAGTATCATTGCTGCACCCTTGACGGAGATTTGCAAGAAACATGCACCATTTGTGTGGTAAGCAGCTCAAGAATGTGCTTTCAACAAGCTGAAGTTGGTTCTCACCGGGGCACCCTTACTAGCTCTCCCTGACTTCACTAGGACTTTCGAAGTGGAGAGTGATGCATCGGGAATTGGCATAGGAGGTGTGCTTATGCAAGAAGGTAAGCGTATTGCCTTTTTCAGTGAGAAGTTTAAAGGGGCATGTCTTAACTACTCTACATATGATAAAGAGTTGTGTGCATTATTTAGAGTACTTAAGACATGGCAACACTATTTGTGGCCTAGAGAGTTTATTTTGCATTCTGATCATGAATCTTTGAAACATTTTCGGAGTCAAGATAAACTAGATAGGAGGCATGGTAGATGGATGGAATTTATTGAGACTTTTCCCTATGTTATCAAGTATAAAAAGGGAAAAGACATGTAGTTGCGGATAGGGTGTTAGGATTTGTTTACATTAAGGAGCTCTATGAATCTGATCTTGACTTTGGAGAAACATATAAGCTTTGTGTGCAAAAAGGTTCCTTATATAAATTCTATTTGTTTGAGGGATTTTTGTTTCGAGTGGATAAGGTGTGCATACCTAGGTGTTCCCTTCGTTTGTTGTTAGTGGAAGAAGCCCATAAAGGAGGTTTAATGGGTCATTTTGGGAGGGATAAGACTTATGCTATGCTGCACTCACATTTTTATTGACCACGTATGCTTAGGGATGTTGAAAATGTGCTTAAAAGGTGTTGAGAGTGCCTTAGAGCTAAATCGAAAGTGAAGCCTCATGGATTGTATACACCTTTGCCAATCCCCACAACCCCTTGGGATGACATTAAGCATGGATTTCTTAGTGGGATTTCCTAGGACTAGAAGAGGTAGAGATTCGATATTTGTGGTTGTAAATCGATTCTCTAAGATGGCTCACTTTATTTCTTGTCACAAAACTGATGATGCAGCCAATGTAGCTAATTTGTTCTTTCGGGAAGTAGTTAGGTTACATGGTATTCCAAGGACAATAGTGAGTGATAGGGATGTTAAGTTCTTGAGTTACTTTTGGAAAACTCTTTGGGGAAAGCTAGGAACTAAGTTGTTATTTTCTATATCAAGCCACCCCCAAACTGATGGGCAAACGGAAGTAACTAATAGGACCCTAACAACACTTCTAAGGGTTGTCATCAAGAAGAATTTGAAAGAATGGGAAGATGTCTTGCCACATGTTGAATTTGCCTATAATAGAGTCGTCCACTCATCTACTTCCATCTCTCCCTTTGAGTGTGTTTATGGTTTTAATCCACTAACCCCTTTTGATCTTACACCGTTACCTAAGAAGGAGCGAGTGGATTTAAGTGCTAAAATGCAGGTTGAACACATCAAGGATCTACATAGTAGGACAAGGATCAAGCTCGAGGAGAAAGGCAAATACAACGCAGAAAAGGCCAATCAAGGACGCAAGAAGATTATATTTGAACCCGGCGACCTTGTATGGCTACATTTGAAGAAGGAGAGGTTTCAACAGCTTCGGAAATCCAAGCTCTCCCCAAGAGGAAATGGGCCTTTCAAGGTGTTACACAAGGCGGGTGACAACACCTATGTGCTTGACTTGCCGGATGATTATGCTTGTGATCCCACATTCAATGTGAGGGATCTAAGTCCTTTTCCGCTCCTAGATGATGATCAAGGCAATTCGAGGTCAAATTCTTCCAAAGAAGGGAGAATGATGAAGGATCATCTGAGCTAACTCCATCTTCACCACCTCAAGGGACTCTAACAAGAGCGCAACCTAAACGTCAAGTTGAGATGGATTCGCTTTTCCTAAACATGGTCCATGAAGCTCAACCAAGTCCACCTTCATCAAGTCTACGGACCATCTTGTGGATCAGCCACGAACACATCCCAGCCAAGATGATTAATGGAGCTTAAATTGTATTTCTAGTTGCTGGGCAGGCCTTGGGATGCATTTCAAAGGACAAACGGAGGCCTTGAAATCAGATATAAGGGGTTTCACGTGTGTGCATGTGCATGGCTGAAACATTCATTTAAGTATGTGGACGTGAGAGGCTGAAGAGGAGAGTTTAATTAGGCCCAATTGTGTTCTATGTTTGTTGGGCTTTATTTAACTCTCCCTCAATGTAATTATTGTAATTAGTTTTTTTTTCTGTTTAAGAAGAAAAGGCCTAGGATGTATATAAAGCCTTTTCTCTCTTCTTTTGTAGTTAGACAAGTTTTATACAAGTTTTGCTGAGAGCATTTCAGAATTGAATCCAAGAGAATTCAATCATTCTTGTCTCATGAGTTTGTGTGTGTGATCTAGCTTTCTCGTTCATGTGTATGTCCATCTCCTTCGGGATTGGTGTTGCAAGTCGAACAAGGCACCCTCTTCGTGCTCTCGATTCTCAGATCGATTGTGTGGAGTTGTAAGAAGCGGGGTCGAATCGTCACTGGTTTGGTTCTTGGATCTTGAATCCAAGGGTTCTATCATTGTTCCTTTCGGTTCTTCTTGTCCCTTTTTGTTTTCTCGTTTTCATTGCTGTCCATGTTTGTTAATTTTGTGTGTTCTTCATTCTTCAGAACAGGTTGTTCGTCTAGATCCGTTCTTCGCGGCTAATCCCCGTATCATCGTAAGCACCCACGGTCAATTCCACGGCAGTGGAAATCTGAGATGGCCGGGGTTTTCCAAGATTCGCCACGTGTCATTTTTTCCACGTCAGCATCCGTTACGGGATTTTTCGCAGCCGTAGTTCTTCCTATAAGAAGGCGGAACAAAGAGAGAAAAAGTACTCTTCGCTAAACCTTGCTTACATTAGAGGTTGAATCATTGGGAGATTACGCAATGAGATCTTCATCTACACATTGTGAGAGAAGATTTTGTAGGAAGATCTTGGAAGGAGATGCATTTTCTTATTCGGAGTTGGAAGATCTTAGGGTTATACTTTGAAGGCGGATTGACATTCCATTCTTCTTGTTCTTTAAGATTTGTGAGAGATTTCTGACTCTATCTTGTATCATTGAACACAAGCACGGTTTTTGAGTTTTATTGAGATTGATTTTACATTGATTATTGAGTTTTCAAGGTTCCATCTTTTCTTTATTCTAAACTTGATTGTTTATTTGATGACAATGATTGTTGGCTAAGACCCTTAAGTGATTCTAAGGTGAAGGGTTGATGGTTGTGGCATTGATGATGATAGATTAAACCAAAACAGATTGGACCTTGAGAGTTGCGAGAAACTTGGCCGTCGTGCCTTTCCACGGCCTGTTCTTGAGTTTCACGGCCGTAGTTCCTCAAGATCTGACCGTGGTTTTCCCCTGTTTGATGTGTTTTGCTTTTGCTTTGATCCAAAGTTAAAGATTGGCCCTAACCTAGCCTTTGCTTACCTTTTCTAGGTAGTAGTGAGACTCAACACCCTCTACTTAGGTTACGAGTGTCACAACCTTAACCTATTTGGCTTATCTTTGATTCCCTTGGATATGGGTTTAGAACTTCACCATACAACACCCTCCCTTAGATCTATACCTTTGCAATCCTAACTTCATCCTTATACCTTTAGAACATCTTGAATCGATTGCCACAATTGGATACCTGAATATTTAGAATCGTTGTTTTCCCATTAATCTTAACAAAATCTTATTTACTTGCTAGACAATTTACGAACTGAATTTGATCCCCCAAATCCCTGAGTTCGACTATGGAATTCTTGTTTTACTATACCTTTTCGTACACTGCGTGTTTGCTTCTTTGCTTGATTGTGGATATAAATTTAAGACTTAGTGACGCACACTTTTGAGCGAACACTCGTTCTATTCTATATCGATCTCGGTCGAGATGCTCAACGAACAGCCCGATGCGGGTTTCAGATTAGGGTTAACTCAAACTTTCAGGGTCCACAAGGATAAAGGTTTATTCTTTCATCGTCTATACCACAACCTTCAACCAATTACCCTAGAATCGCAAGGATCTTTAGCCAACAAGCATCATAATCAAATCAATATCAATAAAATCAAGAACATCAAGAAATGGGCATAAACCAATCAAAAGTATCAATGATGTGTTCCAAAAAGGGATGATAACAACTCAATAGCAATCCCCAAGAAATCCTCACAATATAGGGTTAAGCACTCCTTCCTTCAAATCTTCCCTTCCGTCAATCCTTCAAGAGAAAACCGTCATGAAAAACCCTTGCGACGTCTCTATCTCGAGCGTCCAGCCTCCTTGACCCAGCCGTCACATTTCATTCTTATAGAAAAATTCTAGGTCAAAAATATATCTTATCTTATTGGGTTGTCAGACTTTGACCTCGATCCAGCCCAGTGGGCCATCTCGGTCGAGATGCATGGCTGTGTACATCCGAGATCTGTAGTGATCTACGTGCATGAAATCACATCTTTGTCCGGATCTTTCTTCTATCCTTCCAACTTGGTTCTTGTTCTTCTTTTTGTCTTCCGTGAATTTCCTAAATGTAACACCCCAAATCCGCGGGACTTGGGATGCCACATTGGGCTAGGATCTCACAGTAGATCCCGACCCTAGCTTGACAACAAATTCACTGGACCTTACAACATGACACTGACAGATATAAAAAAAATATATAAAATTATAGAAAATTGTACATCCAAAAATATACAAGATCATAGCCGAGAATAAAACATCATCCTCACACAAGAGGTATACAAAACATCATCCTCACGCAGGAGAAAAACATAAACATCCCAAAAACCATAACCACCTAATGTACGAGAGTCCTCAGCCTGTGACTCTGTTAGATCACTCAGCAGCTCGTCTATCCTGCAAGGCATCTACAACATGGTATGAAACCATTAGCTAACCGTACGTATATAAGGTAATGCATAAGCACAAGCACAAATCATGAAAGATAAACACATACACATGTTGTCACACATTTACCCATTTTATCATCTTTATATAATAGTCATTCACTCAAATTGTATATATATAGATGTATGAAACTATGTGACACGAGGAACGTATCATCCTCGCTTCTGGGCCTGCTAGCCAACTGTAGTAGTATTGGTCACACAACCCGTGTACCCTATGGGAGTGGATTGCGCCATTCTTGTAAAGCCAGTTTGGCCTAACGTCAGAGAACCTCCCAAACTCCACGGCGGGATGAAAAGGGAAAGGTTATCACAGCCACACATACGGGGCAATAAATAAAACATAGGTCGGTAATAATCGACATCACATGCTATCATATCAAGCATATTACACAGACACCACTCATGCAAACACCAAATATAAGGATGGTAGCTAAGTAAGTCCTACGGACTTACCTCAACCTCGTACAAACTCAGCCACGATCAACCTCCAATCCTGTGAGGGACACTGCCTAATAACAAGACATAAAGAGATATCAATACTCCTATCAATCAAAAAGGTCACACCTAGACCCAAGGGATTCACAAGGATCATAATCAATCTATAAGCCTCACAACCAACTAAACCTCAATATCTCAACATAACTCATAATTTCTCAAATCTTAAGGTAGTATCTAATCAACATTCCTCAATCTCAATTCTAATCCTAATTTAATTAATTAACCTTTAATTAATTAATTAAATTTCGCTAAAATAACGTTTTGCCCGCGGGCAATTTCTAAACCCATTTGTCATCAGATTTCATCAAAACAAACAACCCATAATAACCAGAATAATATAACGACCATAATGGAATTTCTAATTAACCATTTTGACAAGCCTAAAGTAAATTTAGGCCAAATCGCAGTACGAAAAACGAATAAATTCATAACTTATTCGTTACTAACCCGATTGACGATCTGAAAGAAGATTCGGAATCACAACAACGCATGCTACGCATGGACAACATCAAATTCACCGGAATCTGAGCGACAGAACCTGCCTAGTGACATATATGCTCAACCATCTCTTCATCTGCTCGGAAATGTAGAAATTCGGAACAGATATGAAAAGAATGGAGAGAGGAATCGAGAAACTCAAACGGAATTGAAATCGGATTAGAAACGGAGAGTAGATTTGAGTTTGAAGCTTGAGATAAATCGGAGCTTTTACGAGGAAACGTGAAAGGAAATGAATTAATAATAGATTTCCGCTATTTATAGTGAAGACGATAATTATCCTTTAGCGAACTCGATAATTATTCTTTAATCGATCCAAAGGCGGGTCGAACCCCTTTCTCGAAACTTCTCGAAATTGGAATATTAAATCTGGAAATATTGTAGGGATAATTATTCCACAACTACCTCGAAAAACGTGTATTCCTGAGCCATCTTTCTTAGCCGATAAGAAATGAAATAACGACTCTTTTGGCCGTTTTGCCTCTCCATATTATTTCATATCTAGGACATATCCGATGTCCTGATCATTTCTCTCAACTGCATTTTTATTAATTGGAGCTCCCAAATATTCCAAATAACACAGGAGGGTAGAAATAATTACCCGGGGGAAAAAGTGAAAATTTCCCCTTGCTTCCAAAATTATGCCAGGAACATAACGGGTGGGACTCATACTCATTACTTACGCAATCTTCGCGAGTTATGGGTCAATTACTATCAATGATTAAGTTAATTAATATTAATTAGAATTCGGAAACCCTAACTATTACATCACACACCCCTTAAAAAAAGTTTCGTCCCGAAACTTGAACAATTCCCAAATCCTCTCGGACCCATACGCCGAGGTATAAACACTGTCTCTATCGGAGGTATCACATCTCCGTTCAAAGGTATCAACCTATAACAATCTATAACCTCAAAACATAAGCATTAAGGAATCATCAACTCCCTAAAGCAGGATCATAACGCTATCCCAAAGGCATGGAGGTAAAACATCTCCAAAAGTCAATCCTATCCTAAAGGTACAGAGGTAAAACATCTCTGGCAACTATATCTTTAATCACACCATTGGAGGAAAAACACCTCCAAGAACTATAATCACTATAACAGTATGGAGGAAATACACCTCCAACTGGCTCACATCACAATGACATGGAGAAAAAACATCTCCAACTACCAACTCATCATCAAGGAGGAAACACATCTCCAAAACACAAATGACCGTATGGAGGAAGAACATCTCCACAATTCTCTATACCTAAATCCCAAGCATGGAGGTAATATCATCTCCAATTAACCTAATCTCATTCTACAACATGAAGGTAGAACCATCTCAAGCTGACCTATACACGATGGTACGAAGGTAGAACTTCTCCAATGGTAAAATCATCGCTCGAGGGCTTGGAGGTAAAACTTCTCCAGGCATAACATAACTCGCCCTAACATAACAAGATCCACTAGGATCACCAATAATCTAGCACGGAAGAGAACATCACATATCACATAATCACATCATCATATATCTCATAATATACAACCATGGCTTGCTCAGTAAGTCTAAGGTGCAGCCTTCTCTGTATAAACTCATATTAGTTCCTATGGATACTATCCTCAGTCACCCAAGTGGCCTCCTCTTGGTCACTATACTCTCATCATCAGAATGTTCTTCAAGCATAAACGTCTTGTACCTCATTCTAAGACTACAACAGGATATTCAGCAAATATGTGGTCAGCCTCGACCACTAAATCGTCATGACTCACTGTGCGTCTCGGACCTGGTATACACTCCCTTAGCTGAGACATGTGAACAACAGGGTGAATACCCTCTAACCTCGGAGGCAAAGCTACTATGTATGTTGCCCTCGCAACTCTGTCCAATATCTAGAAAGGACCGACATATCGGGGACTCAACTTCCCCCCTTATGCCAAACCGTCTAAAGCCTCGTGTCTGAGATACTCTCAGCCATACATGAGCTCCTATTCTGAACTCTAGAGGCCGGCGTCTCTTGTCTACATACGACTTCTGGCGACTCTGTGCCCCCAACATCCTCTTCCTAAACAACGCTACTCGATCCACAACATCTTGAATCTTCTTTGGTGCTATCCCCTTGGTACTGCTAGGCTCATTCCAACATAAAGGTGCACAACATCTACGCCCATACAGTGCCTCATAAGGGGCCATCCCAATAGATGCATGTTAGCTGTTGTTGTATGAGAACTCAACCAACTAGAGGTAATTTGACCATCCTTGTCCCCAATCCAACACACCAGCTCGCAGCAATTCCTCAAGGGTCTGGATGGTCCTCTCTTACTGACCATCGGTCTGGGGGTGAAACGCAGTCGTGAAATGTAGACTTGTCCCCAAAGCAGTTTGAATATGCTGCCAAAATCTCGAGGTAAATCGTCCGTCTCGATCAGAGACGATAATCCTCGGTACACAATGTGATGAAGGGTCATCCGAGCTAGCTCCATCTTCAACACCACAAGGAGCCCTAACAAGAGCTCAAGCCAAATGCCAAGCGGAGATGGATGCTATCTTTCTTTCCATGGTTCAAGAAGCTCACCCAAGCTCACTTCCAATGAGTCCAAGGCCCGTCATGATGCTTAGCCACATTGGGTCAGCCAAGAAGAAGTCGAATGGAGCATAGGAGAGCCTCACGTGTGCATGTGCATGGATGAAGGCGTGAGCAAGGAGGTGTGAGCAAGGCTAGCGTGAAGCTAGTTAGAGAGTGTTAAATAAAACCTAGAATTAGTCTATTTTATGGTTTTATTTAAAACACTCTAATTTGTAATTATTGTATTTATTTTCTTTTCTATTTTTTTAGGAGAGAAGGTCTAGGTTGTATATAAACCTTTCTCTCTTCATTTTGTGGGTAGAATACGTTAAACACTTTGCCTAAGTGCCAAATTGAACCCCTTTGAGTTGTCTTGTGAGAATTGTGGTGTTAGCATAGCATTCTCGTTCTTGTGTGTGTCAATCTCCTTCGGGTTGGTGCTACAAGTCGAATCGAAGCAACCTCTTCGTGCCTTCGATAATCCTAGATCGATTGTGTAAAGTTGTAAGAAGCGGGGTTGAATCGTCATCGGTTTGTGATAACACGATTTATGACTTAGCTTTAGGTAATCATTTAGATAGATTTCTCACTCATTCATGCATGGTTTAGCACTAGTTCACAACGTTTGGACCCATTTCACGTATTTTGTCGAGATAGACGTCTACACGGACTTGTGCATTGCTTTGTAGGTATTTTGGGAGATTTAGGACCTAAATCGATACGTTTGAGGATCGTTCATCAAGGTGACACACCCTCGGACTCATTAGAATGCAAACTAGAGGCTAAGGAGGACTCATGGAACCTTGCCAACACAAGCCATGCACCAAATCGAAGCTTAATGATCAAAAGAGAAGCTGAAGCACCAAACCACAGTTCACTGAAGGTCCACGGCCGTGGAATCACCCGTGGTTCTTGCCAGGCGGTTGTGACAGCTGTGCCACGATCTCTTGGCCAGCTCTTGCAAAGTTGTAGTATAAAAGTGGTCCTGCATTGGCTGAGAGGAGGCATCTTTCAATTGGGGGATTCTCCCATCAC
The DNA here is from genome assembly GCA_033239045.1 of Fagopyrum esculentum. Lineage (NCBI taxonomy): Eukaryota > Viridiplantae > Streptophyta > Magnoliopsida > Caryophyllales > Polygonaceae > Fagopyrum > Fagopyrum esculentum. The sequence continues at coordinate 86,673,252 of BSUD01000002.1, forward strand.
TCTACACACACAACAATACTCTCAACAAGAAGATTCTTTGGAGGAGAAGGGTGGAAGGAAGCTACCATTGGAGAAGAAGATCTTCATTGGAGAAGAAGAAGAGCACACCATTGATAAACTTGATAGCTTTTGTAGTGAAGAATTTCGGAATCAATTTCTAGAGTTGTATGAACCATTTAAACCTTGTTTAAGAAGGGTTGTGAGTCATTCTAATTCCATTTTCAGCTTGGTTTTGTTTACTTCACTTGTTCATCTCTTTCTCTTCATTATCTTGCAAATGGAAGCCATGATTTTATGTTTGATGATTTCGCTTGCTATGATGAATGTTGTAGGCTAAATAGATGTGATTCTAGGGTAAGGAAAGGATGGTTATGGCTAGGACTATGATAGGATGGACTTAGATTAGCCCTCTGATAAGTCACTTACTTGGACGTAGCCTCTGTTGAAGTCCACGGTTTGTTCATGCCAAACCACGGCCGTGGACTTGATTGAACAAACCTTGATTCTCGCTGGTTCGATGGATCTAGCTTTAGTTTGTTAGAATGTTGAAACCCTAGTGTTTGTTGAGTTAAATCTACCCTAGGGTGACCTAGTGTTAGCAACTAAGTGTTAGAAGAGACCTACCCGGTGATTCTTACTCTTAGATTCCAAAGATGACGAACTGTAGGTAGTGGTGAGCCTCATAAGCCGCCATTGGACTAAGTGTGCTATGATAGACGCTTAGGACTAACCCTTCCGAGACTTACCCGGTGAGGATAGGTTAGATCTCTAGTTGAAAATCCGGTTTGTGTAGAATTCCGTCCCCTAGGTTCTTAGAGACTTACCCGGTGATGAGATCTTAGGCATGGATTAGTGGACCATGAGACCTACCCGGTGATTGATCCCAATCTAGAAACACTTACTCCCAACATATCATAGTTAATCCAAGGAATGATTAGATAGCTTGAGTCCTATGCCATAACCGGAATTTCCAACCCCTAGAATCCGCTTTTCTCTCTTTGATCTATATCTTGTTTTAGCTTGTTTGTTTGTGTAGATTTGTTAGCATAGTTGATTTGTCTATTTTGCATGCTTAGTGATCCTTGATTGATCAACTAAAAACCCACCAAAAACATTTAGATTTTCGTTTCTTTATTCCCTTCTCTTTTCTTAACCTAGATCTTCACTAAACTTAATCATAAATCGAATCAATCTCACCTTAGTCTTTGTGTTCGACCTCGGAATACTATCCCTACTACAAACGTCCCGTACACTGCGGGTTCGCTAGGAGTTAGGAGAAATATAACGAGTTTATAAATTTAAAGCTTATTGCGTGCACATCACACGATCTTAGCGTAACAAGTTTTTGGCGCCGTTGCAGGGGACTAGGTCTAGATTGAGTCTATTTTGTGATTGTTTATAGTGTAGATCTTTCTTGTTGCTTTTGATCTCTCTTTGGTTTGTGTCTTTGCTTTTCAGGACATCTCTTACTCTTTAGGTGTATGCGAAGATCTCGTGGCAAGGATTTAGCTCCATTCGATCCCGAACCGGAGAAAACCCTTAGATCTAGATCCATGAGCATTAAAAAGGGAAAAGAGATGGCCGGAAGAGATCTCCAAGCTGAATTGGATGAGGATTTAGAGCAAATAAGGCTAAGAGATGAGCTCTTGGAGGAAGAAAGGAGACTTGCCAATGAGAGGCAAGAAGCAACTAGGAGGGAGATTGATGAGATTAGGCAAGCCCTTGTACAAGGAGAGCTTAATCGTCAACAACCTCCACCTCCTCCACCACCACAACCGCAGCCGGCGGTGAATGTTAGGGTTGTCCCCATTGCTATTGAAGAGCCACAAACGTTAGGGAGACGTATGGATCCGGCACAAAGAGCACACCGTCCGGGTGTGAACTTAGGAGATCCCGCAACCCACAACTATGAGCTCCGCCCTCAAGTTCTACAAATGATCCGGCATAATCAATTTGGAGGGATGGAAGGAGAGTCTCCTCATCAACACTTGATGAATTATGAGATCTTGATGGAGACTCTTAGACCGCCAAGATTGGAGAGCAACAACCATAAGCTTAGGGCTTTTTCCTTCTCTCTTAAGGATAAAGCCTTGGCTTGGTATCAATCTATTCCACAAGGGCGAGTTAGTACTTGGGAGGAAATGACAACCGAGTTTTTTGACTAAGTTCTTCCCACCTTCCAAGACTACCGAGTTAAGAGGGAAGATTAATGCCTTCGTGATGAAGGATAGAGAGAGTTTGGTCAAGTCTTGGGAGAGGTTCAAAGACCTCCTCCTAGATTGTCCACACCATGGCATACCAAAAATTGAGCTATTGGAGATCTATTTCAAGGGACTTGATGAAGATAGCCAATTCAAGCTTCAATCTCTTTCCGGTGGGACTTTCATGGAGAAGAATGTAGATGATGCTTGGGAGTTTATGGAGAAACAAGCTCTAGTGATTGAGAAATACTCCCATAGGAAGAGTGAAGGGAGAAAGGCGGGAGCATATGAGGTGAGTGAAGTCACTGTGAGCAATTTCAAGCTTGACGCCATCAACAACGAGCTAAAGTCTTTGAGGGAGTTGTGTGCTACAACTTTGAAGAATCAAGCAACTCCTCAAGTGCTTCCACAAGCTAATTTATCTTCCAAGGAGGAAGATGTGAATTACATGGGAAGGGGCAACTACAATAACTACCAAGGCCCAAGGAACTTCAACAACAACCGGCAATTCAACAATTACCGGCCCAACCATAACCATCCCGGGTTTTCCTATTCTAACCCGGATGGAGCCTTGAACCCTCCCGCTTCCACAAGCACAACTCCACCACCAAAAGCTCCACAAGAACCTCCACCCGGATTTGCTCAACCTCCAAAGGATAGAACCGAAATGATGTTTGAGCAATTACTTGGAAGGTTGAGTGGCCTTGAGAGCACGGTGACTTCAATTTCCAAAGCTCAAAAAGTGTTGGAAGCACAAGTGTTCTAAAAGGCGGGTGAAGCCCATAGAGATCCGGGAAAGCTTCCCGGAAGGACCGAAGACAACCCAAGAGGCCATGTGTTGGCCATCACAACGAGGAGTGGGTTGAGTATGAAAGATCCTTTGCCCAAGGACAATGCTAAGGGGAAGCAAGTAGTGATGGAAGATGAAATATTGCAAGAAGATAGAGGCAAGAGCAAGAATGTTGAGCCGACTTATGTGGCACCGTCTCCATACAAACCACCACTACCGTTCCCACAATCACGAGCAAGAGCTCGCTTGGACAATCACTTTGGTAAATTCCTTGAACTAATGTCTAAATTGCATATTAATATTCCGTTCAAGGATGCTATTTTAGGAATGCCGGCATATGGCAAGCTCTTGAAGGAGATACTCTCCAACAAAAGGAAGTTGGAGGAGTATGGGGAAATAAGAATGACAAAGAGGTCCTCGGAATTGATCCAAACAATGAAGGAGGAGATGCCTCCCAAGCTAAGAGATCCGGGTTCCTTTTGTGTCCCAATTGGAGTGGGAGACGTGAAGTATGAGGCCCTTTGTGATCTTGGAGCAAGTGTACGCATCATACCGCTTGCACTTTGCAACAAGGTTGGGCTAGGAGAGCCGAAACCGGTCAAGATGACCCTCTATATGGCGGACCGTTCTATCACTCACCCGGTTGGGATCTTAGAAGACATTCCGGTGCAACTAGGAGGATTCTATGTGCCAATTGATTTTGTTGTCTTGGATATTCCGGCGGACTATCCGATTCCCATCATCTCAGGAAGACCCTTCCTAGCCACCTTTGGACGCCTAGTGGATTGCAAGAATGGGACTCTCTCCTTCAACATTGGAGAAGAGAACATCAAGTTCAAGTTGTCCACAATGATGAAAAGGCCAACCCTTGATGAGGATGTCTTCAACATAGTCGAGCAAGAGGAATCTAGAGAAGTTGTGAGCTCGATCTTAATCAAGGACCCCTTGGAGAAGGTACTTACCTTAAGTATGACGGAGGAAGGTGTTGAAGAGGCTTGCAATGAAGAAATCAAGGCCTTAGAAGCACTAGAAAAGGAGACAAGAGTTGGATTTGAGGTTCACGAAGACATGTTGAACAGTTGTAAGTTCCACGGGCGTGGAAGTGGTTCCACGGCCGTAGAACTCTCTGTAAAGCCTCAACAAACAAGCCTGGCAAGGTCCACGGCCGTGGAAGTGGAGCCAACCGTGGAGTTGGCCGTGGTTTCCCCAGCAGCAGCTCTTGATGATGATCAAACCTCAAGGAGCCTTGGAGGGTCTTCATTTGTTTTGGATTCATCACATCCAACGTTATTTGGATCGTCTCCACTCGACAAAGGTCCTCCTAAACTTGAACTTAAACCCCTCCCCTCTCATTTAAAGTATGCTTTCCTCGGTGATAATTCTACATATCCGGTGATTGTGAACGCATGCTTGAATGATGATGAACTTGCTAAGTTGTTGCATGAACTAAGATTGCATAGGAAAGCCATTGGCTATACTATTGATGATTTAGTTGGCATAAAACCTTCTTTGTGCATGCATAAGATATTGATGGAAGATAACCATAAACCCTCTATTGAACATCAAAGGAGATTGAATCCTATAATGAAAGAGGTAGTCAAAAAGGAGATCATTAAGTTGCTAGATGCGGGAATAATCTACCCTATTTCGGATAGTAAGTGGGTTAGTCCCGTTCATGTAGTTCCTAAGAAGGGTGGGATGACCGTAGTGACCAATGAGAACAATGAACTAATCCCAACTAGGACGGTTACGGGGTGGAGGATGTGTATTGACTATAGAAAGCTTAACATGGCCTCTAGGAAAGATCACTTCCCTCTTCCTTTTATTGACCAAATGCTAGAGAGGTTAGCTCAACACTCTCATTTTTGCTACTTAGATGGCTATAGTGGATTCTTCCAAATCCCTATCCACCCCGATGACCAAGAGAAAACTACATTTACATGTCCATGGGGTACTTTTGCATATAGGAGAATGCCATTTGGGTTGTGTAATGCACCCGCCACCTTCCAAAGGTGTATGATGGCTATCTTTTCGGAATACATTGAAAATATCATGGAAGTGTTCATGGATAATTTCTCTGTTTATGGTTCTTCCTTCGATAATTGCTTGGCTAACTTGTCATTAGTATTGCAAAGATGTGAGGAGACAAACCTTGTCTTGAATTGGGAAAAATGCCACTTCATGGTAAGTGAAGGTATTGTGTTAGGACACTTGGTGTCTAACCGTGGCATTGAGGTTGATAGGGCCAAGATTGAAACGATAGAGAAGTTGCCACCACCTACCTCGGTGAAAGGGGTAAGGAGCTTTCTAGGGCATGCCGGTTTTTACCGGAAGTTTATTCAAGACTTCTCTAAAATTTCTAAGCCTCTTACTAACCTACTAATGAAGGATGTTGAATTTGTCTTCTCCAAAGAATGCCTTGAGGCTTTTTGTAGGTTGAAGAACGCTTTGATCTCCGCACCTATTATACAACCTCCGGATTGGAGCCTACCATTTGAGATCATGTGTGATGCAAGTGATGTAGCCGTTGGGGCCGTTTTGGGGCAAAGGAAGGATGGGCGCACTCATGCCATTTATTATGCTAGCAAGACGCTAGATGATGCCCAACTCAATTATGCTACCACCGAGAAGGAGTTGCTAGCGGTGGTGTATGCTTTTGAGAAGTTCCGTTCATATCTTGTTGGAGCGAAGGTCATAGTTTATACGGATCGTGCTGTGATCCGTTACCTCCTTACAAAGAAGGATGCAAAGCCTAGGTTGATTCGGTGGATCCTTCTTCTTCAAGAGTTTGATTTGGAAAGCCGGGACAAGAAGGGATCCGAGAACTCCGTGGCGGATCACCTTAGTAGACTCCCACCATTGGAGCTTGAAAGAGATGACATCCCGATTGATGATTCATTCCGGGATGAGCAATTGCAAATGGTGGAAGAATGCTTGTTCCAAGTATCTAGAGGAAGTGAGCCATGGTTCGCCGACATTGTGAACTACTTAGTGTGTGAGGAAGTGCCTCCCGGTTTGACATATGCCCAAAGGAAGAAGTTCTTCAAGGATGCGAGGCACTACTATTGGAGTGAACCACTTTTGTTCAAGAGAGGGCCGGATGGAATGTTTAGAAGATGCATACCGGAGGATGAGGTGGAGAGTGTGATCCGCCATTGTCATTCCTTGCCATGTGGAGGGCATGCTAGCTCACACAAGACATGTGCTAAAGTGTTGCAATCGGGTTTCTTTTGGCCAAGTTTGTTCAAGGATGTGCAAAGCTTTGTGGTAGCTTGTGATGCTTGCCAAAGGACGGGCAACATCTCAAGGAGGAATGAGATGCCCTTGAACAACATACAAGAAGTGGAAATATTTGATGTGGGGGGTGTGGACTTCATGGGACCATTGCCTTCTTCATGTGGCAACCTCTACATCCTATTGGCGGTTGACTATGTTTCGAGATGGGTGGAGGCAATCGCCTCTCCTACAAATGACGCCAAGGTGGTGGTGCGGTTCTTCAACCGAGTGATCTTCCCTAGGTTTGGAACACCAAGGGTGATCATAAGTGATGGAGGGAAGCACTTCACCAATAGGAACTTTGAGGCACTTTTGGCTAAGTATGGGGTGACTCATAAGGTGGCAACACCTTACCATCCCCAAACTAGTGGCCAAGTGGAGATCTCAACCCGAGAGATAAAGGGAATTCTTGAGAAGACGGTCTCTAGGACAAGAAAGGATTGGGCTATGAAGCTCGATGATGCCTTGTGGGCATATAGGACCACTTTCAAGACACCAATTGGCACCACTCCTTACAAGTTGGTCTATGGCAAGTCTTGCCACCTTCCGGTAGAGATGGAGCATAGAGCTTATTGGGCCATTAAGTGGCTAAATTTTGACCTCAAGGAGGCGGGAGAGAAGCGGTTGCTTGATATGAACGCCCTTGAAGAGATCCGGTTGGATGCTTATGAGAATGCCCGGATCTACAAGGAGAGAACCAAACGGTGGCATGACAAGCGCCTCATCCCGAAGGAGTTGAGTGAAGGCGACCTTGTCCTTCTCTTCAACTCAAGGTTGCGGCTCTTCCCCGGAAAGCTAAAATCGAGATGGACCGGGCCATATGTGGTGAAGAAGATCTTTCCCCATGGAGCTATTGAGATAGGAGGGGAGCATTGTGGAAACTTTAAGGTGAATGGGCACCGGTTGAAGAAGTATATCCCGGGAACTCCGGTGGATATGATTGCCCCACTTCATCTTGAGTAGACGCCCCCGAGTTTGGTCAAGCTAATGACCTTAAAGAAGCGCTTGGTGAGAGGCAACCCATTGGTAACGTTTTCCCTTTTCCCGTTTTGTTTTTGTTTTAGATTTTTCTGTTTTTGTGTGTGTTTTGTGTGCTTTGTGTGTGTTAGAATCTTGGTAGCATTGGAAGCCTTGCTTGGCAAGTGAATGATGATGATGAACCCCTCATCAATTATGGGTGGAGCGGACGCGGAACTTGGACAGCTAGCGGTGCCTAGCGCGGGTTCCAACACTTTGATGAATACTTAGAGCTCTCTACCATGGTTGATAGGATCATCCAACATCAATTCCACTTGAGAATCCCAAATACCATAGCAAACCATTTTTACATTGTGAGAACCTTCTTTCACTCTTCTTTACTTCATTTACACATTGGGGACAATGTGTTTCTAAGTATGGGGTGGGGTTTGCATGATGAGCATCTAGGGTAGTTTAATATTTGCACATGTCTTGCATTGTATATATTCATTTCGAAAATCCCATAAAAATCAGAAAATTTAAAAAAAATTTGTGCTTTCTAGGCTTGGATATGACCCTAATGATGAATCTTGTCTTGTGGATTGGCTATGGATGGCCTTATGTGTTAAACTGATGAATGCATATGTGGACTTGAAGTACTTCTCTTGAATCCCATGAATGATTTGTGATCATGATGTTTGCCTAGAATGGATTGAGTATTGAAGGTCGAAGTTACATGCTAGTTCTTACACACCATCTAGGAATGAATGAGGCAATTCATCTTCCTCTAATTCTCATCTTGATCATGTTGTTTGAGCACCTCAATTGATATAAATTGACCTCTTTTGACCCATCCGGGAATAGGAGCATGTTAGTGTGTTGATGTGTGTGAAAAGCAAGTGTGGGGTGAAGATGTTGATGAAAGAATGTCATGAATAAAATGTTGAATCTGTTGTGAAAGTGTAGACAAAAACATAGGTTTGGGGACGTTGGTTTAAATGACAAGTAACTCGGTACACTTCACATAATCGGGTGTTGGTTCCTTGCCAAAGTCAAATAAACCAATAGTCCTAACGAGCTTTGGTATGTGTGCTTGGTGTGGATGCACCTCGAAAAATAGAAAAAGCCCGAGGATGGCTAATCACCAAGGTTTCGGCTTTTGTACACCAATGCCATTGTCTCAAAAATAAGTGAAAGAAAAAGAAAAGAAAGAAAAGATAGAGAAAATATACACTTGAGGGAAGTTGATCGAGGACAAGATTGTGGAGTTAGTTCCATTCCCGGATTAGCATCACATAGCCTAGAAAAATCCCCACCTAATCACAACGTTTCTTGACCTTTTACTTCATAAGGCCTTATGACCTATTTGCATGTTTGTAAGACTTAGTAATCTAGATTGGATATGCTCTTGATCATCTTGACTTCGTCATCTTTACATTTCATGCATGCTTTCGAGTTAAGTATAATTGTCTTTCCATGCCTTCACTTGTTTGATGCATGATTGCTTACCCATTGCCATGAAACATGACTATGAAGGTGATCCAATAGCAGAAGCACAAACCTAAAAAGATTTTGCCGTTTTTCTGCATATATAAATCATGTTATCTTGTGGTCTATAGTTGAGAATTTGCTCGGGGACGAGCAAACCTTAAGTATGGGGTATTTTTGATAACACGATTTATGACTTAGGTTTAGGTAATCATTTAGATAGATTTCTCACTCATTCATGCATGGTTTAGCACTAGTTCAGAACGTTTGGACCCAATTCACATATTTTGTCGAGATAGACGTCTACACGGACTTGTGCATTGCTTTGTAGGTATTTTGGGAGATTTAGGAGCTAAATCGATACGTTTGAGGATCGTTCATCAAGGTGACACACCCTCGGACTCATTAGGATGCAAACTAGAGGCTAAAGAGGACTCATGGAACCTTGCCAACACAAGCCATGCACCAAATCGAACCTTAATGATCAAAAGCGAAGCTGAAGCACCAAACCACGGTTCACTAAAGGTCCACGGCCGTGGAATCACCCGTGGTTCTTGCCAGGCGGTTGTGACAGTTGTGCCACGATCTCTTGGCCAGCTCTTGCAAAGTTGTAGTATAAAAGTAGTCCTGCATGGGCTGAGAGGAGGCATCTTTCAATTGGGGGATTCTCCCATCACTCTACACACACAACAATACCCTCAACAAGAAGATTCTTTGGAGGAGAAGGGTGGAAGGAAGCTACCATTGGAGAAGAAGAGCTTCATTGGAGAAGAAGAAGAGCACACCATTGATAAACTTGATAGCTTTTGTAGTGAAGAATTTCGGAATCGATTTCTAGAGTTGTATGAACCATTTAAACCTTGGTTAAGAAGGGTTGTGAGTCATTCTAATTCCATTTTCAGCTTGGTTTTGTTTACTTCACTTGTTCATCTCTTTCTCTTCATTATCTTGCAAATGGAAGCCATGATTTTATGTTTGATGATTTCGATTGCTATGATGAATGTTGTAGGCTAAATAGATGTGATTCTAGGGTAAGGAAAGGATGATTATGGCTAGGACTATGATAGGATGGAGTTAGATTAGCCCTTGGATAAGTCACTTACTTGGACGTAGCCTCTGTTGAAGTCCACGGTTTGTTCATGCCAAACCACGGCTGTGGACTTGATAGAATAAACCGTGATTCTCCCTGGTTCGATGGATCTAGCTTTAGTTTGTTAGAATGTTGAAACCCTAGTGTTTGTTGAGTTAAATCTACCCTAGGGTGACCTAGTGTTAGCAACTAAGTGTTAGAAGAGACCTACCCGGTGATTCTTACACTTAGATTCCAAAGATGACGAACTCTAGGTAGTGGTGAGCCTCATAAGCCACCATTGGACTAAGTGTGCTAGGATTGACGCTTTGGACTAACCCTTCCGAGACTTACCCGATGAGGATAGGTTAGATCTCTAGTTGACAATCCGGTTTGTGTAGAATTCCGTCCCTTAGGTTCTTAGAGACTTACCCGGTGATGAGATCTTAGGGATGGATTAGGGGACCATTAGACCTACCCGGTGATTGATCCCAATCTAGAAACACTTACTCCCAACATATCATAGTTAATCCAAGGAATGATTAGATAGCTTGAGTCCTATGCCATAACCGGAATTTCCAACCCCTAGAATCCGCTTTTCTCTCTTTGATCTATATCTCGTTTTAGCTTGTTTCTTTGTGTTGATTTGTTAACATAGTTGATTTGTCCATTTTGCATGCTTAGTGATCCTTGATTGATCACCTAAAAACCCACCAAAAACATTTAGATTTTCGTTTCTTTATTCCCTTCTCTTTTCTTAACCTAGATCTTCACTAAACTTAATCATAAATCGAATCAATCTCACCTTGGTCTTTGTGTTCGACCTCGGAATACTATCCCTACTACAAACGTCCCGTACACTGCGGGTTCGCTAGGAGTTAGGAGAAATATAACGAGTTTATAAATTTAAACCTTATTACGTGCACATCACACGATCTTAGCGTAACAGTTTGGTTCTTGGATAATCGAATCCAAGGGTTCTATCGTTTGTTCTTTTCGGTTCTTCTTTCCTATTTCGTTTTCCCTCTTTGTTTGCACGTTTTCCTTGCATCTTGTTTGCTGAATTTTGTTTGCTTTTATTCCCGAAAACAGGTTGCTCGTCTAGATCCGTTCTTCGCGGCTAATCCCCGTATCAATTGGTATCAGAGCTAATTGACGTTCAACCTACAAAAAGAGTTGGTAAATCATTCAAAAAACAAAAGTGTCTCGTTTTCTTGTTTGAGTCTTGCTTTGTTTGAGTCTATTGCCATTGCCATTTCTATTCCAAGTTTTTGATTGAACTAACAAGTTTGTTGCTTTTGTTTGTGAATCTTGGACGCCGGCACCACTCCCACACCACGCCTACACCGCGCCTACCACCAGCCCTTGTGCCGACCACCACGCCGCCACCAGCCTTGTCCCACGTCCAAACACCACACTAAACAAACCCTAAATTTTAAAAAAAAAATAAAAAAGGAAGAAGGCTGATCCGTCCAGCCTATTTTCCAGCCCCTCTCTCTCCTCCACATTTTCAGCTTATTTTTTTGAATTTTCACCCTTGGTTAGCTATTTACTTGGTCAACTCTATCCTCTTGCAACTAATTAGTTTTTCTTAGCATTTTTGTTTTATTTTTTTTCTTTAATTCCAGCAGTAAGTTAAAAAAA
>BSUD01000002.1:86684966-86715597 GCA_033239045.1 Fagopyrum esculentum
AGGAAAATCCGAATTCAAAAAAAAAAAAAAGAAAGAAAGAAAAGAAAAAGAAAAGAAAAGAAAAGAAAAAGAAAAGAAATCAGCATTAGTATTCATTTTATTTCATTTCATTCTTGCTAGTTTATTCTTGTTTTATTTCCTAGTTTGTAATAGTTGAAGTTTTGCTTGCTAAGTGTTATTGTTCAGCAACCAAAGAGGATTACAAAGGAGCTCATCTCACTCAAAAGTTGTGCTTGCTAAGTGTTATTCTTGATCAACCAAAAGGGACTATAAAGGAGCTCATCTCACTCAAAGGGACCAAGCCATTCACGACTAGCCTAGCTTCACCCTATCCTAGCCACGCCTTGGCCCTCGCCTAGCTCACTTCACTCGAGCCACGCCTTAGCCTTGACCAGCCCTTCTACACACACCTTTGGTGTCCAAGGTTTGCTTGCTTAGGCTTGACGAGTAAGTTCTTTCAAGGCTTATCTTGAGTTCAAATTTTGAGTCCATACTTAGTTGCATGTAACATTCGTGCAACTTGTCCTTTCCGTTTTGAGTCTTTTCTTCTCTTTTATTGAGTCAAACACGTTTTTAAGGTGATTGAAATCGAATTTCGCTTCTACTTTAAAGCTTTTGTTTGGCTAAGTATTGAACTCACATGAGGTTTTTGACTAATACAAGACGAGCCATCAACAAGCTTGTTGAGAACCACTAGAGAGTGAGATTTTCTTTCGAGTGATACACTTGTGAGGCGTTTTTGTTTTAGCTAACCTAACGTGTTTGAGTGTTTTAGTGTCTTTGAACAGTGTCAGGAACTCCCACAGGTACGCCAAGCCCCGAGCCTATCACCCCGGAGTTGTTTAACCTTATCAAGGGATTGAAAGATAGCATTGAAGGGTTAACTACAAGGCTGTCCAACTTGGAGGCGTCTAAGGTAGTTCCGGAGCCTCGGCCACTAGGAGGCAACAGGGAGGTAGGTGACCACTCGAGAGCTCAACACCGAGGGCAAGACCGAATACCACTCCAAAGACAACAAGAGGCGTTTCAAGCAGCCCGGCACTCTAATGCCACGCAGCCCTCTCGGAATGTCCAAGGCTTAGGCCACGCCGTGTCCCAACCAGGATGGGGCAATCTTGCTTTTGAGGAGCACGTTTCTATCCATTCTTCTCCTATTATACATGATAATATGCCTAACTATCCTCAACAGTTTCAGAATCAAGCTTATGAGCAGGATGAGGACGGTGATGGAGATGACGAGCAATGGAGGCCAAACGGGCGAAGGGAGCACCAACAGCCCCGGAGACCTCATGACGGCCGGCGCCAAGACGAGCAGAGGCGTGAGCCCTATGGTGGCCAGCCAAGGAGGGAGCGAGATCCGGAGTATGATGGTTTTGGCAATGTAAAGGTGAAGATCCCAAGCTTTGAAGGCAAATGTGACCCGGACGTATACATGGATTGGGAGCCGAAGATAGAGCAAATATGGTCATGCCACAACTTTCCCGAGCATAAGAAGGTACATTTCGCAGCTCTTGAGTTTATTGATTATGCTATGATATGGTGAGATGATTTGGTGAAGGAAAGGAGGAGAACTTTGGATGCACCGGTAGTTACTTGGGCGCACATGAAGGCCTTGATGAGAGCTCGGTTTGTGCCTCAACATTACACTAGGGAATTGAGGCAAAGGTTGGAGAACTTGAGGTAAGGAGCCATGACCGCCGAGGAGACCTATAATGCCATGCAAATGGCCATGGTAAAGGCTAATGTGCGAGAGGATGAAGAGACTACAATGGCTAGGTATCTTCGTATTCTCAATTCAAGTTTTTCTAACGAGATAGATCTTTTTCCCTATAGCTCTATGACAGAGTTGCTCCACCTAGCAATCAAAGTAGAAAGGAAAATGAAGGCAAGAAGTCAATGAGGTAAGGCTGCCTATGGCGCGCCTAGCTCATGGAGGAGCCAAGGAGGCTGCCAACAAGGGAATTACAACCGGGAGGTGCCAAGCAAGGAGAATTTAGCCCCGGAGCAAGGAGGTCCACGCAAGGCTCCTTATGCAGCCCCTACCCAGCCCACGCCTACACTACCTAAAGGCACTCAAGGGAGTACTTCTAACCCTTCATCTAGAGCTAGGGATATTGTATGTTTTAAGTGCCAAGGAAGAGGGCACATGATGAAAGATTGTCCTAACCATTTAGGGCAATATGAGTCCGAATTTGAGCATGAGCATGATAATAATGATTTTGATCTTAATATGCATGATCATGATGATTTGGATGATGATGGGATTGAATATGAGCAAGAAGATTGTTTATTAGCTAAGAGAGTGTTATTTGATCATCCTAGCTCATTCCTAGCTAACACTTCCATGATTTGTGATAAAAGTCTTGAGCATGATAATTCTTTGATAGCTAGGAGAACTTTAAGTGTACAACCTGCTCCTTGTGAAGATAACCAAAGAGAAAACTTGTTTCACACTAGATGCTCGGTTAAAGGAAAGGTTTGTAATGTTATTATTGATGGAGGAAGTTGTTGCAATATTGCTAGCACCGAAATGATATCTAAGTTGCAAATTCCTACTTTTTATCACCCTAGGCCATATAAGTTGCATTGGATGAATAAATGTGGGGAGTTAAAGGTTAATAGGCAAGCTAATATCACTTTTACTTTAGGCCATTATGAAGATACGGTTTTACGTGATGTTGTGCCTATGCAAGCTTGTAATGTGTTGTTAGGCCGCCCTTGGCAATATGATAGGAGAGTTATGCATGATGGTTTTACAAATATACATTCTTTTGTATTCAATGGTAAAACCATGACTCTTAAGCCTATGACTCCCTTGCAGATTGCGGAGGCATTTGAGAAGAAGAAGGCAAGTGAGCAAGAGCAAGGACAAGCTAAGAAGGGGAGCAAGCCGTCGAGCCAAGATACCTCCCTAGCCACGCCTTCTAACCACCAGCCTAGCATCCTTGTGTCAACGTCCACAAAACATCCCACAACAGCCTTGTTAGCTTCCAAACTTGAGCTACAAAATGACTACCTACCCTTAGACACCACCTTGATGATGTTGTGTAAGGAGCTCACCTTGATGAGTGATGAAGCCAAGGCTAGCTTACCACCTACTATCTCAGCCATTCTTGAGGAGTTTAGGGATGTGTTTCCGGAAGAAATACCACATGGCCTTCCACCTTTGAGAGGTATTGAGCACCAAATTGACCTTATCCCCGGCGCCACACTCCCAAATAGACCAGCCTACCGAATGAACCCAAAGGAGAGTCAAGAGATCCAAGCGCAAGTTCAAGACCTCCTAGACAAGGGCTACGTGAGGGAGAGCTTAAGTCCGTGCGCCGTGCCCGTGCTCTTCGTGCCTAAGAAGGACAACACATGAAGGATGTGTGTTGATTGTCGAGCTATCAACAACATCACCATCAAGTACCGCCACCCTATTCCCCCCTTAGATGACATGCTTGATGAGCTACATGGTGCCACCACCTTTAGCAAGATAGACCTACGGAGTGGCTACCATCAAATTCGAATGAAGGAGGGGGACGAGTGGAAAACAACCTTCAAAACTAAGTTTGGTTTGTATGAGTGGCTTGTTATGCCATTTGGGTTAACTAATGCTCCTTCTACTTTTATGCGCTTAATGAACTATGTTTTGAGACATTTTATAGGGAAGTTTGGTTTGTAGTTCTTACCCTTAGGGTTGAACACTTGTATGCTAATCTTAAGAAATGTAGCTTTTGCACTAATGAGGTTATATTTCTTGGTTTTGTAGTGACTACACAAGGCCTACAAGTGGATGAGGAGAAGATTAGAGCAATCAAAGATTGGCCCATGCCAACATCCATCAGCCAAGTAAGGAGTTTCCATGGGCTTGCAAGCTTCTATAGGAACTTTGTGAGAGACTTTAGTACCATTGCCGCGCCCTTGACGGAAATCTGCAAGAAGCATGCGCCATTTGTGTGGGAGGAGGCGCAAGAACGTGCCTTTAGCAAGCTAAAATTGGTCTTAACCGAGGCGCTCTTGCTAGCTTTTCCTGACTTCACTAGGCCCTTTGAAGTGGAGTGTGACGCCTCGGGCATTGGCATAGGCGGCGTGCTCATGCAAGAAGGTAAGCCTATTGCCTTCTTTAGTGAAAAGCTCAAAGGAGCATGTCTTAATTACTCAACCTATGATAAAGAGTTATATGTTTTGTTTAGAGTGCTTAAGACATGGCAACACTACTTGTGGCCTAGAGAGTTTATTTTGCATTCCGATCATGAGTCTTTGAAGCATTTTCGGAGTCAAGATAAACTAGATAGGAGGCATGGTAGGTGGATGGAATTTATTGAGACTTTTCCTATGTTATCAAGTATAAAAAGGGAAAAGACAATAAAGTGGCGGATGCCCTCTCTAGGAGGCACACATTGTTGACTACATTGGATGCTAAGGTATTAGGCTTTGTTTACATTAAGGAGCTCTATGAATCTGATCTTGATTTTGGTGATACATATAAGTTATGTGTGCAAAAAGGTTCCCTAGATAAATACTATTTGTTTGAGGGATTTTTGTTTCGTATTGATAAGGTGTGCATACCTAGGTGTTCCCTTCGATTGTTGTTAGTAGAGGAAGCCCATAAAGGAGGTTTAATGGGTCATTTTGGGAGGGATAAAACTTATGCTATGCTGCACTCACACTTTTATTGGCCACACATGCTTAGGGATGTTGAAAATGTGCTTAAAAGATGCTTAGAATCCTTATAGCTAAATCTAAAGTGAAGCCTCATGGATTGTACACACCTTTGCCCATCCAAACAGCCCCTTGGGAAGACATTAGTATGGACTTTATTGTGGGATTGCCTAGGACTAAAAGAGGTAGGGACTCGATTTTTGTGGTTGTAGATCGTTTCTCAAAAATGGCTCACTTTATTGCTTGTCACAAAACTGATGATGCGGCCAATGTAGCTAATCTATTCTTTCGGGAAGTAGTTAGGTTACATGGAATTCCAAGGACAATAGTGAGTGATAGGGATGTTAAGTTCTTAAGTTATTTTTGGAAGACTCTTTGGGGAAAGCTATACACAAAATTGTTATTTTCTACATCAAGCCATCCCCAAACTGATGGGCAAACGGAAGTAACTAATAGGACTTTAACCACACTTTTAAGGGTTGTCATCAAAAAGAATCTAAAGGAATGGGAGGATGTCTTGCCACATGTTGAATTTGCCTATAATAGAGTTGTGCATTCGTCTACTTCCATCTCTCCATTTGAGTGTGTTTATGGTTTTAATCCACTAACCCCTTTTGATCTTACACCGTTGCCTAAGAAGGAGTGAGTGGATTTAAGTGCTAAAACGCAGTTTGAACACATCAAGGAGATACATAGGAGGACAAGGATTAAGCTTGAGGAGAAAGGCAAATACAATGCAGCCAAGGCAAACCAAGGAAGGAAGAAGGTTACATTTGAGGCCGGTGACCTTGTATGGCTACACTTGAGGAAGGAGAGGTTTCAACAACTTCGGAAGTCCAAGCTCTCTCCAAGAGGAAACGGGCCTTTCAAGGTGCTACACAAGGCTGGTGACAATGCCTATGTGCTAGACTTGCCAGACGACTATGCTTGTGATCCCACATTCAATGTGAGGGATCTAAGCCCTTTTCCACCCCTTAGTGATGATCAAGGAAATTCGAGGTCGAATTCTTTTAAAGAAGGGGAGAATGATGAAGGGTCATCCGAGCTAGCTCCATCTTCAACACCATAAGGAGCCCTAACAAGAGCTCAAGCCAAACGCCAAGCGGAGATGGATGCTATCTTTCTTGCCATGGTTCAAGAAGCTCACACAAGCTCACCTCCAATGAGTCCAAGGCCCGTCATGATGCTTAGCCACATTGGGCCATCCAAGAAGAAGTCGAATGGAGCATAGGAGAGCCTCACGTGTGCATGTGCATGGATGAAGGCGTGAGCAAGGAGGCGTGAGCAAGGCTGGCGTGAAGCTAGTTAGAGAGTGTTAAATAAAACCTAGAATTAGTCTATTTTATGGTTTTATTTAAAACACTCTAATTTGTAATTATTGTATTTATTTTCTTTTCTATTGTTTTAGGAGAGAAGGTTTAGGTTGTATATAAACCTTTCTCTCTTCATTTTGTGGGTAGAATACGTTAAACACATTGCCTAAGTGCCAAATTGAACCCCTTTGAGTTCAGCCTCTTGTCTTGTGAGAATTGTGGTGTTAGCATAGCTTTCTCGTTCTTGTGTGTATCAATCTCCTTCGGGTTGGTGCTACAAGTCTAATCGAAGCAACCTCTTCGTGCCTTCGATAATCCTAGATCGATTGTGTGAAGTTGTAAGAAGCGGGGTCTAATCGTCATCGGTTTGGTTCTTGGATAATCGAATCCAAGGGTTCTATCGTTTGTTCTTTTCGGTTCTTCTTTCCTATTTCGTTTTCCCTCTTTGTTTGCACGTTTTCCTTGCATCTTGTTTGCTGAATTTTGTTTGCTTTTATTCCCAAAAACAGGTTGCTCGTCTAGATCAGTTCTTCACGGCTAATCCCCGTATCACAATGGAGTCTCACTATGTTTCTAGTGTACTCCTCAGCTAATTTGTTCACTAGTCACGTCTCTCTGATACGAATAAAACGTGTAGTCTTCATCAGTCTATGAACAAAAACCCATATAGCATCAACACTCCTATTGGGCCTCAATCCGGTCACAAAATTCATGGAGACATCCTCCCACTTCCACTGCGGCACTGACAATGGTTGAAGCTCCCTTCCAAGTCTGCAATGCTCTATCTTGACCTGCTGTCTGGTCGCGCACTATGCCACAAATCTGGCTACATTGGCTTCAGCCCTCCCACCAATATGATCGTCTCACATCATGGTACATCTTATTCGTATGTGGATGTACTGAGTAGGGTGTACAGTGAGCCTCTTGTAAAATCCTCTATCTCAGCTCTAAATCAGCAGGTACATAGACGCAGTCGCGGCGTCTCATCACTCCATCTACTCCAAGGGAGATGATACGGGACAGACCCGACGTTGGCTCGATCTAGACGACGGAAGGAAGGGAAAGACGCAGAACGGCAAGATCAAGGCAGCCGACTAGGGCTGTTCGTGTGTTGCGTGGCCTGCGAACAAAAAGGGAACAAAAGAAGACGCTACACTGAAAACGAAGGTACGGAAATTAAAGGAAAGGTACGATGTAGGTGAACCCGACACAAACAACGTGGAAACCCTTGATCTCAAGATCAAGAACCACCAAGAACGATGCAACAAACTCAGCCCCTTACAACCTCACACAGCCGACTTAGAACATCGACAGCACGAGGAGGATGCTTATGGAATCTCACGAACACCAAGAACCGGAGAGCAATTGACACACGCGAAACAACTAAGCCAAATCTAATCACAATAACTCTTCAATCAAAACTCGCCTTTGATTGAAGTTGAAATTTGAAAACAAGTGTTTTTCACCAATAATAATCTACCTAAAAAGTAATAGAAAGAGCCTTTAAATAGTTTTAAGCTCTTAAACAAAAGACACAATAAAATCTGGAACTTAAGCCCAATGGGCTACTTAAAACACTCAACCACTCCGCAGGCCTTAAAAAACCTCATTCCTCAACGAGAGACATGGAATGGTGCTGGAAACGTGTTGAGGAACAGGAGCAGCGGCGTCATGTGCGGGATTGGCCGAGTCCGGTGCTTTGGCGTCGTTGCTCTCTTGCTTACTTAAGAGCCAAGCCTCGTTATGAACACTTGTAGCCAATAAAATCAGCAAGCCCTCAGTCTCATGCTCAATCTTCTTAGCTCGGGAACGTGTGATAGCTCCCTCATACTCCGGAGATGCTAACTCAGATGGTCCCTCATCATTCCCCCTCTCTTGGGAAGGATTCGTCCACGAATCTTCAAGCTCTACATCCATAGGTGGGAACGGACTGAGGTCTCTAACATTGAAGGTCGGGCTGACCCCGAATTCCTCCGGAAGATCCAATACATAAGCGTTGTCACCGGCTTTGTGAAGCACCTTGAAAGGACCGCTACCCCTAGGTGATAGCTTGGACTTTCGCAGCTCTTGGAAGCGCTCCTTCCTAAGATGTAACCACACGAGATCTCCGGGCTCAAACAACAACTTCCTCCGTCCCTTGTTTGCCTTAGCTGCGGTCCGAGCTGCTTTCTCCTCTAAGCTCAGCCGTGTCTTCTCATGTAATCCCCTAATGTACTCAACCTGTTTACCTGCATTGAAATCTACTCGCTCATTTGAAGGTAACGGCATAAGATCAAAAGGGGTTAAGGGATTCAAACCATACACACACTTAAAAGAAGTCATGTTAGTGGAAGAATGGATGGTCCTATTATATGCAAACTCAATATTTGGTAACACATCCTCCCACTCTTTCAAATTCTTCTTAATTACAGCCCTTAAAAGTGTCCCTAAAGTCCTATTAGTTACTTCGGTTTGGCCATCAGTTTGAGGGTGGCTAGCGGTAGAGAACAATAACTTAGTACCTAGCTTACCCCATAAAGTCTTCCAAAAGAAACTAAGAAATTTCACATCCCGATCACTAACAATGTTTCTAGGAACTCCATGTAGCCTAACTACATCTCTAAAGAAGAGGTTTGCAACATTAGTGGCATCATCCGTTTTGTATCAAGCTATGAAGTGTGCCATCTTAGAGAACCTGTCTACCACCACAAAAATAGAGTCTCTTCCCCTCTTAGTCCTAGGTAACCCCAAAATAAAGTCCATACTAATATCTTCCCAAGGAGCTGCGGGAATGGGTAAAGGGGTATACAAACCATGGGGCATTACTCTAGACTTTGCTTTCAAGAATTCTAAGCATCTTTTCACAAAATTCTCAACATCCCTAAGCATGTGTGGCCAATAAAAATATGTATACAGCATATGATATGTCTTATCTCTACCAAAGTGACCCATCAAACCTCCCCTATGGGATTCATCCACAAGTAAGAGCCTAAGAGAACACTTTGGAATGCACACTTTATCAACTCTAAACAAGAAGCCATCAAACAAGTAAAACTTATCTACAACCCCTTTTTCCACACAAGCTTTATAAATCTCCCCAAAATCATCATCCTTTGAATATAAATCCTTAATGTACACAAAGCCAAGAACACTAGCATCCAATGTGGTGAGCAAAACATGTCTCCTAGAAAGTGCATCAGCTACTACATTATCTTTTCCTTTCTTGTACTTAATCACATAAGGAAATGTTTCAATGAACTCCATCCACCTACCATGCCTTCTATCAAGTTTATCTTGGCTCCTAAAGTGTTTTAATGATTTATGATCAGTATGCAATATAAACTCTCTAGGCCAAAGATAATTTTGCCAAGTCCTAAGCACCCTAAACAATGCATAAAGCT
Source organism: Fagopyrum esculentum (assembly GCA_033239045.1). NCBI lineage: Eukaryota > Viridiplantae > Streptophyta > Magnoliopsida > Caryophyllales > Polygonaceae > Fagopyrum > Fagopyrum esculentum. The sequence goes on from BSUD01000002.1 coordinate 86,694,307, forward strand.
CCTTATCATAAGTAGAATAGTTTAGAGTTGGACCTTTCAATTTCTCACTAAAGAAGGCGATGGGTTTGCCCTCTTGCATAAGTACTCCACCAATTCCTATACCCGACGCATCACACTCCACCTCAAATGGCCCCGTGAAGTCCGGGAGAACAAGCAATGGGGCGTTGGTCATCATCCACTTGAGCTTTTCGAAAGTTCTCTCTTGGGCCTCTCCCCACACGAATGGGATATTCTTCTTAGTGATCTTGGTTAGAGGGGCGTCTATGGTACTGAAATCTATCACAAATCGCCTATAAAAGCTAGCCAATCCATGAAAGTTGCGCACATCACCAATAGACGTCGGGGTTGGCCAATCTCGAATAGCTTTGATCTTTACCTCATCTACTCGCAGCCCTTGATCACACACTACAAAGCCAAGAAATATAACTTCATTTGTGTAGAAATCACACTTCTTAATATTAGCATAAAAGTGTTTAAGTCTAAGAGTAGAAACAACCTGACGGAGATGATCCGCATGCTCCTCTACGGACCGGCTATAGATGAGTATGTCGTCTAAGTAGACAACGACAAACTTCCCTATGAACTTCCTCAAAACATGGTTCATGAGGTGAATGAATGTGCTGGGAGCATTAGTCAAGCCGAATGGCATAACAAGCCACTCATATAGCCCAAACTTGGTCTTGAATGCCGTCTTCCATTCGTCGCCCTCCTTCAATCGAATCTGATGATAGCCACTTCTAAGGTCAATCTTGGAGAAGGTAGTTGTTCCATGTAGCTCATCCAGCATGTCATCAAGGCGGGGAATGGGATGACGGTACTTGATGGTGATGTTGTTGACAGCTCTACAATCAACACACATCCGCCAAGTGTTGTCCTTCTTAGGGACTAGTAGAACCGGAACCGCCATAGGACTAAGGCTCTCTCGAATGTAGCTGATGAGGGACCATCACCAACAACCCCTACTAGTCCTACAATGCAAGGGCCTATCACTAGATCAAGGGCAAGAGCAATTCAAGGGGAGGTGTCCAACTTGTTGGTGTCCTTAGCTCCTAAGGAGACCGTTGACGATCCATTGCTGACCGAGGCTTCCTTAGTCATGTTAATGACGATCCCCGATGACTTGGACGTGGAAGGGAGACCATGCACACGTGATTTGGAGCCATGCAAGAGCAAAGAAGAGACACTTGTTCCGGAATTGCAAGAAATGGAAGATTGAGGCTTTTGGAGCTTCTTTTGTATTTTATATCATCTTTTGGTATAAAATGAAAGACTTTTTATAACCTTTAGGTTCAAAACATTTTTAAGGGTTATTTTTATTTGTTTTATTTGTTTTATTTGTTTTATTATCTTTTTTACAAATGTTTTTTCTTTTTTTAGATAGGAGGCTTTCTAGGCATATAAAAAGCCTCCCTTAGCTTCTTTCCAGGTAGATAGATATTTTAGCAAAACTTGATAAACCGTCTCTTTGAGAGCTTTTGTTCCTATTCAGAAAATTCAATCAATAAAGTGAGCCATTGATTGAATTGTTGTGAATCACTGCTACATTGTTCTTGTGTGTGTTAATCTCTTTAGAGATTGGTGCTACTAGTCAATACTAGTCCCTCCTTGTGCTTGTCTCCATTGAAGGCTTGTGTAAGGTTATAGAAGAAAGGGTTGAAGGCATCATCTTGCTTGGGTTTTTATCAATCTGATCAAGGTTCTTGTAAGGGAGTCGTTTGGTTCTTTTGGATCTACTTCTACCAAACATTCCACGTTCCATTTCATTCTCTTTCTTCCCTTTTGTCCAACGTCATTTCTGGTTCTAAACAATCTGATTTTACGTGCCATTTGTCAATGAAAACGTCCATTGTTGGTCTTTAAGGATTCCCAATCTAGATCTAGTCATTTACGGCCCCAACCCGCATCAGTAGCCCTTATCAAGGAGGTCATGTACCTGCATTTGAATCTCCTCACTGTCCTTTGGGTTCATTCTATAGGCGGGTCGGTTTTGGAGAGTAGCTCCGGGAATAAGATCTATTTGATGCTCAATACCCCGAAATGGTGGCAGCCCCGTGGGTATTTCATCCGGAAACACATCTGGAAACTCATCCAAGATAGCTAAAATACTAGGGGGTAAATCACTTTGGAGAGCAAAGGAAGGTCCAGCTTGCATCATTGGAGTTCCAAGGATATGCACTAGTATGGTGGGATCATCTTGTTAAGGAAAGGAGAAGAACCTTGGATCCAGCCATCACTGCATGGGAACAAATGAAGGCCTTGATGAGAGCTCGTTTTGTACCTCAAATTATGCTAGGGAGCTGAGGCAAAGGTTGGAGAACCTTAGACAAGGAGCCATGAGTGCCGAAGAGGTCTACACCTCTATGAAAATGGCAATGGTGAAAGCTAATGTGGTTGAAGATGAGGAGTCTACAATGGCTAGGTATCTACGCATTTTAAACTCATCTTTGGCTAATGAAAGTTGATTTGTATCCTTATAGTACCATGGTGGAGCTGCTGCATTTGGCAATCAAAGTAGAGAAGAAGACAAAGGCTAGGAACCAAGGTGCCAAGACAAGCTTTGGAGCTACAAGCTCATGGAAAGCACAAAAGAGCCGGCCCCAAGGATCCTACATCCGTGAGCCTACATCCACCAAGGAGGACCGAAAAGCATCAACCATGGACCAAGGAGCACAAAGAAGGAGCTCAACACCTCATTCATCTTCTAGACCCTTGAATGATCCTTCAAGTGGTCCTCAAGGGAGTACCTCTAACTCTACTCTTCGTTCTAGAGATATTGTGTGTTTTAAATGTCAAGGTAGAGGTCATTACATGAGGGATTGTCCTAATAAAAAAATTCTGATTTTAAATCAATTTGGACAATATGAGAGTGAGGATGAGCATGAAAATGATGATAACACCCACCTTAATGGATTGCATGAAATTGGTAGTGATAGTGATGAGGGCATTGAATATGAGCATGGAGAATCACTAATAGCTAGAAGAACTTTGCATGCTAAGCTAGCTCCGTGTGAGGATAATCAAAGAGAGAACCTTTTTCATACTAGATGTCTAATTAAAGGGAGGTGTGTAATATGATCATAGATGGAGATAGTTGTTGCAATATAGCTAGCACTGATTTGGTTAATAAGTTGCAAATTACCACATTTTATCACCCTAGGCCTTACAAGTTGCATTGGATGAATGATTGTGGGGAATTAAAAGTAAATAGGCAAGCTAGAGTTACTATCACTTTAGGTAGCTATGAGGACACCATTACTTGTGATGTAGTTCCCATGCAAGCTTGTCATATTCTTTTGGGACGTCCATGGCAATTTGATAGGAGAGTTAAGCATGATGGTTTTACTAATAGACATACCTTTGAATTTAATGGTCAAACACTAACTCTTAAGCCTATGACACCATTGGAGATTGCTGAATTTTATGAGAAGAAGAAGTATGAGAGTTTGGAGCAAAATGAGGTGAAAAAGAGAGGGAATAGCTCACGGTCTAAAACAGAACCCACGGCCAAGATTAGTACCACCCTATTAGTCACACCTTCTAGTATCCTTCTAGCATCCAAGGAGGAGTACATCCTAGATTACACCCCTTTAGATGCCATTCTTGTGAGCTTGTGCAAGAGCTTAGTGACTTTGAGTGATGAAGCCAAGGCCACCCTACCTAAGCCTATCCTAGCTATCCTAGATGAGTTTAGTGATGTGTTTCCTGGCGAGATTCCGGCTGGCCTTCCACCTTTTAGAGGTATTGAGCACCAAATAGATCTTATTCCCGGTGCCACACTCCCAAACCGTCCAGCCTATAGGATGAACCCTAAGGAGAGCCAAGAGATCCAAAACCAAGTCCAATAACTCATAGATAAGGGTTATGTAAAGGAGAGTTTGAGTCCTAGTGCCGTTCCCGTCCTCTTAGTGCCTAAGAAGGACAATACATGGAGGATGTGTGTTAATTGTAGAGCCATCAACAACATCACCATTAAGTACCGCCATCCTATCCCACGTTTAGATGACATGTTAGATGAGTTGAATGGAGCCACATTGTTCTCTAAGATAGATCTTAGGAGTGGTTATCACCAAATCAGAATGAGGGAGGGAGATGAGTGGAAAACGGCATTCAAGACCAAGTTTGGTCTTTATGAGTGGCTAGTGATGCCATTTGGTTTAACCAATGCTCCTAGCACATTTATGAGATTGATGAATCACATGTTGAGACACTACATTGGTAGGTTTGTTGTGGTTTACTTTGATGACATCCTCATCTATAGTAAGTCACTTGAAGAGCATGAGGAACATTTGAGCGAAGTACTTGCAACTCTTAGAATTGAATATTTGTATGCTAATTTGAAGAAATGTGAGTTTAGTACTAATATAGTTGTTTTTCTTGGTTTTGTAGTGAGCACAAGAGGTCTAGAGGTGGATGGAGAGAAGATCAAGGCAATCCAGGAATGGCCTACTCCCGCAACCGTCGGTCAAGGGAGGAGTTTCCACGGCCTAGCAACCTTCTATAGACGTTTTGTGCGAGATTTCAGCACCATAGTAGCCCCACTCACGTCCTTGACAAAGAAGAAGGTGCCATTTGTGTGGGGAGATGCTCAAGAGAAGGCGTTTAAGGAGTTGAAGTGGTGGCTGTCCCATGCACCTCTCCTAGCTCTTCTGGGCTTCACCAAACCTTTTGAGGTCGAGTGTGATGCTTTGGGTATTGACATTGGAGGAGTACTCATGCAAGAGGTTAAGCCACTAGCCTTCTTTAGTGAGAAATTAAAGGGAGCATGTTTAAACTACTCGACCTATGATAAAGAACTTTATGCATTGTATAGTTTATTAAAAACATGGCAACATTATTTATGGCCTAGTGAGTTTGTCCTACATACCGATCATGAGTCCTTAACACATTTTAGGAGTCAAGATAAGTTAGATAGGAGACATGGTAGATGGATGGAGTTTATAGAAACTTTTCCTTATATCATAAAGTATAAAAAGGGCAAGGATAATGTTGTAGCGGATGCTCTCTCTAGGAGACATTCTTTAATAACAACTATGGATTCTAAGGTCTTAGGTTTCTATTATATTAAGGATTTATATGTTGATGATTCTGATTTTGGAGACATATTTAAGCAATGTGCATCTAGAGGAGCCTTTGATAAGGATTACTTGTTTGAGGGTTTTCTATTTAGAGTTGATAAAGTGTGCATTCCTAAGTGTTCCCTTAGGCTATTACTTGTTGAGGAAGCCCATATTGGAGTCTTAATGGGGCATTCTGGGAGAGATAAGACTTATCATATGCTGCATTCACATTTTTATTGGCCTCATATGCTTAGAGATGTAGAGAACTTACTTAAGAGATGTCTTGTGTTTTTAAAGGCTAAGGCTAGATTGAAACCTCATGGATTGTATACCCCCTTACCCACGCCTAAGTCACCTTGGGAGGATATTAGTATGGACTTCATTGTTGGGTTACCTAGGACTAAGAAAGGGGAGAGATTCGATTTTTGTGGTAGTAGATCGATTTTCTAAAATGGCCCATTTTATTGCTTGTCATAAGACTGATGATGCTTATAATGTAGCTAACTTGTTCTTTAGGGAAATTGTTAGATTACATGGAGTACCTAGGACTATAGTGAGTGATAGGGATGTTAATTTTCTTAGTTTCTTTTGGAAAACTCTTTGGGGTAAATCTAGTCATCCTCAAACGGATGGTCAAACCGAAGTAACTAATAGGACGTTAACAACCATTTTGAGGGCTGTTTTAAAAGATAATTTGAAAGCTTGGGAAGATGTCTTGCCTCATGTTGAATTTGCATATAATCGTACATTACATTCATCTACTAATCTAACTCCTTTTGAGTGTGTCTATGGGTTGAATCCTTTGACCCCTTTTGATCTTATACCGTTGCCCATAGCGGTGCGAGTAGATTTTAATGCAGAAAAACAGGTGGAGATCATCAAGGAACTACATGAAAGGACACGCAAAAGGCTAGAGGAGAAGGGGAGGCAAGTGGCGGCCAAGGCTAATAGGAACCGCAAGCAAGTGTTCTTCGAACCGGGAGACCTCGTGTGGCTGCATTTAAGGAAGGATAGGTTCCCCGAAAGGCGCAAGTCCAAGCTATCACCTAGGGGAGACGGACCATTCAAAGTACTACGTAAGGTTGACAACAATGCTTATATACTAGAGCTTCCGGAGGACTATGGAGTGAGCCCTACTTTCAACGTAGGAGATCTAACTCCCTTTGAGTCAAGTGATGCGGATGGTGATGATTCGAGGACGAATCCTTCCCAAGAAGGGGAGTATGATGAGGGACCATCACCAACAACCCCTACTAGTCCTACAATGCAAGGGCCAATCACTAGATCAAGGGCAAGAGCAATTCAAGAGGAGGTGTCCAACTTGTTGGTGTCCTTAGCTCCTAAGGAGACCATTGACGATCCAATGCTGACTGAGGCTTCCTTAGTCATGTTAATGACGATTCCCGATGACTTGCACGTGTAAGGGAGACCATGCACACGTGATTTGGAGCCATGCAAGAGCAAAGAAGAGACACTTGTTCCGGAATTGCAAGAAATGGAAGATTGAGGCCTTTGGAGCTTCTTTTGTATTTTATATCATCTTTTGGTATAAAATTAAAGACTTTTTATAACCTTTAGGTTCAAAACATTTTTAAGGGTTATTTTTATTTGTTTTAGTTGTTTTATTTGTTTTATTGTCTTTTTTACAAATGTTTTTCCTTTTTTAGATAGGAGGTTTTGTAGGCATATAAAAAGCCTCCCTTAGCTTCTTTCCAGGTAGATAGATATTTTAGCAAAACCTGATAAACCGTCTCTTTTAGAGCTTTTGTTCTTATTCAGAAAATTCAATCAATAAAGTGATCCATTGATTTTATTGTTGTGAATCCCTGCTAGATTGTTCTTGTGTGTGTTAATCTCTTTAGAGATTGGTGCTACTAGTCAATACTAGTCCCTCCTTGTGCTTGTCTCCATTGAAGGCTTGTGTAAAGTTATAGAAGAAAGGGTTGAAGGCATCATCTTGCTTGGGTTTTGATCAATCTGATCAAGGTTCTTGTAAGGGAGTCGTTTGGTTCTTTTGGATCTACTTCTACCACACATTCCACGTTCCATTTCATTCTCTTTCTTCCCTTTTGTCCAACGTCATTTCTGATTCTAAACAATCTGATTTTGCGTGTCATTTGTCAATGAAAACGTCCATTGTTGGTCTTCAAGGATTCCCAATCTAGATCTAGTCATTTGCGACCCCAACCCGCAACAGTAGCCCTTATCAAGGAGGTCTTGTACCTACATTTGAATCTCCTCACTCTCCTTTGGGTTCATTCTATAGGCGGGTCGGTTTGGGAGAGTAGCTCCGGGAATAAGATCTATTTGATGCTCAATACCCCGAAATGGTGGCAGCCCCGGGGGTATTTCATCCGGAAACACATCTGCAAACTCATCCAAGATAGCTAAAATACTAGGGGGGTAAATCAACTAGGGTCGAGTTGCTTATCAAATTCAGCCCTTTACACAAACACACGAGCGCAACATCCGGAGGTAGGTTATATGTGATGTACTCCCTCTTGGCTGCGAGCAATGTCCTCGGTAGGGGCTGGACGGCTGTTGCGATTGGTTTGCCTTTGGTGGCGGTCCTTGCTGCAGCGCGGTTGTCCATGGCGTAGGCTTCCTTGGCGGCTGCAGAAAACGCTCCTCCCTTGGCCGGCGTCGTCTCGGTGTGACCGCTGCTAGCTTGGACAACTTCTCTTGATTTCTTCTCAAAAGCCTCCGCAATCTGCATAGGAATCATAGGATTGAGAGTAACAAGTTTATCTTTAAATGTAAAAGAATACTTGTTAGTAAAACTGTTATGCAACACTTTCCTATCATATTGCCAAGGTCGGCCTAACAAAACATGACAAGCTTGCATTGGAACCACATCACATAGAATAGTGTCTTCATAATGTCCTATGGTAATCTGAATTTTAGCTTGTTTGTTTACCTTAAGCTCCCCACAATCATTCATCCAATGTAGCTTGTAAGGCCTAGGGTGGTAGAAAGTTGCTATTTGTAATTTAGAAATCAATTCCGTGCTAGCTATGTTGCAACAACTCCCACCATCAATTATAATGTTACAAGCCTTCCCCTTTACTAAGTATCTAGTGTGAAATAGATTTTCTCTTTGATTATCTTCACAAGGAGTAGGTTGTAAGTGTAAAGTCCTCCTAGCTATCAAAGTTTCCCTTGTTCATACCCTATATCCTCATCATCATCATTATCAAAAAAAGGATTGTCAATAACATTGTCAAATTTATTTTCATCATTGTCGGATTCCGACTCATATTGACCTAGTTGATTGATTATAAGGACTCTTTTGTTTGGACATTCTCTCATCATGTGCCCTTTACCTTGGCACTTAAAGCAAGTCACATCTTTAGCTCTAGAATTAGCATTAGGCACAAGGGGGTTAGAGTTACTTAGCTTGGATCCCGAAGGAGCAGCCTGGTTGGTCTTGGGAGGATACGAGGAGCCGGAGTGTGGGGCACCACGCCTAGCAATGGCGTCGGCTCCTTGTGCAGCGGTTGTTCCTCCCTTCGCAGCGGCGCTCTCCTTTCCGTAGGACGAGTTCTTCCACTTGTTCACTGCGTTTTGTGCATTGTATCCCGCTCCTTGGTACCTATTCTTGGACTTCCTTTCCACTTTTATCGCTAAATGTAGTAATTCTGTCATAGAACCATATGGAAACAAGTCCACCACGTTAGCTAAAAAAGGATGCAATACTCTAAGATACCTTGCCATTGTAGCCTCTTCATCCTCCAACACATTGGCTCGGACCATTGCCACTTGCATGGCATTGAAAGTTTCCTCGGCGCTCAGATTTTCTTGCCTCAAGTTCTCAAGGCGTTGCCGAAGCTCCCTATGGTAATGGTGAGGTATGAACCGAGCTCTCATCATTGCTTTCATTTGTTCCCAAGTAGCCACGGGGGGGTCAAGAGCAAGCCTCCTTTCCCGTACTAGCTTATCCCACCAAATAAGAGCAAATTCCGGAAATTCCAAAGCCGCCAATTGCACCTTCTTGTGCTCGGGAAAATTATGGCAAGACCAAATTTGTTCTATCTTGGTCTCCCACAACATGTACGTATCCGGATCACACTTGCCCTCGAAGACGGGGATTTTCACCTTTATCTTACCAATCCCGTCTTGTTCGGGTTCCCGGTTCCTACGTTGATATCCTTGATACCCTTGCTGCGGTGGTGGAGCCCAAGCCTCTCCCGTCATCGATTGTTCCTCTTCCTCATTGTACATGTGCACATTAATGGGAGGGACAATGTTTCTGGGTAAAGGAGAGTTGGGACGAGTATCATACCCATATCGGTGACCCGGGTGGCCTTGAAGAGGCGGCTGCAAAAGCTCCTGCGGTGCATTGCCTCGCTGCGCCATGGTAGCGGCCTCAAAGGCTGCTCGTTGGTTGGGCAAAGGACCTCGGGGCTGCGGTGGTTGCTGTGAATGGTCTCCTTGCTCAAAGGCTGAAGCTAAGGGCTGGCGAGCTTCTAGAGCCCTCATACGAGTGGTCAAAGCGGCAATGTAGTCGTTCATTTGCTTCAACAAGCTGAATGTTGTCGGATCTGTCGGCTCGGGGCTCGGGGCTCGTCGTCGAAACACGGCTATGGGTAGACATTATCACAAAGAAAACAAACACTGAATATGTTAAGGTTAGAAATCAAAACACCTCTCAAGTGTTTCACTCCTTTTTCCGCTCACACTATTGTGATAGTCGGGCTTGTTGATGGATCGCTTCGAGTGAGTCAAAAACCCCACTTGAGTTAAGGTGTCTAGGTATCCAAAGCAACCAAAAAATCGATTAGGGCTCAAAGCAATTCAGTTCAATGCAAAATCAGCTGAAACTCAACAAAACTCACGAATGGACAGAATTGAATCACAAGGACTCAAAAGATCACCAAACAGAATGTATGAAGAGAAGAAAGAAGAAGACTCACCGATTTAAAGCTCTACTTTTTGCACTTCTGGACTGCCTTGGAGTGTGAGTAATCCCGAGGCTAGGTTAGAGGTAGCAAGGTGAGAGGGAAAACGTGGTGAGGGAGAGGTAGAGTGGCGATGAGGGGTGCGAGTGGTGAGGGTGCCGCCGATGAGGGTACGGAGCTGGCTAAGGGCGTTGGAGCGTTGATGGTTAGCCGAGCGTATGGTCTCGATGAAGGCCTCAAGAGGGCTTGGAGATAAAGACGTGAATAGGCAGCTTGCACCACAAAATAACATACAAGACTAAAGATCACAACATCAAATAAAATGTAACAAGACTTCTCTCTTTTTTTTTTTTTAATGATCAGCTTCTTTTTTTTTTTTTTGAATGATCAGCTCCCTTTTTTCTTTTCTTTTTTTTGAATGATATGCTTTTTGTTACCTAAAATGTAGGAACTTCCTTGACCAACAAATCTGGCCAATAATTACAAAATAAATTAAAATTGAAACAAAACAGATCTTCTACTAGTGCTTGAACGTGTGTTATGGAGTTTGAAGAATAACAAGTCCAATGGGAGCCGTTTTAGTCGCAGTCGATTAGGGTACAACCGTTTAGGGCGCAGCCGAGTAGGGCACAGCCGGTTTAGGGCACAACCGAGTAGGACATAGCCGGCAGCAATGGTGATGGTCCAGCAGGGCGTGTGTAAGCAAATATGGCTGCAGTAGGGTATGTTACGTTGATAGAGATGGTGATGGCCGGCCTAGGATACTCACAAACCAACACAACCTTCAACATAACAAGTCAAGCACAATCAGTTTCAAGAACACAAGAAGAAAGCTCCAAAAATTCAAAACTGACACGATAAGAAGGAAAGATACAAGATCGATCCGTCGTCAACCGGACCTCTGATACCAATTGATACGGGACAGACCCGACGTTGGCTCGATCTAGATGACGGAAGGAAGGGAAAGACGCAGAACGGCAAGATCAAAGCAGCCGCCTAGGGTTGTTCATGTGCCGCGTGGCCTGCGAACAAAAAGGGAACAAAAGAAGACGCTAAACTGAATACGAAGGTACGGAAATTAAAGGAAAGGTACGATGTAGATGAACACGACACAAACGACGTGGAAACCCTTGATTTCGGGATCAAGAACCACCAAGAACGATGCAACGAACTCAGCCCCTTACAACCTCACACAGCCGACTTAGAACATCGACAGCACGAGGAGGATGCTTATGGAATCTCACGAACACCAAGAACCTGAGAGCAATTGACACACGCGAAACGACTAAGCCAAATCTGATCACAATAACTCTTCAATCAAAACTCGGTTTTGATTGAAGATGAAATCTGAAAACAAGTGTTTTTCACCAATAATAATCTACCTAAAAAGTAATAGAAAGAGCCTTTAAATAGTTTTCAGCTCTTAAACAAAAGACACAATAAAATCAGGGAATAAAGCCCAATGGGCTACTTAAAACACTCAATCACTCAGCAGGCCTTAAAAAACCTCATTCCTCAACGAGAGACATGGAATGGTGCTGGAAACGTGTTTAGGAGCAGGAGTAGCGGCGTCATGTGCGGGTCTGGCCGAGTCCGGTGCTTTGGCGTCGTTGCTCTCTTGCTTACTTAAGAGCCAAGCCTCGTTATGAACACTTGTAGCCAATAAAATCAGCAAGCCCTCAGTCTCATGCTCAATCTTCTTAGCTCGGGAACGTGTGATAGCTCCCTCATACTCCGGAGATGCTAACTCGGATGGTCCCTCATCAAGAGAACTGTGGTGCCTCACAACGAGACATCCTATCTCGTATCCTCGTCAACGTCGGGCAGGTCCCCTGCTTCTGTTGGTTCTCATCCAACAGATCAAGTACAACCTTTAAAGCGTATAGCTCGGTATCCTCATCAAGAAACTAGATGTCCAACCCTAGCCAAGTTGGATCCCTCTGAAGTTGAGGCTGAACTATCAGTCTCGCAATCGCCTTCTCTCGAGGCGTCTTCATACTCAGGGCGTCGGCAGCAACGTTTGCATTCCTTGGGTGATACAGAATCTCAAAGTCAAAAATCCTAGGTTAGCTCAAACCATCTACGCTGGTGGTTATTCAATTCCCGTTGCGTAAAACTATACTTTAGACTCTTATGGTTTGTGAAGATCTGACATATAGCAGCACCATACAGGTAATGTCTCCAGATCTTCAAAGCATGAACTCCCGCTGCTAACTCCAGATCATAAGTCGGGTAGTTCCCCTCATACGTCTTCAACTGTCAAGACGCATATGCAGTAACTCTGCCCCTTTGCATCAACACACATCTTAGCCAAGATTGAAACATCATCATACTACATGAAACCACCAGTGCCCTATGGTTGTGCTAACATAGGAGTAGAAGTCCATCTTCCTTTAGCTCCTCAATCGATAAGAACACGGCTCGGACTATACAAATCAAATAGTCTTCTCAACAGACTGATACATGATCGGGCTATCATATTATACTCCTCCTAGATAGCGATAATATTTGGTTACTCCGAAAAGGCTACTTTAGAAAGTTACGAACCTCATCCGGTGATATCTAGGTCTCCACTCTTATCTGGAAAACTCAGAAGTTCCTTGTAACAAATCTATCAATTCATCCTTGTGGGGTAATGAACACTCATTCTTAATAATCATTTTACTTCTCTCGAAAATTCGCGCACAGCCACAACATTCCTTCTTCCATATGAAAACATGGATATATTCAAAATCATTCAGATGCTCCAGCTCTAACTTGATGCCGGAATCCACGGTCTTCCATACTAAAGAATAGATGGTATATCAAACATACTCACAAATCCTCGTATTACCAAGACTCTCATATTCCTCATTACATGCATCAGAAGGCCTAATGGGCTCACGCAATGAGCCTCGTTATTGATAACAATACACATCCGTCAAGATCTCTATCACAAGAAAGGTCACAATCTAATCCATCATAAAAGTGGTCAATATGGTCCATCTATCATAGTTCAAACTACACTTATAGCGATCTACTCGATCCACTACTTCCTGACGTTCAAAGACATAACAAAGAAGTCTACAAGAGAAAATCACAAGTCCTGTATAACTAGGCTAACACACATCTCGTGGGTATCTCTGACCCCAAAACAAATGAGTAACCCTAAGTAAAGGGTACTCCCTATATCACATCTAAACCCTCGTTCAACACATACATCAAAATGAGGGCATAACACCAGCACCAAAAGAACTCAAAAAGGTAAACCCTTACTAAGAATGGTAACAGAAAACAACTAACGTTAACAACTCCACGACATCTCACCGTTATAACTCGAGTCTACGCTCTTCAGGTATCATTGACGTCATCTTCATGATCTCTGCCTCTACTCCATCTACACCAAAAAGAGGAGAGTCCAACTAAGAAGGAACACTGCCTTGCTGACAAAAGGGAGCCAAATGGCCTAGTTCACCACATGTGAAGCAAGGTATCGGTGCTAAAGAACACTCAGAGCGCAAATGGCCTGGATCAATACAGTTATAACACGGTCATCCCGTCTTCACAACTTGTGGGGAGAAAGTAAACTCAATCTTCTTCGTTCAGCCTTAGTAACCTTAACATGGGAGAAAACTTGCTAATACGGTATCTTGTTTTATCGACCGAAAATTGATCGATGTCCGATCTAACTACAGGTAAAACACGTCACTAAAGGTCTCTTACACTTCGGTCGTAGGTGTCCAGTCTCCCCACAGTTGAAACAAGATCTCATCCCACCAGATGTCCATGTGGACAAGGGATCACTCGAACGTCCATGTGCCAGACTCCATCTAACACCTGAAGGATCTACTTTATCACTTACTAGTTCAGTTCGTTGTTCCTTCTTTGATCCGGAAGCTTCAGTAGGTCCCACCGATGTTGGTAAACCCAGGGTAGGTCTACCTGCTCTTGCAGTTTCCTCCCGTAGACATATATATTCTCGAAACTCGGATCTACTAATCATGACATAGTCTATCTCCTCTGGTCCAATCAGTGTTGTAGACAGATTGACGGTGAAAACTTGTCCCTGACCTATTACTACTGAAGGGAGAGGGGGTGTACCCCTACCTCGTCCCACTACAGATGTAACTCTAGTATGAGCCATTTGTAGGGTATACATACCTAATCTTATATGGCTATATATATGCCATATATATATATATATAACACATACACATAATCCATAATACATTTATATACATATCTATACTGCTGAGATCTACGGAAGAGGTGACGACTTCTCGTACATTCTATTCAAAAACAACTTTTAAAACCAAAATCTTTTGAAAAAGTCAGACCCCTTTCGGGTTCCGTTTATTTTATCCATCCGACCTCATTGCAGGTACCTAGTGTCATTGTTGTCAACCTAAGGATCTGATACCAACTCTGTAACACCCCAAATCCGCGGGACTTGGGTTGCCACATTGGGTTAGGATCTCATAGTGGATCCTAACCCTAGCCTGACAACAAGTTCAATGGACCTTACAACATGGAACTGACAAATATAAAACAAATACATAAAATTGTAGAAAATTGTACATCCAACAGTATACAAGATCATAGCCGAGTATAAAACATCATCCTCACACAGGAGGTATACAAATTATCATCCTCACGCAGGAGGGAAATATAAGCATCCCCAAAACCATAACTACCTAATGTACGAGAGTCCTCGGCCTGTCACCATTCAAGATCACTCAGCAGCTCACCTATCCTGCAAGCCATCTACAACATGGTATGAAACCATTAGCTAACCATACGTATATAAGTTAATGCATAAGCACAAGCACAAATCATGAAAGATAAACACATAATCATGTTGTCACACATTTACCCATTTTATCATCTTTATATAATAGTCATTCACTCAAATCGTATATATATAGATATATGAAACTATGTGACACGAGGAACGTATCATCCTCGCCTCTGGGCTTGCTAGCCAACTGTAGTAGTATTGGTCACACAACCCGTGGACCCTATGGGAGTGGATTGCGCCATTCTTGTAAAGCCAGTTTGGCCTGACGTCAGAGAACGTCCCAGACTCCACGGCGGGATGAAAGGGAAAGGTTATCACAGGCACACATACGGGGCAATAAATAAAACATAGGTCGGTAATAATTGACATCACATGCTATCATATCAAGCATATAACGCACACACCACTCATGCAATCACCCAATATAAGGATGATAGCTAAGTAAGTCCTACGGACTTACCTCAACCTCATACAAAACTCAACCACGATCAACCTCCAATCCCGAGAGGGACACTGCCTAATAACAAGGCATAAAGATATATCAATACTCCTATCAATAAAAAAGGTCTCACCTAGACCCAATGGACCCATAAGGATCTTAATTAATCTATAAGCATCACAACCAACTAATCCTCAATATATCAACATAACTCACAATTCCTTAAATCTCAAGTTAGTATCAAATCAACATTCCTCAATCTCAATTCTAATCCAAATTTAATTAACTAACCTTTAATTAATTAATTAATTAAATTTTTCTAAAATAATGTTTTACGCGCAGGCAATTTCTAAACCCACTTGTCATCAGATTCATCAAAACAACAACCCATAATCACTAGAATAATATAACAACCATAATAATATTTCTAATTATCCCTTTTGACAAGCCTAAAGTCAATTTAGGCCAAATCACAATACGGAAAACAAATAAATTCATTACTTATTCGTTACTAATCCGATTGACGATCTGAAAGAAGATTCGGAATCACAACGACGTAGGCTACGCATGGACAAATAAAATCAACCGGAATCTGAGCGACGAAACTTGCCTGGTGACATATATGCTCGACCAACTCTTCATCTGCTCGGAAATGCAAAAACTCGGTACCGATATGAAGAGAATGAAGAGAGAAATCCAGAAACTCAAACGGAATTGAAATCGGATTTAAAATGGAGAGTAGATCTGAGTTTGAAGCTTGAGAGAAATCAGAGCTTTTACAAGGAAACGTGAAAGGAAATGAATTAATAAAGGATTTTCCGCTATTTATAGTGAAGACGATAATTATCCTTTAGCGAAGTTGATAATTATCTTTTAACCGATCCAAAGGCGGGTCGAACCCCCTTCTCCAAACTTCTCGAGATTGGAATAATAAATCTGGAATATTGTAGGGATAACTATTCCACAATTGCCTCGGAAAACGTGTATTCCTAAGCCGTCTTTCTTAGCCGGTAAGAAACGAAATAGCGATGTCCTGATCATTTCTCTTAACTACATTTTTATTAATTGGAGCTCTTAAATGCTACAAATAACACCGGAGGGTAAAAATAATTACCCGGGGAAAAAGTGAAAATTTCCCCATACTTCCAAAATTATTATGTCAAGAACATAACGGTGGGACTCATACTCATTACTTACACAATCTTCGCGAGTTATAGGTCAATTACTATCAATGATTAAGTTAATTGATAGCATGTATTATAGTCTATATTTTGGGGCTAGTTTAGACGTTTTATCTTCATAAATCTGCATGTATGGATGTGTATTCTTTGATTGTATTGTTGTTTTGTTTACCTTTGCGGAAATCGAGGTTTACACCTAATTCCGTTGTAATTGTAGGTAAAATGGCACGTTTTGCATCGAAATGGAGCTAAGCAAGCTAAGGAGTCATTGGAGCTACATTCTGGAGCCTCAAGAAGATCTCAGAAAGCATGGAAATGATTAAGAAGATTTACTTTGGACCAGATTCGAGAGATTTCACATTTAGTTGAGATTCACCTCGGTCAGCTACAGTACCACCTCGACCGAGGCGATCTTGAGGAGCGTCCCGACCGAGCCGAACACCCTGTCGTCGGCGAGATCTTTATTTTTGGCTGAGATCTTCTATTTTTCAAAGGAGGATATCTTATATTTTTGGCTCGATGTTTGGAAGGAAGATATTATTTTTGGCTGATTTATTTGGAGAGATAGAGATACATTTTATAGGAAATTATCTTTATAAGATATTTTATCTTTGGAAGATAATTCTCCTATATAAAGGGTTGGATTTTCTACAATTCAACCATCTACGGATCACCCATTATCTTCGGATCATCATATGCTGAGAGCATCCAGCAATTAAGGGATTTTCTGGAGTTTTGAAGGAAGTTTGAAGGAAGTATTGAAGGATTAAAGTTCAAGGAAGGAAGGAATCATAGTTGGAGTTGGCTTTTGAAGGAGTTTTTAAGATTTTCTTAGATTGCTTTGGGTTTGTTGTCTTTATTGAGTTGTGATTGAGGAACGCTTGTTTGTTGATTGTTTGATTCAATTATTGAGACCTTTTTCTTAAGATTTTCTTGTTCGAATATTGATTCCTTTCCCATTAATTTGATTATTATTATTATCATGATGATTGTTGGTTAAGTTTCTTATGCGATTCTAAGGTGATTGACTGAAAGTTGTGGCAAATACGATGATAGAATGATCTTAATCCCAGCAGGACCTTGAAAGCTCGAGTCTTTATCTTAACCGTAGAACACCTCGCTCAGTCATTGAACATCTCGGCCGGGGTGGAATATTACTAAACGAGGTGGACCTTTCCTGAACCTTATCTGAGTTAAGTGTTTATGTTTGCCAAATCCTATCCTTATTACACCTTTCCTGGTTCAATGCTAGCCTAGGATGAGACTTACCCGGTGATTCCTTTGTTTGTTTACCCAAGATCATGAGTGTAGGTAATAAAGGTTTATCCTTTATTGGGGTTTGAGTGTGCCATCATCCCTTCTTTGAGAGTTAGCCTGAGACTTACCCGGTAAAGGTTGATTCTATTCTCTTGGGTGGTGTGTTGGTTTGAGATTATAGTTCCTTTCCTTAGTACCTTGAGACTTACCCGGTAAAAGAAGCTTTGGTTTGGGATAGTGAGTAGTGAGACTTACCCGGTGATCTATTCCCACCTTAGAAACACCTTCCCTTTGAAAACCTCAGCTTTGTCCGCGTTATCCTTTGAGATCTTGAGTCGGAACCACAAATGAATGCTTTAATCCCTAGAATCCGCATTTCCCTTTATCTGACTTTATATCATCTTTGATTGTTTTAATTCTTAGTCATTAGCATATTTGACAACCTGATTCCGTGCTTTGTTTCAGCATTGTCCCTGTGTTCGACCCTTGGAATTCTTGCTTTTATTACAATTGATCTGTACACTGCGGGTTCGCATATTGTTCAAACATGCTTCTTGGGTTATAAATTTTAAAGCTTGCACACACCTTTTGGAGCGAACAAGTTTTTGGCGCCGTTGTCGGGGAATTGGTCTAGACCAAGCCGGTTTCGGTTGTCTTTCGGGGCAATTGCCCTTGTTGCATTTGACTACTCTACTTGAGTGTTTTCGCAGGATCTTTCCTTCGGTTTATGCGAAGAACTCGTGCTGGAAAGGAAATCGTTCCTTACTATCCCGAACTAGAAAAGACGTACAAGCGAAGATGAAGAGAAGCTAAGATGGCCAATCAAGACGATTGCGATCTTGAAGTCGAATTGAAGGAGGCATTGGAACAGCTACGCCTCAATAGAGAAGAACTGCAGCGAGAGAGAGAAGAGACTCGCACCAGAACAGAAGGAATTGAAGCAGATATGGCCGCTCTAAGGGCCTAGTTTCTGCCTCGACCGATCCCAGATCCTCGACCGAGGCAAGACCCAATTCATGTTGCCCCGGCCGATGTACACCTACCATCTCGGATGCCTATCCGAGATGTTCTTTTTGCTGGAGTTCCACAAACCCTAGGACAGAGGATGGACTCTAATCAGCAAGTCAGGCGTCCAGGAGTCAACCTAGGTGATCCAGCTGAGCATGATTATGAACTTTGACCGCAAGTTCTAACTATGATCCGACAATGTCAATTTGGAGGTTTAGAGAGCGAGTCTCCGCATCAGCATTTGTAAAACTATGAGATTCTGATGAAGACTTTGCGACCTTCAAGATTGGAGAATAACAACTACAAGTTGAGGTCTTTCTATTTCTCTTTGAAAGACAAGGCGATTGCTTGGTATCAATCTCTTCCGGCCAGAAAGATCAACACTTGGGAAGAGATGACGACGGAGAGTTTGTCCAAGTCATGAGAGAGATTCAAGGATATTCTATTGGATTGCCCACATCATGGGATTCCAAAGATCGAGTTGCTGGAAATTTATTTCAAAGGTTTGGATGGAGCGATGTTCGCCCCTAAACGTGTGTGCAAATAAGCTTTAATTATAAAACTAGAATCAAGCAAGCGAACCCGCAGTGTACGGATCGATATAGTTAAGCAAGAATTCCAGAGTATCGAACACAGGGATTTGGGTGGGAACAAATTTAATTACAGATTATCAAGCGAGTAAATATGAGAGGTTTTGCAAATATTGGGGAAAACAACAATCCTAAAGATCCAAGTATCCAGTTGTGGCAATCGATTCAAGACTTTCTATTTATATAAAGACAGAGTTGAGATATGCAAAGGTATACTAGTGTAAGGTGATCGTACGGTGAAGTTCCAAAAACCTTATATGACTCACCTACAAGACACTCTCTATACAGGTTGTTGAGGCTTCAATATAGAAAGGTTCTAAAGATAAGAATTAATGTCAAATACCCAAACTTGTAATCCAAGGATCAAAACTAACTTAACCGATTGAGGTTGTGACACTCATAATCGAGGTAGAGGTTGTTGAGGCTTCACTACCACCTAGAAGAGGCAAGCCAAGACTAAGTTAAAGCTAATCTTTAACTTTGGATTAAAGTAAAAGCAGGTTCGTAAACTTAAGGGAAATTACGGGTGGATCTTGAGATTCCACGGTCGTGGAACTCAAGAACAAACCGTGATTTAGGGTTCGTCGACGATTCTATCTAACTCTCAGGGTCTAATCCGTTTACAATCGATCAATCATTATCTAATCCACAACTATCAACCCTTCACCTTAGAATTGTTAAGGGTTTTTAGCCAATAACCGTCATGTTGATATCAAATTCAAGAATTATAAGATTGAAAGATGAGAACTTCCGAAAACTTCCAATAAACTCCAAACTAATCTCAAAGTCACAATCAAGAACAAATAATATCACTAATTCCAGGATAGAACAATCAACACAATCTTAGATAAGAAGGAAGAACGGGATGTCAATCCGTCTTCTAAATCAAACCTAAACAAGAAGAGAAGTCTTCTTGCACAATCTTCCGAATCTTCCGTCAATCCGGAAATCTCAATCGCAATTCTCCACCAAATTGCGAGATTAGGGCAACTCCAAAAGATAAGCGCAAATTACGTCTTTTGCAAAAATTGCAGAAATCTCCAAGTCGCGGCGTAGGCGAAAGTCTCTAAGCGATGGTGCAAACAAGCACGTAAGCGGAGGTGTAAGCGAGGATGACGGAATCTCCCTCCGTCTGTCTTTTTATAGGGCAAGATAAAATATCGGCCCGGCCCAATCTTCAAAAGATCGTGGCTTCAAAATGTGGCAAAAAAGATCGCCAAGATCACGGTCGTGGAAGGTTCCACGACCGTAATTTAGAGCGTGGAAATCAACACGGTTTGGACCATGAATTCCACGACCGTCAAAGCTCCTGGAATGAACCACGCTTCTCCTGCAGGGTTCCACGGCCGTGGAACTAAACGTGGTTCATAGTACGGCCGTATTTTAGAGCGTGGTTTAGGGCAAGAACGTGATTCTTCCCTAGCTTCGTGCATTCCTGAAGTTGACATCCATTTTGCTCCTAAGAATGCCCTCAATGCATGGACATCCTCAATCAACTCGTCTTTGCTTGATTCCGTTCGGAAATGGCTCTCAATCACCTATAATCAACATAAAGCTAGTGTAGACATCCATATCGACAATATAGGCAATCTAGCTCACAAATGCAACAATGTTCAATCAAAGACTATCAATATGAATCAAATATACTTAGAAAACGTGCCTAAAGTATTACAATATTTCATGCTAACAAGCGACTCAATTCAATCTCCAACTACTTTCAGCCGGCACATTCATGGATATGCCGATAGATAAAACTTGGGATTTCATTGAAAAGCAAGCTTTACATATGGAGAAGTAATCCCATCAAGGAACGGAAAATGGAGAAAGGAGAGTTAGCTTCCAGGACACATCATCAAATGGAGATCAACTCACCTTGCTTAGCAATGAGGTAAAAGCGTTGAAGGAGCTTTTAGTAGCTCAAACGTAGAAGGAGCAAGATGGAGGATATCAAGGGAGAAACAACTATCAAGGACCGCGGAACAACAATTACTACAACAATAGAAACTCCAACAACAACAATTGGAGTTCTAATCAACAAAATCCCGGTAACCCTTATTCTCATGCTAATAATGCTTTTAACCCCC
>BSUD01000002.1:86715745-86847166 GCA_033239045.1 Fagopyrum esculentum
CCCCCCCCCCCCCCCCACTTCTTCTTCTACTCCATTGAGAAGCCAGAAGCCTGAATCGAGTTCGTTCTAGCCAGAAAAGAAAGATGCAGTGCTGGAGGCAATTTTGATCGCTCAACGCTATGGAGACATCAATGACTTCATTTTCAAAGGCACAAAAAGCTTTAGAGCAACAATTCTTGAACAAGGCGAATGAAGCGCCAAGAGATCCAGGGAAGCTCCCAGCAAGGACAGAGAGCAACCCTAAGGGACAGATTATGGCAATAACGACACGAAGTGGACTGAAAACTGCATATCTAGTACCTCGGTCGAGCCACGACCAGACGAACACTTCGGTCGAGATGCCAACCGAGGTGGAGCCCCAGAAAGCGAAAGATAAATATGAAGTTTATGTTCCACCTCCTGCTTATAAACCACCACTTCCATTCCCTCAGTCAAGGGCGAGAGCACATCTCGACAAGCATTTTGGTAAGTTTCTAGACCTAATGAATAAACTACACATTAACATCCCTTTCCTTGATGCCATTCTAGGGATGCCCGCCTATGGGAAGTTTCTGAAGGAAATTCTATCAAGGAAGAGGAAGCTGGAAGATTTTGGGGAAGTAAGGATGACATCTAAGTCTTCGGAGCTCATTCAAATCATGAAGGAGAAGATGCCTCCAAATTTGAGAGACCCCGACTCATTTTGCATTCCCATTCAAGTTGGGGATGTAATATATGAGGCGTTGTGTGATCTAGGAGCCAATGTGAGTATCATCCCGCTAGAGCTATGTGAAAAATCGGACTTGGAGAGCCCAAGCCGGTGAAGATAAGGCTATACATGGCGGATCGCTCTATTACCCATCCCGTGGGCATTTTGGAAGACGTTCCCGTCAAGTTAGGTAATTTTTACTTACCTATAGACTTTGTTTTACTTGACATTCCCGCAGATTATCCCGTTCCTATCATTCTCAGGAGACCATTTCTAGTAACTTCGGGCTGCAATGTGGATTGTAAGAACGCCAAGTTGAAATTCAACATTGGTGGAGATCAAGTGGAGTTTGCATTGCTTGCTGCAATGAAAGGAGAGTTGCTGGAGGATGATATCTTCAACATCTATGATGAAGACGAATCAAGAGAATTGGTGAGCTCTATCCTTATTAATGACCCTCTTGAAAGAGTTCTTAGTTTTAGTTTAATGGAGGAAGGTATAAATGTTTCTTGTGATGCTGATATACGGAGCTTAAAAGCATTGGAAGCAGATCCAGGAGCTAAGATTGAGAAACTAATCCAAGAGAAGAAGAGCAATTTAGGCTTCGGTCCCAGTTCCAGTACCTCGACTGAGACACTTTCTAGACCAAGCGATTTGTTCTTATCTGAAGAACATCTCGGTCACCCACATTGGGCCTCGATCGAGGTCACAAGCGAGATGATGACAACTGAGACTTCTTGAAGTCCAGTTCTTCGATCTAAGTCTACTTCATTGGAAGGAGAAAGCACAGATCCCCCTCAAAAAGCACCTCTAGTCGTGGAGCTTAAACCACTTCCTAGTCACTTGAGGTATGCTTTCCTTGGTCCGGATTCTACTTATCCCGTCATCATTAGTGCTTCACTTTCTGAAACTGAATTATCTAATCTGATGCATGTCCTGAGGAAACAACGAAAGGCTTTAGGTTATACTATTGATGATCTTGTTGGTATTAAGCCTTATTTTTGCATGCATAAGATACTAATGGAAGACGATCATAAGACTTCACAGGAACCTCAAAGACGGTTAATTCCGATCATGAAAGAGGTTGTGAAGAAGGAGATTCTTAAGTTGTTGGATGCAGGTATCATACTTCCCATATCGGATAGCAAGTGGGTGAGCCCGGTTCATGTAGTTCCGAAGAAAGGAGGGATGACCATTGTGACGAATAAGAACAACGAGTTGATTCCAACTAGGACCGTTACGGGCTGGAGGATGTGCATCGATTACAGGAAGCTGAACGTGGCCACTCGGAAGGACCACTTCCCACTTCCCTTCATCGAACAAATGCTTGAACGGTTAGCTCAACACTCCCATTTTTGCTATCTAGATGGTTATAGTGGCTTCTTTCATATTCCTATCCATCCGGATGATCAAGAGAAGACCACTTTCACTTGTCCATGGGGGAGATTCTCTTATAGGAGGATGCCATTCGGATTGTGTAACGTACCCGCTATCTTCCAGCGTTGTGCAATGGCTATCTTTTCCGAATACATTGAGGAGATCATTGAGGTATTTATGGATGACTTTTCGGTATATGGTTCCTCTTTTGATAATTGTTTAGCTAACCTTTCTCTAGTGCTACAACGTTGTGAAGACACTAATCTTGTTCTGAATTGGAAGAAGTGTCACTTTATGGTTAGCGAAGGAATTGTTCTAGGACACCTCGTTTCCAACCGAGGTATTGAGGTCGATCGAGCTAAGATCGAGACTATTGAGAAACTTCCTCCCCCTTACTGTTAAGGGTGTGCGGAGTTTTCTCGGGCATGCAGGTTTCTACAGGAGGTTCATCAAGGATTTCTCAAAAATCTCTAAACCACTCACTAATTTTTTGAATAAGGATGTTGTTTTTGAGTTTTAGCAGGAATGCCTTGATGTTTTTTACATGATAAAGGAAGCGTTGATTACCGCTCCTATCATTCAACCTCCCGATTGGACCTTGCCCTTTGAGATCATGTGTGATGCTAGTGATGTGGCCGTAGGAGCGGTACTTGGACAAAAGAAGGATGGCCGGATCAACGCTATTTACTACGCTAGCAAGACGCTAGATGAAGCTGAACTAAACTACGCCACCACCGAAAATGAGCTCTTGGCGGTTGTATATACTTTTGCGAAGTTTCGCTCTTACTTAATGGGAGCGAAAGTTATTGTTTACAGCGACCACGCAACCATCCGTTACTTGCTCGCTAAGAAAGATGCTAAGCCGCGTCTTATTCGTTGGATTCTCTTGCTTCAAGAGTTTGACCTAGAGATTCGCGATAAGAAGGGATCCGAGAATTGTGTTGCGGATCACCTCAGGCGGCTACCTCCCTCCTTGCTTGAGAAGGATGACCAACCCATAGATGATTCATTCCCCGATGAGCACTTGCATTTGTTGGAACGTTGGATAGACTTCTTTATCTCACCCCATGATGAAGGTGAAGTATGGGGTGGCGACACCTTCCAGCATGTTTAGGGATGATGTACGGTCCAGCTAGCGACCTTAAATCAAGCGCTTATTGGGAGGCAACCCAAGGTATTGCTTTCTTTTCCCTTTTTCTAGCTTAGTTTTAGATAGTTTGCTTTGCTTTGCTTTGTTTTTGGCGTCCTCTAGACAAAAACCAGGTACTTTCTAAGGAAGCATTACAACTCAGGAGCTACACTGGAAGGATAGAAGTTCGAGAAAATGAGAAGACGGATTTTGACTGAGACACATCTCGGTTGCTGTCACAGTACATCGACCGAGATGTTTTTGCCAACCGAGGCGGCTAGGTTTGACATCCAGTCAGACACCTCGGTCTGGTCGGGACCACCTTGACCGAGGTGAAATCAAAATCAGAGAAGGGTATAAAAGGCGAGACGGTTTTCTCTCTCTCCTCATTTTCCCTCCCAGAGCTAACCTCGACCGCGGCGTGCCCTAACCTCAAATCTTCGATTCTCGCTCATTTCTTGCGATTTTTGGTTCGATTACACCGGAGGAATCAAGAGGATTGGTTTTCAAGCATCAAACAGCGAGAAAAACGCTCCGAATCTGCAGAATCTGGGTATTTCGTTCGAAAACCCTAACTCTTTTTCTTCTTCTGATTTAGGACAGATCTGGCTTTGGTTGCCACTATCTCTTGTTGGAAAAGATATAAGTACCCCTTATGAAGTATTTGGTAGTGATTTGGGGGAAAATAACTTGCAAATTTGAGAGTTACGATCGAACAGCCCTTTGCCTCGGTCTGGTCGGCTATGGCTCGGCCGATGTGATTGTCAGAGCAACCGAGGTGTTCTTCTGTCAGAAATCATGAGTAGCAGATCTAATCGCCAGCTGGTCTTGAGAGATAGACCCAGTAGTTCTTCTCCTTCTTCTGCATCTCAACGTACGATTCCGGTTATTTATGAGCGTTACCAAGCTGATTTTGATTGTATTTGCGGGCGTCCTATTGTTGCCCCGCGTTTTCTGGACGTTGCTGCCTTCGAGTGCCTCCACGTGGCGGAGGACTTGAGGAATATGATATCCATGGTGGGACTAGAGGATTTTATGGAGGTTCGAGCGTCTGCTTACTTAGAACCGACCATGGAGTTTGTGCGTTCTGTCACTCACGTGCCAGAGCGCAATAGTATCAAGTACCGGTTACTGAACCGGAACTACATCGTGCCCATGGATCAGTTTAGAGAGATCTTTGGTTTCCCTACCCCCACAGTTTGTGATTTTCCTTCCCGAGCTGTAGCTAGAGATTTTAGGGCGAGATAGCCCATGTGGTGGAGCACAGTGATAGGTGGAGACCTGAAGATTCTTGAGAGCGCATCATTTTCCACCTCGCCTTCCGTCTAGCTCATAGGATATTCAGCGATATACTTCTGGCGTGTATTGAGACGCCCCAGAAAGTCAGGCAGGGTGAGCTTCTGATTATGTTCTGCATGGTGACAGGTGGAGTGCCTGATTTTGCTGGTATGTTTGCTGAGGACTTGCATAGGATCAAGGGAATGTCCAAGGGAGACATTTGTTGTGGAGGCTTGGTAACCCACATTGCTACAACTATGGGTCTAGATCCGTCTCCTTGTACAATGACCACGGCTGCGAAGCCGCTGGGATTACAGGAGATGATCACGAGGCGTATCCTCGTCCCTCGTGGTCTCAGCACGCCCTACGTCGTTATGCCATGGGAGAGATGACGGCTCCACAAGGCATTTTATGGTCCTCCCAATTCTCCGTCTTTGACCGGCAGTATTGGTCCGCCGCTTGGTTTCCTTACATGCATGATTCCAGAGACGCTGCTGTTGATGATGAGGATGATTATAATGGAGGAGCGGCCATGGAGACCGGTACTGATAACGGCGGTCCTAGTATACCAGTTGTCGACCTTGATGACGAGGCGACGTAGGAGGAGCCAACACCACCACCACCTCAGCTGATGAAGGATCATCTAAGCTAACTCCATCTTCACCACCTCAAGGAACTCTAAAAAGAGCACAAGCTAAACGTCAAGTTGAGATGGATGCTCTTTTCCTAAAAATGGTCCATGAAGCTCAACCAAGTCCACCTTCATCAAGTCTAAGGACCATCTTGTGGATCAGCCACGAACACATCCCAAGCAAGATGATTAATGGAGCTTAAATTGTATTTTTAGTTGCTGGGCAGGCCTTGGGACGCATTTCAAAGGACATACGGAGGCCTTGAAATCAGATACAAGGGGTTTCACGTGTGTGCATGTGCATGGCTGGAACATTCATTTAATATGTGGACGTGAGAGGCTGAATAGGAGAGTTTAATTAGGCCCAATTGTGTTCTATGTTTGATGGGCTTTATTTAACTATCTCTCAATGTAATTATTGTAACTAGTTTCTTTTTTCTGTTTTAGAAGAAAAGGCATAGGATGTATATAAAGTCTTTTCTCTCTTCTTTTGTAGTTAGACAAGTTTTATACAAGTTTTGCTGAGAGCATTTCAGAATTGAATCCAAGAGAATTCAATCATTCTTGTCTCGTGAGTTTGTGTGTGTGATTTGGCTTTCTCGTTCTTTTGTATGTGAATCTCCTTCGGGATTGGTGTTGCAAGTCGAACAAGGCACCCTCTTCGTGCTCTTGATTCTCAGATCGATTGTGTGGAGTTGTAAGAAGCGGGATCGAATCGTCACTGGTTTGGTTCTTGGATCTCAAATCCAAGGGTTCTATCATTGTTCCTTTCGGTTCTTCTTGTCCCTTTTTGTTTTCTTGTTTTCATTGCTGTCCTTATTTGTTAATTTTGTGTGTTCTTCATTCTTTAGAACAGGTCGTTCGTCTAGATCCGTTCATCGCGGCTAATCCCTGTATCATCAGCGCAGATCACGCCGTAGGTTCAGAGATCCCGAGGCACACCAGAGGATTGATGACCTCACTGATCAGATGGTCGACGCTTACGTTGCCCTGACCGTTCACATGCACGAGCGTTTCGAGGACCAGCGCCGAGATATTGAGGGTTGGACGCATCAGATTTTGGAGAGTCATCACTATACTAGACGTATGATGGATATCCAACACCAGCCGATAATGGACTATCCCTTTGATCCGACCAGTACCCCTACATCCCACATCCACCACCGTCACCAGCTGCCAAGGATTAGAGCTGTATGGATCTTCTTTCTTTATTTATTATGCAGTTCAACTAGGTCCGGTGAATATTTTGTTTCTTTAGACTTATATTTGACCCATTGGGACAATGTGTCCCAAATATGGGGTATATTGTGGATGTATTACTTGACTTAGGTGTGTATGTTTGTATGACTTCTTCGGATATTTATGATCTTATTCTACTTTACTTGGCTTTATATGTTTATCTGCCATTACATGCATACATACAGGTTTTTGTTTCAAAAAAACGTCGAAAACTGGTTTGAAATTTTTTTTTATTGAGCTCGACCGGGATGTTCTTGATTGGACGAGGTAGACATCTCGGATAACGTCAGAACACCTCGACCGAGGTAAGTTCTTAACTAAGAGTATTTTCGAAATGATTTTGTTCTTCTTCTCTGGATATGACCTCAATGATGATTCTGTTTGTAGATTGGTTTTGAAATCTTTATATGCTCGAAAGGTTTTATGATATGTTTAAGTTGCAAAATGCTTTGTTTAAAGTTTTAGCATGTTTAATACTTTGTTTTTATCAAAATTATGTTGGATTTGAAGGTTGACACCACATGATGAGTTCTATCACATTCTTCCTGGGATGACTAAGACAATTCATTATCTTCTCTTCTCTTCTTCTTCCTGATCATGCTTTAGCCCCTCATATACATATTTGCCTCCCTTTACCTATCCGGGAATTTGGAAGCAAGCAAAGAAAAGCAAGTGAAAGTGAAGTTGAGATGTTGGCTGAAAGTGTTAGAAAGAAATAATTAGGTTTGGGGAAGTCAATCATGATGATGAGTAACTCGACATCATTCACATAGCCGGGTGTTTGTGTCTTGCCAAAGTCGGATTGAGCGATATTCCTAACGGGTCATGGTATGTGCATCAAGGGTTTGAGGCATCTCAAGAAATTGATGATTGCTGATCTCCTAGGCTTTGGTTATTGTGCACCTATGTCCATGCGTCCTAAAAAGTGAAGTAAATAAGCAACGCTTATTGTGGAAGATGTTGAGATTCAAAGAAAGTGAAGTAAGATCCTTTTCCCGGATTCTAGCACCACATACCCTATATACATCCCACCCTGACACGTTTCATGACCTCTTTTGGAAGCCCTTGAGACCTCGAGCATGTTGATTGACTTGGTGATTTAAACTGAATTATACATGATTAATTTCGATAAATATAATTTATTATGCATTCTATGATTTTATGCAAAGATGAACAACTTTCTTATATTCATGAAATATTTTGATCATGTCTTGATTTTATTTGCCACGAAGCATTCTCTTAGAGTGATCTATGAGTGGAGCACACCACCAAATGTTTTGAAATGCTTTATCATTGATTTTTCTGACTTATAATTCATTCTATCTTGTATCTAAGATTTGGAACTTGCTTGAGGACAAGCAAGGAACAAGTATGTGGTATTTTGATAGCATGTATTATAGTCTATATTTTGATAGCATGTATATTCTTTGATTGTATTGTTGTTTTGTTTACCTTTGCGGGAATCGAGGTCTACACCTAGTTTCGTTGTAATTGTAGGTAAAATGGCCCGTTTTGCATCGAAATGGAGCTAAGGAAGCTAAGGAGTCATTGGAGCTATATTCTTGGAGCTTTAAGAAGTTCTCAGGAAGCATGTAAATGATTAAGAAGATTTACTTTGGACCAGATTCGAGAGATTTCACATTCAGTTGAGATTCACCTCGGTCAGATACAGTACCACCTCGACCGAGGTGATCTCGAAGAGCGTCCCGACCGAGGCGAACACCCTGTCGCCGGCGAGATTTTTATTTTTTGTTGAGATCTTCTATTTTTGGAAGGAGGATATCTTATATTTTTGGCTGGATTTCTGCAAGGAAGATATTATTTTTTGCTGATTTATTTTGAGAGATAGAGATATATTTTATAGGAAATTATCTTTATAAGATATTTTATTTTTGGAAGATAATTCTCCTATATAAAGGGTTGGATTTTCTACAATTCAGCCATCTACGGATCACCCATTATCTTCGGATCATCATATGCTGCGAGCATCCAGCAATTAAGGGATTTTCTGGAGTTTTGAAGGAAGTTTGAAGGAAGTATTGAAGGATTGAAGTTCAAGGAATGAAGGAATCATAGTTGGAGTTAGCTTTTGAAGGAGTTTGTACGATTTTTTTAGATTGCTTTTGGTTTCTTGTCTTTTCTGAGTTGTGATTGAGGAACGCTTGTTTGTTGATTGTTTGATTCAATTATTGAGACCTTTTTCTTAAGGTTTTCTTGTTCGAATATTGATTCCTTTCTCAATAATTTGATTATTGTTATCATGATGATTGTTGACTAAGTTTCTTATGCGATTCTAGGGTGATTGGCTGAAAGTTGTGGGAAAGATGATGATAGAATGATCTTAATCCCAGCAGGACCCTGAAAGCTCGAGTCTTTATCTTAACCGTAGAACACCACGCTCAGTCATTGAACATCTCGGCCGGGGTGGAATATTACTGAACGAGGTGGACCTTTCCTGAACCTTATCTGAGTTAAGTGTTTAAGTTTGCCAAATCCTATCCTTGTTACACCTTTCCTTGTTCAATGCAAGCCTAAGATGAGACTTACCCGGTGATTCCTTTGTTTGTTTACCCAAGATCATGAGTGTAGGTAATAAAGGTTTATCCTTTATTGGGGTTTGAGTGTGCCTTCATCCCATCTTTGAGAGTTAGTCTGAGACTTACCCGGTAAAGGTTGATTCTATTCCCTTGGGTGGTGTGTTGGTTTGACATTATAGTTCCTTTCCTTAGTACCTTGAGACTTACCCGGTAAAAGGAGATTTGGTTTGGGATAGTGAGTAGTGAGACTTACCCGGTGATCTATTCCCACCTTAGAAACACCTTCCCTTTGCAAACCTCAGCTTTATCCTCGTTATCCTTTGAGATATTGAGTCGGAACCACAACTGGATGCTTTAATCCCTAGAATCCGCATTTCCCTTTATGTGACTTTATTTCATCTTTGATTGCTTTAATTCGTAGTCATTAGCATATTTGACAACCTGATTCCGTGTTTTGTTTCACCATTGTCCTTGTGTTCGACCCCTTCAATTCTTGCTTTTATTACAATTGATCCGTACACTGCTGGTTCGCATATTGTTCAACCATATTTCTTGGGTTATAAATTTTAAAGCTTGCACACACCTTTTGGAGCGAACATTAATAATCAACATTAATTAGAATTCAAAAATCCTAGCCATTACACAAAATCTAGCTCCATAGCCTCCTTAGTTGTTTATGCTCCATTTCCACCCTTAATGTGCCATATTCCCTACAAATACAACAAAACGTAGTGTAGACCTAGATTCTTGCAATTAAACGGAATAATTACATAAATGCTACAAGTACGTATTCATGCATGCAAAATTATGATGAGAAAACAACAAAACCATGCCCGAAATATAGACAGTAATTCATGATATCATGAGCCACCGCCCCTCCGGCGTGTCACCGCTCCTGTGTCTTGTTGCTTCCGTAGGTGCGTTTGTCCACACTACAAAAAATAATTAGATTGGCGATGAGCTTTTGCGACGGCATGTACTTACCGACGCCATTGATCATTTTTTGCGACGACAACGACAGCTCGCGTTAGCGTCGTTCGGTTCGCGTCAGCGAAACCATCCCGGTGCTAATAATCTAAGTATCTAAATTTTTTTTTAATTTGATAATTTTTTGATTTTTTTATTTAGAAACTTAAACGACAATCACAAACCTAATTCGTCATCGTTCTCTCTTCCAAACAACCTTTCTCTTCTCTTCTACCACACAACATTTCTCTTCTCTTCTTTAGAATATTTTGGTTTATTACTAATCCATCCTCGTTCTACTTGTCTTCTTCCAGATCCGTCTTTGTGTACCTGAGCCGCATCTCCTCTTCAGATTCGATCCTCTCTCATCCTATCACCACACAACTTCACCGGCTCTCAGTTCGATCCTCTCTCACCCAACACCGGACTCAACGTGCACCGAATGAAAACTCCATATGCAGTATGTCTACTTCTCTCAATGTAATTTGAGTTTTTGAAAGTAACCCTTACCAATTGCATAAAATTAGGGAATCTGAATTTTTGATACAAGGCTCTCTAAAATTAGGGAAGAATCCCCTTTTCTACATTGTCTCCCATGACCGTTGCTCCCAATCGACAAAACGTCGATAGCTTCCCACGCCATTAACACCATCCAGTCTCGGAGTACACAATTGGATTTGGAATTCTGAAGTTGTGAAAAGATTTATGCTAATTTGCAAATTTGAGGTTTGACTGTTGAGATGCTTGCTTTTCAAATCTATTTTAACAAGTGAATCTACTTTTGTGTTGAGCTAGCAAGATTGTTTGATTGCTGGTGTTAAGATATGCTAATTGTAAAACTAGATTGTTAGTTGGTTGTAATTTTCTCTAATATATTTCTACTGACATTGACTTGGTTTGTGAGGGGTAGGTTGAGATACAAGTTTGTGTTCCTTTATTACCTTAATCTACTTAATAAAAAAATGATGCTTAGAGTAGCAAAATTTGATTTTCCATGTCTATACTAACTTAATCTCTAGTGTGTGATCTGTTTGGATTAGTGGAAGTAGCTAGACAAAGTCCTAGGGGTTTTACAATAATTTTACTAGAAACAATCATTGTGTTGAACTAGTGCTTTTGAAATCATTTGAATTCAATTTACGTTTTTTTTTGTTGAACTACTTGTTGAAATTGTAAGATACTAGGAACAATCATTGCATTTGTAGAAACTGCATCAAATAATCTCTATCCCTTCCTAAACTATTTGTCTTTCTTCAAGTAAAATACATCATAAACATATTTTTCTTCTCTTTCTAGTTAAATGCTTCTTCATAGTTCATCTGATTGACCTACTTGTTTCTTTTTAGGAATGATAATCCTAGGCAGGCAAGAATCCATTGGCTTGAGTCACCTTTTGCTTTCTAAACACTGGTTGTGTCAATGCAATGTTGGAATGAATAGAACTGTTTTATGACTTGAAATGATTGTTTCTGTACCCCAATATGCGTCAAGCATACTGCACACTATTAGGTATTCGATGAAGAAGATTTGCTTGTGGTTTGATGGCTTTTCACTAAATCTTGGTATAATTGTGGTTTTTTGGACCATTAGGGGTTTGATGAAGAAGATTCGCTTGGCTAAGCAAACGGAGAAGTTCAAGTGTACTGCACACCAGGAGGTTATCCCTCAAAATTAAACTCTTCCATGCTAAACCTAAAATTGTGTTTTTGAGGATTACAATCAGCAAGAACTTGAATGATCTGTGTGATAGAAAGGTTGAAACCCTGAAGTTTGCTATGAATGTTCACAATTTGTTACTAGTATCATGGTTTATGCAAAATAGGATGATTACTAATTGCATACATAACTCATGATGTGAATACCTAATTGCATGAAACAAAGATAAATGGTAATGCCCTAAAACCAAGTAAGAGTAAAACAAATCCTGAAAAGACATCAAAGTTACAACAACAAAGGGTAATGCCCTTAAACCAAAGAAAGAAGAAAACCTAAATTAATCACAAGCCTAATTGACTTGATTGTAGTTTTTTCATATGAAGCATAAAGAAGTGCATGAAGCAATGAGAGCCTTAACCTTTTGCTATTTTCTAGCATCAACCTATGACAGGAGCATTGATGTTGATTTTCTTGCTTTCTTCATAAACCCAGGCCTCAAATTCATGAATTTAGAAAACCCAAATCTTTTATTCTCAAACTTCAGGGTTTCAACCTTCTGCTATATGTCATGGTGGTCTTGGATCTCCTTCATTTGATTTGACACCATGACATGCAAATCCAGGAAATGAAACTCTAGCAGTTGATGTTTTATTCTTTGCGGTTTCAGTGAATGTGAAAATCATTGTAAAATATACAGAAGTGAAAGGAAATGTTTATAATTACAATGATGATCCCATCAAGAATTTAGATAGAACATAAATTAAACCTTGTATGGATAAAGGAGAAAAAAGCAGTGTAGTGCTAATACTAATGGCGGATTCCTTCGTGCTCCTAAGAATACGTTTACTAATTTTGGTATGCCATGCTTGTATTTCTTGTTACTTCTGTTTTGGTTAAAGTCTAAGTGATGTTTCATGACAATGAACTATCTATTCAGTGTTGCTAATTGGTCTAGTTTTGGTATGCCATGCTTATATTTGTTATTACTTTAATTTATGAATATTCTTGGTAAGTTCATTTTATCATACCTTTCATTTTTTTCAAAGCCTTAATTTTCAATACCTTAATATTTGTTGTTTCTTCAAATGGGTTTGCTGCTGTCATTTGTGTTTTGTTCTCTATTTTTCTATGAAGATTGAATTTGTGTAATTTACCTTATGGAAAAGTTATTTGAACTTGATTTATGTAAATCTTAAACTTCAATCACCTTAAATATATACGTCCATAGCAAATTGTTTGCTCAAAGTCCTTACACGTGCTCATTCAAGAGGAAAATTATGGGTTTGAATTTCTCTTTATTAGCTATTTCATGTCAATAAATAGCTCATGCTAGTTGCATGAAAATTACAACACTTCAATCTTTCCACGTTTTCTTCTTTGTGGGTTTGTATTTATAAGATGTGATTGTACTTTACTTTTACAGTAGGCCTAATATGGTAGTAAAATACATTGATCAGACCCTCCAATTTTTTGTGTACTGTACTTTATGACTTGAAATGATTGTTGACTTCCTATGCTCCTGTTGCTTATGCTACTCTTTGCGTCGGAGAAGCTCCTCTTCCACTGTATCAATAGCTTCACTGAATTCGCCAAAAGATCTAATATCTTATAGTTTTTGTCCAGAGCTGTTCTTGAGTGCAACATAACCGAATGCACAGTCTACACAATACGCATAGTTTGTTCGCGTCACATAGTTTGCTCCAGATAACAAGTTTATGAGAGTCTCGACTCCTAAGTCATAAGTTTCAGGGTGGTGCCGTGTGACTGAAAGGAGATGGAGAAGCGATTTCCAACCCAATGGGGTCTGCACATTTTCAGGGTTGTCATTGAGAATCTTTCTCACTGATTGCATGATTAGATCACAACAAGTGTCCAGGATCTCTTTATCAAACTTCCACATCAAGTTTATGGATTCGAAGATAAGCTCCTCTGGGTACTTGTCGATCCTGTAGGTGGAAAGAAGCCTCACAACAAGTTTGAAGAGGATCAAGATGCCTTTCTCTGCAGAAGGAACAGGGGAAAACATAGGAAACTGAGCTACAACAAGCATGTTGTCATGGTAGGCTGGCCAAAACAAGGAGATCTTGTTGATACTCGACAGACTAGTGCAAATAACGGTGCCATCAAATAAATCTTTAATGTCTTATTTTGGGCTTGAGGATGCCACAATAAAATGTCATTAGAGAAACTACTCAAGAGCGGATGAAGTATGTGAAGCTATTACTTCTCTATGGACAGAACATTAATGCGAATAAATAGGAAATTAGGTGTCTAATTAGTTATTGTGAGTTAAGTAGTATTTTGTTACGAATAAGTGTTTTTTAAAACCGGATTATTTTTTATTTCAATGAATTTGTATCAGTGATTATTTATATTTCATATTAAATATGTATCTTTGAATAGTTAGATTTCATTTTTTTTAATTTTGTTGAACAAAATCGCGACGGGGCTGCTGTCGCAAACAGCCATCGAAGTAGTTTTCGACGTCAGTTTGCCGTCGCAAAAACCTTTACAACGGCCTTTTTGGCGACAAGAGCTTTTCCGACGCAACGCCGTCGCAGAAGACCATAAGCGACGGAAAAATGCTTTTAGCCGACGCTAAGTTCCGTCGCAAAAATAATTATTTTTTGTAATGCCAAGACATACCAAGTGTGGTGTGTGCCCTCCCTTTCCTTATGACTTTAGCTTGAGAGTGAGGCTAGGCTAGTGTGGTTCATGTTGAGCTTGATAATGTATATGTTGAGGTTATGCCTTAGGCATTTTTGAGTTATGATGTGTTATCGAGGTTGGGTTATAGGTTATTTTTTGGATACGGTTATGGGGTGTAGGAGGTGAAAATCTTCTAACCTTGGATAGTGTTTGATGTTGCGTGTGGCTTACTGATGCAGACACTAATCGTTTCCTTGAGGGGAAACTGTGACCACGTGGTTCAGATTTATATTGTGACAGGTAAGTCCATTGGACTTACTTAGTTAGCGGCTATGAGTTTGAATGATTTTGATAGTGGTGTTTGCGCATATGATTGTTGCATTGATAACTTAAACCGGACTATGATGACCATATATATATATATATAAGTATATTATAATGGGTCGTGACCACTGGTTAAAGCTCGCCGAGAGTGTGGGGGTGCTCTACGACCAGTCCATTAGGATGGGAGATCAACCTATTCCAAACCCGGGGGTTAGAGGGGACAGAGGCGGTGCTCCTTCTGTCACAAAAGAAGTTGAATTAGTAATGGTATAATCTAATAAAGATAATAAACGGTTTTGATGTTAGCATTGCATATTGTGATGTGATGATGTGCTTATATGTGTTATTGCTTCCATTCTTATTCATGAACTGTTAGCTAAAGGTTTTATACCGTGTTGTAGATATATTGAAGGATAGGAAGACTACAGAGTGATTCAGGTGGGTGATCAACCTAGGGCTTCGGTACATTAGGCCGTGTGAGGGTTTTGGGATGTTTATGTAC
Source organism: Fagopyrum esculentum (assembly GCA_033239045.1). Lineage (NCBI taxonomy): Eukaryota > Viridiplantae > Streptophyta > Magnoliopsida > Caryophyllales > Polygonaceae > Fagopyrum > Fagopyrum esculentum. The sequence continues at coordinate 86,730,722 of BSUD01000002.1, forward strand.
ACATATATTTTGATGTCGCCTTTTAGTACTCGGCATTGGAGTTTGTATATGTTTTGATATATGTTCATACGGTTTTATGGATTCGGTTTATATTTATTTGTGTCGTGTTTTAAGATCTAGTGAATCTGTTGTCAAGTTAGGGTTAGGATCCATTGTGAGATCCTAGCCTAGTAGCGTTCTGAGTCCCGCGGATTTAGGGTGTTATAAAGTTCGTATCAAAGTCAACAATGGCACTTGCAATCTGCGATAAAGGTCGAATACATAATTAAATAGAACCCAAAAGGGGTTTGACTTTTCAAAAGAATTTTGGTTTTGAAATGTGTACAAATGATTTGGGGCAGAGTGTACGGAAAGCCCCTCATCCTTTCTAAGGTTCCCGGCAGTGTGTATATTTATATATATATAGGGTGTTGTTCAGGTAAGGCACATTATGCCGGTAGGGCCGTGCGGCTGAACGTAGAGCTGGCACGTGCCCCAAGTTTTTATTTTCAGAAACGAGTGAAAGGAATAGTTTAAAACTTATTAAGGAATAGTTCATAACTTATAAAAGGATAGTTCATGAATTATAATAGAATAGTTCATAGTGAAAAATTTATAAAGGAGTGAAAGTAATAGCTCAAAACTTATTAAGGGATAGTTCATAACTTATAAAAGAATAGTTCATGAATTATAATAGAATAGTTCATCGTGCAAAATTTATAAAGGATAGTGAATAAGTTATAAAATGATAGTTTATGAATTATATGAGAATAGTTCAAAGTTTATAAGAGAATAGTGCATAATATATATGAGACAATTTGATGTACTAGGCTTTTTCTAGTTTTGTGTTTAGTAAATGTACCCCTTGAGAGAAGAGTGTGTAGAGTTTGAAAATAAATACAAAAGGTTGGGGTATATATACATATATATATACATACATATATGTATATATATACATACATACATGTATACATATATATACATACATGTATACATATATATACATACATGTATACATATATATAAATACATGTATACATATATATACATATACATATACATGTATACATATATATACATATACATGTATACATATATATACATATACATGTATACATATATATATTTACATATGACATATATATAGTCTTATAAGGTTAGATGGGTGTATCCCGCATGATACGGGGATTAGCCGCGAAGAACGGATCTAGACGAGCAACCTGTTATCGGGAATAAAAGCAAACAAAATTCAGCAAACAAAGATGCAAGGAAAACGTGCAAAGCAAGAGGGAAAAACGAAATAGAAAAGAAGAACCGAAAGGAACAAACGATAGAACCCTTGGATTCGATTATCCAAGAACCAAACCGGTGACGATTCGACCCCGCTTCTTACAACTTCACACAATCGATCTAGAATTATCGAAGGCATGAAGAGGTTGCTTCAATTCGACTTGTAGCACCAACCCGAAGGAGATTGACACACACAAGAACGAGAAAGCTATGCAAACACCACAATTCTCACGAGACAAGAGGCTGAACTCAAAGGTTTCAATTTGGCACTTTCACAAATGTGTTTAACATATTCTACCAACAAAAAGGAAGAGAGAAAGGCTTATATATAACCTAGACCTTCTCTCCTAAAAATAGAAAAGAAATAAATACAATAATTACAAATTAGAGTGTTTTAAATAAATCCATATAATAGACTAATTCTAGGCTATATTTAACACTCTCTAACTAGCTTCTTACGCCAGCCTCTCACGCCTTCATCCATGCACATGCACACGTGAGGCTCTCCTATGCTCCATTCAACTTCTTCTTGGCTGGTCCAATGTGGCTAAGCATCATGACGGGCCTTGGACTAATTGGAGGTGAGCTTGGGTGAGCTTCTTGAACCATGGCTAGGAAGATAGCATCCATCTCCCCTTGTTGTTTGGCTTGAGGTCTTGTTAGGGCTCCTTGTGGTGTTGAAAATGGAGCCGGCTCGGATGACCCTTCATCATTCTCCCCTTCTTTAAAATAATTCGACCTCGAATTTCCTTGATCATGACTAAGGGGTAGAAAAGGGCTTAGATCCCTCACATTGAACGTGGGATCACAAGCATAGTCTTCCGACAAGTCTAGCCCATAGGCATTGTCACCAGCCTTGTGTAGCACCTTGAAAGGCCCGTTTCCTCTTGGAGAGAGCTTGGACTTCCGAAGTTGTTGAAACCTCTCCTTCCTCAAGTGTAGCCATACAAGGTCACCGGCCTCAAATGTAACCTTCTTCCTTCCTTGGTTTGCCTTGGCTGCGTTGTATTTTCCTTTCTCCTCAAGCTTAATCCTTGTCCTCCTATGTAGCCCCTTGATGTGTTCAACCCGCGTTTTAGCACTTAAATCCACTCGCTCCTTCTTAGGCAACGGTGTAAGATCAAAAGGGGTTAGTGGATTAAAACCATAAACACACTCAAATGGAGAGATGGAAGTAGACGAATGTACAACTCTATTATAGGCAAATTCAACATGTGGCAAGACATCCTCCCATTCCTTTAGATTCTTTTTGATGACAACCCTTAAAAGTGTGGTTAAAGTCCTATTAGTTACTTCCGTTTGCCCATCAGTTTGGGGGTGGCTTGATGTAGAAAATAACAATTTCGTGCCTAGCTTTCCCCAAAGAGTCTTCCAAAAATAACTTAAGAACTTAACATCCCTATCACTTACTATTGTCCTTGGAATTTCATGTAACCTAACTACTTCCCGAAAGAATAGATTAGCTACATTGGCCGCATCATCAGTTTTGTGACAAGCAATAAAGTGAGCCATTTTTGAGAAACGATCTACAACCACAAAAATCAAGTCCCTACCTCTTTTAGTCCTAGGCAATCCCACAATAAAGTCCATACTAATGTCTTCCCAAGGGGCTGTTGGGATTGGCAAAGGTGTGTACAATCCATGAGGCTTCACTTTAGATTTAGCTCTAAGGCATTCTAAGCATCTTGTAAGCACATTTTCAACATCCCTAAGCATGTGTGGCCAATAAAAGTGTGAGTGCAGCATAGCATAAGTTTTATCCCTCCCAAAATGACCCATTAAACCTCCTTCGTGGGCTTCCTTTACTAGCAACAATCGAAGGGAACACCTAGGTATGCACACCTTATCAATTCGAAACAAAAATCCCTCAAACAAATAGTATTTATCTAAGGAACCTTTTTGCACACATAACTTATATGTATCACCAAAATCAATATCAGATTCATAGAGCTCCTTAATGTAAACAAAGCCTAATACCTTAGCATCCAATCTAGTCAATAATGTGTGCCTCCTAGAGAGGGCATCCGCCACTACATTGTCTTTTCCCTTTTTATACTTGATAACATAGGGAAAAGTCTCAATAAACTCCATCCACCTACCATGCCTCCTATCTAGTTTATCTTGACTCCGAAAATGCTTCAAAGACTCATGATCGGAATGCAAAATAAACTCTCTAGGCAACAAGTAGTGTTGCCATGTCATAAGCACTCTAAACAAAGCATATAACTCTTTATCATAGGTAGAGTAATTAAGACATGCTCCTTTGAGCTTTTCACTAAAGAAAGCAATAGGCTTACCTTCTTGCATGAGCACGCCGCCTATGCCAATGCCCGAGGCGTCAAACTCCACTTCAAAGGGCCTAGTGAAGTCGGGAAGAGCTAGCAAGGGCGCCTCGGTTAAGACCAATTTCAGCTTGCTAAAGGAACGTTCTTGCGCCTCCTCCCACACAAATGGCGCATGCTTCTTGCAAATTTCCGTCAAGGGCGCGTCAACGGTACTAAAGTCTCTCACAAAGCGCCTATAGAAGCTTGCAAGCCCATGGAAACTCCTTACTTGGCTGATGGATGTTGGCGTGGGCCAATCTTTGATTGCTCCAATCTTCTCCTCATCCACTTGTAGGCCTTGTGTAGTCACTACAAAACCAAGAAATATAACCTCATTAGTGCAAAGGCTACATTTCTTAAGATTAGCATACAAGTGTTCAGCCCTAAGGGTAAGAACTACTTCCCTTAGATGTTCCTCATGCTCCTCTAGGGACCTGCTATAGATTAACATATAATCAAAGTATACTACAACAAACTTCCCTATAAAATGTCTCAAAACATAGTTTATTAAGCGCATAAAAGTAGAAGGAGCATTAGTTAACCCAAATGGCATAACAAGCCACTCATACAAACCAAACTTAGTTTTGAAGGTTGTTTTCCACTCGTCCCCCTCCTTCATTCGAATTTGATGGTAGCCACTCCGTAGGTCTATCTTGCTAAAGGTGGTGGCACCATGTAGCTCATCAAGCATGTCATCTAGGCGGGGAATAGGGTGGCGGTACTTGATGGTGATGTTGTTGATATCTCGACAATCAACACACATCCTCCATGTGTTGTCCTTCTTAGGCACCAAGAGAACGGGCACTGCGCACGGACTTAAGCTCTCCCTCACGTAGCCCTTGTCTAGGAGGTCTTGAACTTGTGCTTGGATCTCTTGACTCTCCTTTGGGTTCATTCGGTAGGCTGGTCTATTTGGGAGTGTGGCGCCGGGGATAAGGTCAATTTGGTGTTCAATACCTCTCAAAGGTGGAAGGCCATGTGGTATTTCTTCCGGAAACACATCCTTAAACTCAAGGATGGATGAGATAGTAGGTGGTAAGCTAGCCTTGGCTTCATCACTCATCAAGGTGGTGTCTAAGGGTAGGTAGTCATTTTGTAGCTCAAGTTTGGAAGCTAACAAGGCTGTTGTGGGCTGTTTTGTGGCCGTGGACACAAGGGTGCTAGGCTGGTGGTTAGAAGGCGTGGCTAGGGAGGGGTCTTGGCTCAACGGCTTGCTCCGCTTCTTAGCTTGTCCTTGCTCTTGCTCACTTGCCTTCTTCTTCTCAAATGCCTCCGCAATCTGCAAGGGAGTCATAGGCTTAAGAGTCACGGTTTTACCATTGAATACAAAAGAATATCTATTTGTAAAACCATCATGCATAACTCTCCTATCATATTGCCAAGGGCGGCCTAACAACACATGACAAGCTTGCATAGGCACAACATCACATAAAACCGTATCTTTATAATGGCCTAGAGTAAAAGTGATCTTAGCTTGCCTATTAACCTTTAACTCACCACATTCATTCATCCAATGCAGCTTATATGGCCTAGGGTGATAAAATGTAGGAATTTGCAACTTATATATCATTTCGGTGCTAGCAATATTGCAACAACTTCCTCCATCAATAATAACATTACAAACCTTTCCTTTAACCGAGCATCTAGTGTGAAACAAGTTTTCTCTTTGGTTATCTTCACAAGGAGCAGGTTGTACACTTAAAGTTCTCCTAGCTATCAAAGAATTATCATGCTCAAGACTTTTATCACAAATCATGGAAGTGTTAGCTAGGAATGAGCTAGGATGATCAAATAACACTCTCTTAGCTAATAAACAATCTCCTTGCTCATATTCAATCCCATCATCAATCAAATCATCATGATCATGTATATTAAGCTCAAAATCATCATTATCATGCTCATGCTCAGATTCGGACTCATATTGCCCTAAATGGTTAACTAGCAAAGTTCTTTTGTTTGGACAATCCTTCATCATGTTGGCACTTAAAACATACAATATCCCTAGCTCTAGATGAAGGGTTAGAAGTACTCCCTTGAGTGCCTTTAGGTAGTGTAGGCGTGGACTTGGCACTTAAAACATAAGGAGCCTTGCGTGGGCCTCCTTGCTCCGGGGCTAGCTTCTCCTTGCTTGGCACCTCCCGGTTGTAATTTCCTTGTTGGCGGCCTCCTTGGCTCCTTCATGAGCTAGGCGCGCTATAGGCAGCCTTACCTCCTTGACTTCTTGCCTTCATTTTCCTTTCTAATTTGATTGCTAGGTGGAGAAATTCTGTCATAGAGCTATAGGGAAAAAGATCTATCTCGTTAGAAAAACTTGAATTGAGAATACGAAGATACCTAGCCATTGTAGTCTCTTCATCCTCTCGCACATTAACCTTTACCATAGCCATTTGCATGGCATTATAGGTCTCCTCGGCGGTCATGGCTCCTTGCCTCAAGTTCTCCAACCTTTGCCTCAATTCTCTAGTGTAATGTTGAGGCACAAACCGAGCTCTCATCAAGGCCTTCATGTGCGCTCAAGTAACTACCGGTGCATCCAAAGTTCTCCTCCTTTCCTTCACCAAGTCATCCCACCATATCATATCATAATCAATAAACTCAAGAGCTGCGAAATGTACCTTGTTATGCTCGGGAAAGTTATGGCATGACCATATTTGCTCTATCTTCGCCTCCCAAGCCATGTACACGTCCGGGTCACATTTGCCTTCAAAGCTTGGGATCTTCACCTTTACATTGCCAAAACCATCATACTCCGGATCTCGCTCCCTCCTTGGCTGGCCACCATAGGGCTCACGCCTCTGCTCGTCTTGGCGCCGGGCGTCATGAGGTCTCCGGGGCTGATGGCGCTCCCTTCGCCCGTTTGGCCTCCATTCCTCGTCATCTCCATCCTCATCCTGCTCAAAAGCTTGATTCTGAAACTGTTGAGGATAGTCAAGCATATTATCATGTATAATAGGAGAAGAATGGATAGAAACGTGCTCCTCGAAAGCAAGATTGCCCCATCCTGGTTGGGACACGGCGTGGCCTAAGCCTTGGACATTCCGAGAGGGCTGCGTGGCATTAGAGTGCCGGGCTGCTTGAAACGCCTCTTGTTGGCTTTGGAGTGGTATTTGGTCTTGCCCTTGGTGTTGAGCTCTCGAGTGGTCTCCTACCTCCCTGTTGCCTCCTAGTGGCCGAGGCTCCGAAACTACCTTAGACGCCTCCAAGTTGGACAGCCTTGTAGTTAACCCTTCAATGCTATCTTTCAAGCCCTTGATAAGGTTAAACAACTCCGGGGAAATAGGCTCGGGGCTCGGCGTACTTGTGGGAGTTCCTGACATTGTTCAAAGACACTAAAACACTCAAACACGTTAGGTTAGCTCAAAACAAAAACGCCTCACAAGTGTATCACTCGAAAGCAAACTCTCACTCTCTAGTGGTGCTCAACAAGCTTGTTGATGGCTCGGCTTGTATTAGTCAAAAACCTCACGTGAGTTCAATACTTAGCCAAACAAAAGCTTTAAAGTAGAAGCAAAATTCAATTTCAATCACCTTAAAAACGTGTTTGACTCAATAAAAGAGAAGAAAAAGACTCAAAACGGAAGGACAAGTTGCACGAATGTTATATGCAACTAAGTATGGACTCAAAATTTGAAATCAAGATAAGCCTTGAAAGAACTTACTCGTCAAGCCTAAGCAAGCAAACCTTGGACACCAAAGGTGTGTGTAGAAGGGCTGGTCAAGGCTAAGGCGTGGCTTGAGTGAAGTGAGTTAGTCGTGGGCCAAGGCATGGCTAGGCTAGGGTGAAGCTAGGCTAGGCGTGAATGGCTTGGTCCCTTTGAGTGAGATGAGCTCCTTTGTAGTCCTCTTTGGTTGCTGAAAATAACACTTAGCAAGCAGAACTTTAACTATTACAAACTATGAAATAAAGCAAGAATAAGCTAGTAAGAATGAAATGAAATGAAATGAATAACTAAGGCTGATTTCTTTTTCTTTCTTTTCTTTTCTTTTCTTTTCTTTTCTTTTTCTTTTCTTTCTTTCTTTTTTTTTAATCTCGGATTTCTTTTCTTTCTTTTTTTTTTTTTGTTTTTTTAAACTAGAAAATCAGATCTCAATTTGAATTCAAAGAGACAAATGAAATAAAAAATGAAAGAAATAAAATCCTATAACAACTTGAGAGTTGCTAGCTATCTAGTTACTAAAATGAAAGCAAATAAAACAAAAAATAACAACCAGCTAATTTGAAATTTATGCTGGAATTAAAGAAAAATATAACAAAATGCTAAGAAAATCCTAATTAGTTGCAAGAGGATAGAGTTGACCAAGTAAATAGCTAACCAAGGGTGAAAATTAAAAAATGGCTGAAAATGTGGAGGAAAGAGGTGGTTGGTAGCTTGAAAATAGGCTGGACGATTCAGCCTAAAATTTTTTTTTTTTTTGAAAGTTTAGGGCTTGTTTGGTGTTGTGTTTGGACGTGGGACAAAGCTGGTGGCGGCGTGGTGGTAGGCACAAGGGACTGGTGGTAGGCGCGGTGTAGGCGTGGTGTTGGAGTGGTGCCGGCGTCCAAAATTCACAGACAAAAGCAACAAACTTGTTAGTTTAATAAAAAACTTGGAATAGAAATGGCAATGGCAATAGACTCAAAACAAAGCAAGACTCAAACAAGAAAAACGAGACACTTTTGGTTCTTGAATGATTTACCGACTCTTTTTGTAGGTTGAACGTCAATTAGCTCTGATACCAATTGATACGGGGATTAACCGTGAAGAACGGATCTAGACGAGCAACCTGTTTTCGGGAATAAAAGCAAACGAAATTCAGCAAACAAAGATGTAAGAAAAACGTGCAAAGCAAGAGGGAAAAACGAAATAGGAAAGAAGAACCGAAAGGAACAAACGATAGAACCCTTGGATTCGATTATCCAAGAACCAAACCGGTGACGATTCGACCCCGCTTCTTACAACTTCACACAATCGATCTAGAATTATCGAAGGCACGAAGAGGTTGCTTCAATTCGACTTGTAGCACCAACCTGAAGGAGATTGACACACACAAGAACGAGAAAGCTATGCAAACACCACAATTCTCACGAGACAAAAGGCTTAACTCAAAGGTTTCAATTTGGCACTTTCACAAATGTGTTTAACGTATTCTACCAACAAAAAGGAAGACAGAAAGGCTTATATACAACCTAGACCTTCTCTCCTAAAAATAGAAAAGAAATAAATACAATAATTAGAAATTAGAGTGTTCTAAATAAATCCATAAAATAGACTAATTCTAGGCTTTATTTAACACTCTCTAACTAGCTTCTTACGCCAGCCTCTCACGCCTTCATCCATGCACATGCACACGTGAGGCTCTCCTATGTTCCATTCAACTTCTTCTTGGCTGGTCCAATGTGGCTAAGCATCATGACGGGCCTTGGACTCATTGGAGGTGAGCTTGGGTGAGCTCTTGTTAGGGCTCCTTGTGGTGTTGAAAATGGAGCCGGCTCGGATGACCCTTCATCACCGCAGATGGCTCGGAGTAGAGCGACATCTGTAGTAAGAAGAGGTAGCGGTAGACCCCCTATTCCTCCAATAGTGATAGGTCAGGGACAGGTTCTCATTACTGACCCGCCTACAATGGAGGATGTACACAAGGAGATTGTTGAGAACGTCGTTCCTGAGACTAGGAATGGTATGGTTGGGAGACAAAGATCTCAATGAGTCTTGTTAGATGAATCAGATCATGTTTCCGTGAGGGGACCAGAGTTTCGCGCTTACATCCGTAGAGTCGAGGAAGCTGCCAGGGTAGGTAGGCGAGCCCCGAATCTTCCAACACATATAGGATCGTCTGAGATGTCCCATGGAGCTACTCAAGTGCCAATTGTACCGGCACACGTTGCTGAGGTTGTTAGAACTCCAAAGGAGTCTAAAGGTCCTCGACTAGATACGTGGTTGAAGGCATGTAGACTCAGACATGCCTTCAACCACGTATCTAGTCGGAAAGGTGGGCCTCGAGGTCGAGTTATGGATCGGACATGTAAACTCGGCCCTTGAGTCTATTATATGTCTAGAGGATAGACGGATAGACTTGGTGCAAACTCTATTCCATGATTTAGCACAACACCGGTGGAGGACACTGCGGAGTCGAGTCACTAGTTACGATCAGATAAGGAGCATGATCAAAGAGCCTTTCTGCCTTACCTCTTTGAGGAGGGAGAAACTGCAAGATTTCGTTGAGGTTGGCTTTGAGGATGTGTATAAGACGGCATTTCGGACTCGGTATGACCACTACGAGTTTGTAGTGATGCCATTCGGGCTCACGAATGCGTCCGCCGTCTTGATGGAGTTGATGAATGGCCTATTCATCTACTTCCTAGATTAGTTTGTGGCGGCCTTCATAGATGATATCCTGGTGTAATCTTGTAGCAGAGAGGAGCATGCGGGCCATTTGATGACTATGTTGGGAGTCTTGCAGGATAGAGAATTGTATGCCAAGTTTTGTAAGTGCGAGTTTTGGATGCCAGAGGTAGCTTTTTTGGGTCGTGTTGTTTCCGCTGAAGGGATCAAGGTTGACCCGGCGAAGATCGAGTTTGTAGCAGCGTGGATGACACCAACGAAAAGCAAGGAAGTACGCAACTTCCTTGGCTTAGCTGGTTACTACCATCGATTTGTGGAGTAATTTTTTGCGATTTCCCGTCCACTCACCAGTCTGTTGAGGAAGACTGCCTAGTTTGTATCGTCTGACGCGTGTACTAAGAGTTTTGAGGAGCTGAGGAGAAGTCTGACTTCTGCTCCCATCTTACCGCAGCCGGAGGGCACATAAGACTTTGTAGTCTACAGTTACGCATCCAAGCTAGGTTTGGTATGTGCTTTGATGCAACGTGGTAGGGTGATTGCTTATGCGTCTAGATAGTTGAAGACGTATGAGGACAAGCACCCAATTCACGATCTGGAGTTGGCCGCGGTAGTTCATGCTTTGAAGATCTATAAGCATTACCTGTATATTGCTACATACTAGATCTTTACATACCATAAGACTCTGAAGTATACTTTCATGTAGCGGGAATTGAATAACCGCCAAAGTAGATGGCTTGAGCTGATCAAGGACTTTGACCTTCAAATTATGTACCATCTGGGGAAGGCGAATGTTGTCGCCGAAACCCTTAGCACGAAGACGCCTCGAGAGAAGGCGATTTCACGAGTAACGATTTAGTCTCAGTTACAAAGAGATCTAGAATGGCTAGAGGTGGACTTCTATTTTCCTAATCAAGATGCCTAGTTATTTACCTTAGAGGTTCTACTTGATCTTTTGGGTGAGATCCACCAGAAATAGTAGACCTGCCCGACGTTGATGAGGATTCGAGATAGAATGTCTCGATGTGAGGTCCCATAGTTCTACATAGGAATAGAAGGAGTAATGAGAAGCCACGAGCGCATCTGTGTACCCATTGATGTGGAGCTGATGCAAAGGATTTTGTAGGAGGCTCACTCCACACCTTATCTAGTACACTTAAGAGCGACTAAGATGTATCAAGACGTGAGACATTCATATTGGTGGGGAGGGCTGAAGGCCGATGTAGCCAAATTTGTGGCCTAGTGTGCGAGCTTTCAGCATGTCATGATGGAGCATTGTAGGCGTGGAAGTGGGAGGATATATCCATGGATTTTGTGATGGGTTTAAGGCCGAGTAGGAGCTTTGATGCTATATGGGTTGTTGTTGATAGGCTGACAAAGACTTCAAGTTTTATCTCTATTCGGGAAACGTGGCTAGTGAGCCAGTTGGCTAAGGAGTTCACTAGGTAGATAGTGAGACACCATGGTGTACCGAGGACGATCGTCTCAGATCAAGATGGACGATTCACCTCAAGGTTTCGGTAGTAGATACAAATAGCACTGGTACGAGTTTGCACTTCACGACTACGTTTTATCCTCAAACAGATGGTCAGTCAGAGGGGACTATTCAGACACTAGAGGATATGCTGCGAGCTTGTGTGTTGGACCGGGGACAGGTGAGGTCAAATTACCTCCCATTGATTGAGTTCTCGTACAACAGCAGCTGGCATGCATTGATTGGGATGACCCCATATGAGGCAATGTATGGGAAGAAATGTCATACACTGTTATGTTGGGATGAGCCTAGTAGTGTTAGTGGTGATGTATGACCATCACATTGAAGATATCAAGGTCCCATTACTAGAGCAAGAGCTAAGGAGATCCAAGAAGTTATGTCAAGGGAAGTGCTATTGCTTGACACAATGCGTGAACCATTTAATTTCCATACATCATGTGTTAATCTTTTGGTGAATGTAGGAGCAAGCGAACCAAGCGAGGAGACCATGCCGAGGTGCTCACTTCCCATGCAGCTCGAGGAGACCATGCAGGCTGTTGCTCACGCCCAATGCAGCCCAAGAGGAGGCTGTTGCTCACGCCCAATGCAGTCCAAGAGAAGGCTGTTGCTCATGTCCAAGGTAGCCCAAGAGGGGAGCAGCTGCTCACGTCCAAAACAGCCGAAGAGGGCAGCAAGCTGATCACGTTCAAAGAGGCCCAGGAGAGTAACAAGTCAGCCCATTCGGATGGCATTCGGATAGCCCATTTTTGCTCTTAAAATCGTCCAACTCAGCCAAGGAGTTGTTTGAATAAGTCAGCCTACTTTCATGCTGAATTAGTTGTTTGTTAGGTTGTTAGCTATATGAGAGGAAGCTCTCTTATTACCACCTTCCCACTAATGTTTTAATTTTCTTTTCTTTATTTTATCTAGATAAAAGAGTCTATATAGATAGCCTCTTTAGCTGCAGATTAGTTACGTTATTCCCATTGCTTAGAATTGCATTTGTAATCATTCACAAAATCAATCAAAGAACAAGAGAGTTTTTGGTTGGCATTGCTGTTGTTGCTTGGCTGAGCTTGTTTGTGTCAACCGTCTTCGGATTGGTGCTTCGAGCCTTCACGAGTCCCTGTTTGTGCTAGTCCAGCAGGAGCTAGTGTAAAGTTGTATTGGAGACGGGTCTAGGGCATTCACGAGAGGGGTTTTGGCTCTTCAGCCTTGGTTCCTTCGTTGACTCTCTTTGGTTCTTCTCTCACCTTTCCTGCGCCCATTCATCACCTACGTTCCATTCCGCATTTCTGGATTCGCCTCATTCAGCCGGATTCGAGATCATTGTACCTAGATCGACTCAATCACGGACAATTCTATATCAGTTGGTATCACAGCTCAGTTGGTACAATTGATCACTCCTTTCTTCTTGTTAACCTTATTAGTTATCCAATTGAGATCTAACTTGTGCTTGAAGGGTGCCAATTCAAAAAGCCGGACAACATCTTGAGGAGAGGTAAACACAAAACACAACAAAAGCAAAAAGAGCTTGAACGCTGCATACACAATTCGGTAACCTTCTCTCCCACAAGTCTCGTTGCAATCAATTTCGGTTACCTTCTCTCCTACAAATTTTTGACAAAGTCTAAGAGATCTTTCAAAAAAAAAAACACTACAAAACGGCTGGCTTTTATTAATCAACATCAAGGACAAGTAAACTCTTTCAATCATCTCAAAACGTCATTCTAAACACATTCACCGTACCTACACCAACTCAACGGTCAATACTCCAATTAGGGGTGTCTTGATCCATCTCCGACACTAACATTCAATTAGGGGTGTTTTGAGTGGAATGAACCGCAACAAAGAGCCTTTGAAGAGCTCAAGAGACGCCTCACCCATGAACCCTTACTCGCTCTACCGGACTTCACTAAACCCTTTGAGGTTGAATGCGACGCATCCGGCATTGGTATTGGCGGCGTCCTTATGCAAGAAGGTAAGCCTCTAGCTTTCTTTAGTGAAAAATTGAAGGGTGCATGCTTAAACTATTCCACATATGACAAAGAATTGCATGCCTTATTTAGGGTACTCAAAACATGGCAACATTACCTTTGGCCCCAAGAGTTTGTTTTGAAAACCGATCATGATTCACTTAGACACTTTAGGAGCCAAGATAAGCTAGATAGGCGGCATGGTAGGTGGATGGAGTTCATCGAAACCTTTCCTTACATTATCAAGTATAAGAAAGGAAAGGATAATGTCGTAGCGGATGCATTGTCTAGGAGATACACCTTAATCACCACCTTGGATTCTAGGATGTTAGGTTTTACTTACATTAAAGAATTATATGTGGATGATGCAGAATTTGGGAAGATATTTCATAGATGCACTACTCAAGGCCCTTATGATAAGTATTTTGTGTTTGAAGGTTTCTTGTTTAAAGTGGATAAGATTTGCATACCTAGATGTTCCCATAGGCTCTTATTGGTCGAAGAAGCCCATAAAGGAGGTTTAATGGGGCATTTTGGGAGGGACAAAACTTATCACATGTTGCAAACTCACTTTTATTGGCCTCATATGTTAAGGGATGTAGAACACATGCTGAAAAGGTGCATTGAATGTCTTAAGGCCAAAGCTAGGGTACAACCCCACGGGTTGTATACACCCTTACCAACGCCTAATGGCCCTTGGGAAGATATAAGTATGGATTTCATTGTTGGACTACCTAGGAGTAAGAAAGGAAGAGATTCCATTTTTGTGGTAGTAGATAGATTCTCTAAAATGGCACATTTTATTCCATGTCATAAAACTGATGATGCCTATAATGTTGCTAATCTTTTCTTTAAGGAAATAGTGAGATTGCATGGAATCCCTAAAACTATTGTTAGTGATAGGGATGTCAAGTTTTTGAGTTTCTTTTGGAAAACGCTTTGGGGAAAAATGGGCACTAGATTACTATTCTCGACCTCTAGTCATCCCCAAACAGATGGGCAAACAGAAGTCACCAATAGGACCCTAACGACCCTCCTTAGAACCATGTTGAAAGATAACTTAAAAGAATGGGAAGATATGTTACCACATATTGAGTTGGCTTATAATCGCACCATGCATTCTTCCACTTCGTTATCACCTTTCAAATGTGTTTATGGATTTAACCCTTTAACTCCTTTGGACTTATTACCGATTCCTCGAAAGGATCTAGTAGCTTTTGATGCTTTGGAACAGGTGGACTACATTAAGGAACTTCATGCTAAGACCAAAGCTGCACTTGATAAGAAGGGCGTTGAAACTGCAGCTCGGAACAACAAAGGACGTCGGAAGATGGTTTTCCAACCCGGCGACTTAGTTTGGCTACATCTAAGGAAAAAGCGGTTTCCGACAAAACGCCATTCCAAGCTAGCACCACGGGGTGATGGACCATTAAAAGTCTTACACCGGATTAACGACAACGCTTATGTATTGGACTTACCGGAAGAGTATGGAGTTAGTACCACTTTTAATGTAGGAGATTTGAGCCCCTATGAAGGAGATTCGGAACAAGATGAAAATTCGGGGTCCAATTCTTTCCAAGAAGGAGTGGATGATGTATGACCATCACATTGAAGATATCAAGGTCCCATTACTAGAGCAAGAGCTAAGGAGATCCAAGAAGTTATGTCAAGGGAAGTGCGATTGCTCGACACAATGCGTGAACTATTTAATTTCCGTACATCATGTGTTAATCTTTTGGTGAATGTAGGAGCAAGCGAACCAAGCAAGGAGACCATGCCGACGTGCTCACTTCCCATGCAGCTCGAGGAGACCATGCAGGCTGTTGCTCACGCCCAATGCAGCCCAAGAGGAGGGTGTTGCTCACGCCCAATGCAGTCCAAGAGAAGGCTGTTGCTCACGCCAATGCAGCCCAAGAGGGGAGCAGCTGCTCACGTCCAATGCAGCCCAAGGAGGAAGGTTATTGCTCACGTCCAATGCATCCCAAGGAGGGAAGCAACTGCTCGTTCCAAAACAGCCCAAGAAGGCAACCAGCTGACCACGTATAAAGAGGCCCAAGAGAGTAACAATTCAGCTCATTCGGATCATCATTTGGGCTCTTAAAACACAGCCAAATCACTCATGGATCTGTTAAACAACTCAGCCTATTCGGATAGCCCATTTGGCTCCTTAAAAACGTTAAAAACGTCCAGCTTGCACTCCAAGGATAAGCTTGAATAATTCAGCCTATTTCCATGCTGATTAGTGGTTTGTTAGGTTGTTAGCTACATTAGAGGAAGCTCTCTTATTACCACCTTCCCACTAATGTTTTCAGCTTTCTTTTCTTTATTTTTGTCTAGATAAAAGAGTCTATTTATATAGCCTCTTTAGCTGCAGATTAGTTACGTCATTCCCAATTGCTTAGAATTACATTTGTAATCATTTCACAAAATCAATCAAAGAACAAGAGAGTTTTTGGTTGGCATTGCTGTTGTTGCTTGGCTGAGCTGGTTTGTGTCAACCGCCTTCGGATTGGTGCTTCGAGCCTTCACGAGTCCCTCTTTGGACTACTCCAGCCGGAGCTAGTGTAAAGTTGTATTGGAGACGGGTCTAGAGCATTCACGATTGGGGTTTTGGCTCTTCAGCCTTGGTTCCTTCTTTGACTCTCTTTGGTTCTTCTCTCACCCTCTTGCGCCATTCACCATCTTCGTTACATTCCGCATTCTGAATTCGTTTCATTCAGCCGGATTCGAGATCATTGTGCCTAGATCGACTCAATCACGGACAATTCCGTATCATAGATAGCCTCTTTAGCTACAGATTAGTTACGTTATTCCCATTGCTTAGAATTGCATTTGTAATCATTCACAAAATCAATCAAAGAACAAGAGAGTTTTTGGTTGGCATTGTTGTTGTTGCTTGGCTGAGCTTGTTTGTGTCAACCGCCTTCAGATTGGTGCTTCGAGCCTTCACGAGTCCCTCTTTGTGCTAGTCTAGCAGGAGCTAGTGTAAAGTTTTATTGGAGACGGGTCTAGGGCATTCACGAGAGGGGTTTTGGCTCTTCAGCCTTGGTTCCTTCGTTGACTCTCTTTGGTTCTTCTCTCACCTTTCCTGCGCCCATTCATCACTTACGTTCCATTCCGCATTTCTAGATTCGCCTCATTCAGCCGGATTCGAGATCATTGTACCTAGATCGACTCAATCACAGACAATTCCGTATCAAGTGGTTTAGCGCCTGAGTAGATTTAGGATGATATGGCCAGAGTGGCACTGATTAGAGAGAGGATGCTGACTACAAAGAGTCCACAAAAGTCATATGCAGACAAGAGGCGTTGGCCTCTAGAGTTCAATGCTAGAGTTCATGTCTAGCTGAGAGTTTCACCACACGTGGCATCAGATGCTTCGGGCTTAAGGGGAAGTTGGGTCCCAGACATGTCGGCCCTTTTGAGATTCTGGACAAACTTGGGAGAGCAGCGTACAAACTTGCTTTACCACCGAGGTTAGAGGGTATTGACCTTGTGTTTTATGTGTCTCAGGTGAGTGGGTACATAACAGACCCGAGACACATCGCCAGCTATGTTGACTTAGGGATTGAGCTGGACCACACTTTTGTGGAGCATCCGGTTACAATCCTAGAGCGAGGTGTGAGACGTCTGCGTTCAAAGGACATTCCAATGATGAGGATGCAATGGTCGAGACGAGGAACTGATGAGGCCACATAGGAGACAGTGGATAGTATCCAGAGGAACTATCCAGAGTTAAATGCCAAGATAGATGCACCTGTAGGATCGACGAGTAGATCTTAGTGCTATCTTAGTGAGTGATATGATTATATGCTTATGTGATTTGATGTGTTTTCGTGCTAGTTGTGATGTGTGTATATGGTCTTGTTAGATCTTGTTTTGCTAGCATGAGTTGTGATTATAGCTGGAGATGGTTCTTCCTCCATGCTATTGTGATGTGAGTATGATTTAGCTGGAGATGGTTATCCCTCCATGCTATTGCGTTATGGGCATAGTTTGGTTGGAGACGGTTTTCCTCCACGCCTATGAGTGCGGTTTGGCTGGAGATGATTTTCCTTTATGCAATTGGGTAGTGATCTTGTTTATGATGCTGGAGTAGATGATTCACCCATGTTTATGTTTTGAGGTTATAGAGTGTTATAGGCTGATACCTTCCGAGCGGAGATGTGATGCCTTCGATTGAAAGAGTGTTTATACCTTGACGTACGGGTCCGAGAGGATACAAAGTGTGGTATGTCTCCTTCCTTTCCTTATGGCTTTAGCTTGAGAGTGAGGCTAGGCTAGTGTGCTTCATATTAAGCTTGATAATGCATATGGTGAGGTTATACCTTAGGCATTTGTAAGTTATGATGTGTTATCGAGGTTTGGTTATGTGTTATCGAGGATTGGCTATGGGCTATGTTTTGGATACGGTTATGGGGTGTAGGAGGTGGAAATCTCCTAACCTTGGATAGTGTTTGATGTTGTGTGTGCCTTGCTGATGGAGGCACTAATCGTTTCCTCGAGGGGAAATTGTGACCATGTGGTTCAGATTTATATTGTTACAGGTAAGTCCATTGAACTTACTTAGTTAGCGGTTATGAGTTTGAATGATTGTAATAGTGGTGTTTCCGCATATGATTGTTGCTTTGATAACCTAAACCGGACTAGGATGACCATATATGTATATTAAATGGCCCAAGTGTATTAGAACGGGTGAAGACCACTTGCGTTAAGCTCGACGAGAGTGTGGGCCTGCTCTTCGACCAGTCCACTAGGAGGGGAGGGTTGATCCCCTATTCCAAACCTGGGGATTAAAGGGGACAGAGGCGAGGTTTTAGGTGCTGCTCGAGTCACAAAAGAAGTTGAATTTATAATGGTATAACATAATGAATATAATAAATAGTTTTGATGTGAGCATTGCATATTGTGATGTGATGATGTGTTTATATGTGCTATTGCTTCCATTCTTATTCATGAACTGTTAGCTAACGGTTTTATACCGTGTTATAGATATTCTGCAAAATATGAAGACTGTAGGGTGATTCAGATGGGTGATCACCCGAGGGCTTTCATACATTAGGTTGTCCGAGGGTTTTGGGATGTTTATGTACACATATGTTTTGATGTCACCGTTTTGTACTCGGCTGTGGCTTTTGTATATGTTTTGATATATGTTCATACGGTTTTATGGATTTAATTTATATTTATTTGTTCCTTGTTGTAAGATCCACTGAACTTGTTGTCAGGGTAGAGTCAGGATCCATTGTGAGATCCTAGCGCAATAGAGCTCCGAGTCCCGCAGATTCGGGGTGTTATAGTCATCCATGCTGCAACAATCTCAATCTTTGCTGGATAAACCTTGATTCCCTCGGCATAAACTACATGACCTAGAAAGGCCACCTCAGACATCCAAAACTCACACCTGGAGAGCTTGACATACAGCTTTATATCGTGCAAAACTCGTAACATTGTCCTCAAATTACCTTTGTGTTTCTCTCTGCTCCGACAGTACACCAAGATATCGTTAATGAAGACTACCACAAACTGATCCAGGAAGTCGATGAAGATTTCATTCATCAACTCCATAAAGACGGGCGCATTCGTGAGCCCGAATGACATCACAACAAACTCGTAGTGGCCATATCGAATAAAAAATGACCTCTTGGGCACATCCTTCTCACTCACCCTCATTTGGTGATATCCGGACCTCAAATCTATACGGGAGAACACAAAATCTCCCTGCAATTGGTCCTGCAAGTCGTCAATGCGGGGTAGCGGGTACTGGTTCTTATGGTCATCTTGTTCAACTCTCGGTAATCAATGCACAACCTCATCGATCCGTCCTTCCTTCGCACAAAAAGTCCCCGGCGTACCCCATGGGGAAATGCTAGGGCATATGAATCCCTTCTCTGCTAACTCCTCGAGTTACCTCTTCAACTTCAACAAATAGATAGGCACCAAACAATACGGTGCCTTCGAAATCAGTCTCATTCCCGGCTCTAACTCAATGCCGAAATCCACACTCCATTGCGGAGGAGAGGTGGATGGCTCATCAAAAACGTCGATGAACTCGCATACGACGTTAATGTCCTGCAATGTCTGACTCTCACCCTCCTTCATAGCGTAACACTAGAAGGCCTCGCAACCCTATTCAATCAGCCTCGCCACTCGAATTGCGCTGATGATAGTACTAGATTTTCGAAGGACCCAATCTCGGAAATTCTTAATCTGACCTATCGCGGTAGTGACCGACAGGTTCCGCCTACCAATATCTAAAACCACACCACGACGGTAGTAACACCCCAAATCCAAGGGACTCGGGATGCTACGGCCTAGGACCTCACAATTAGTCTTGACCCTTAACTTGACAACAACTTCAACGGACCTTACAACATGGCACAAATAAAAGGCAAATGAAAGAGTTTTACTGCATGAATGAATATCTGAAATACAACTTAGAACGTAAATTCAACCGAGTTCTCAAAACATAACATCATAACAAAAGTATTAAAAACAACAATAATAGAAATCCGATCCCAGCCTATAATGTACGGAACCCCGGCTGCTCACAGCCACCGGATCACTCGACCGTCTCCCTAACCTGCAAGACATATACAAAGCGGCATAAAACCGTTAGCTAACATTCTAAGCATTAGAATAGAGGTAAAATCACATACACACATAAAGAAGATAAACACACACAACATGCAAACACTCAATTCCATTTATTATCTTTATTAACGTTATCCCTTTACTAATTAAACTTTGGTTTGTCACACGAGAATTCTCGAGACTCGCCTCTGTCCCTGTTTAATTACCAGCAAGGAATGGTACTGATGCATCCGACCGTCTACCTGTGAGGGATAGTCGTAGAGAACCTCCTAGCTCTCGCAAGAGTCTGGTAAGTCCGTGGACTTACCAGACTCAAAGCGAAACCCGATCGAATCCCTCTCAACTTCCGGCGGAAAGGTACGCAACGCTTGTTCAAGACAATGCACAAAGATCAATATCTCTCTAACAAGCTAGAAGTCCTTAGACTTCTAGTTCTAACAATCCTCACAAGATCATACAACACATACGATAGGTCACAACCCTTAGTCCACTACCTTATAGGGTCCCATCATGATCACTCTATCATACGAACCGCTAACCTCAAAGATCCAAGTTGTCTTACAACAACATAACAACCAACAAACCCACAACTCTCACAAAGCAACCCTAAAGTCCAAGGCCACTACTTGGCATTCCTTGTCAAGCTATGATAAGCCAACCTAGCATGCTACTAAGATGGATCAAGCTCTAAGAAGCGGAAAGGAAAAGAGAGAATCGGATACCTACTTATGCAGAAACCACCCCTGCGTGTGCAGATGCCGCCCCTTGGGGTGCAGTAGCCGCCCCTGCGGTGTCCAGACGCCGCCCCTGCGGTGTCCAGATGCCGCCCCTGCGGTGTCCAAATGCAACCCCTAGGGTTTGCATTCGCCACCCCGCGGTGCACAATGTAACACCCCGGATCCGCGGGACTCGCTGCGTCACATGGGATAGAATCTCACAATTGATCATGACCCTACCTTGACAACAAGTTCATTGGATCTTACAACAAGACACATATAGATTAAAACCAAATGCATAAATTGAACAATATATACCTCAAAAGGGTTTACAAACTCATAGCCATGTATAAAAAGGCAACCATAAACATCCAAGTACAAAACATCCCATATCCTACGAACAACCTAGTGTACGGAAGCCCTCGACCGATCACCCATCTGGCTCACTCTGCAGTCCTCGTAACCTGCAGATCATTTACAACACGGTATAAATCATTAGCTAACAGAAATGAATAAGAATGAAGTAACATCACAAACACACACCAACATATCCCAATATGCAATGCCACACACACATCCGTTTATTATCTTTAAGTTATTTTATTACTATTTCAACTTATTTTGTGATACGAGGAGCCTAAAGAATCCCGTTTCTTCCCCCTTTAACTTAGATTTTTCATGGGATCTACCTCCCCTTGACCTACTGGCTTCCGAGGACCTCCTCCACTCTTGGCGAGTTGTGGCAGGTGGTCACCGCCCGGTTATAATAAATTTGGGACAATTAAGGTAATGAAGTTGTCAACCTAGTTCGGTTTAGGTTATAGATGCAACAATCATATGAACACACACAACCATTATAACCACTCAAATCCAAAACTGCACACTAAGTAAGTCCTATGGACTTACTTGAAAACTCGTAAACCTGTACCACATCACAGTTTCCCCTTGAGGAAACGATCAACGCCTTCATAAGCAAGGCACACACAATCAAACGCTGTAAAAGGTTAGGATGTGCATCTCCTAAACCTCATAACCACAACCATCCCATAACCCGGGTTTAAACCTCAACAACACATCAATCCTCGCAAATGCCTGAGGCATTACCTCAACATATGTACCAGTGCCTAAGGCACATGCCCAACATACATCTTAACAAGCTCATCTCAACCACTAGCCAAGCTACATCTAAAGCCAAGGCCAAAGGAAAGGAAGGAAGGAAACACACCAACTTGGTATGCCCTGGACGCACCAGCGGAAGCAAGAGATGCAAGGCACTGCAGTAGTGAGGTGCATGGGCGAATCACACTCAGGCGCAAGTGCGACTCAACTAAGGAACATGGGCGGCTGGTGTGCAGTGAGATGATCTTGATTTCTCTTCGATCCTTTTCTCTACTCTCTTCATTTCATCATGATACGGGGATGACCCGACGTTGGCTCGATCTAGACGACGGAAGGAGGAAACGACGCAGAACAACAAGATCAAGGCAGCCGACTAGGGTTGTTCTTGTGCTGCGTGACCTGTGAACAAAGGGAACAAAGAAGACGCTAAACTGAATACGAAGGTACGGACATTAAAGAAAAGGTACAATGTAGATGAACCCGACACAAACGACGTGGAAACCCTTGACCTCGGGATCAAGAACCACCAAGAACGATGCAACGAACTCAACCCCTTACAACCCCACACAGTCGACTTAGGACATCGACAACACGAGGAGGATGCTTATGGAATCTCACGAATACCAAGAACCCGAGAGCAATTGACACACGCGAAACAACTAAGCCAAATCTGATCACAATAACTCTTCAATCAAAACTCGCCTTTGGTTGAAGATGAAGTCTGAAAACAAGTGTTTTTCACCAAAAAATAATCAGCCTAAAAAGTAATGAAAAGAGCCTTTAAATAGTTTTAGCTCTTAAACAAAAGACATAATAAAAATCTGGAAATTAAGCCCAATGTGCTACTTAAAAACACAATCACTAAGCAGGCCTTAAAAAACCTCATTCCTCAATGAGAGGCATGGAACGGTGCTGAAGGCGTGGTGAGGAGCAGTGGCGTCATGTGCGGGGCTGGCCGAGTCCTGTGCTTTGGCGTCGTTGCTCTTTTGCTTACTTAGGAGCCAAGCCTCGTTATGAACACTTGTAGCCAATAAATTCAGTAAGCCCTCGGTCTCATGTTCAATCTTCTTAGCTCGGGATTGTGTGATAGCTCCCTCATACTCCGGAGATGCTAGCTCGGATGGTCCCTCATCAACACCTTTATGCTGGGATGAGCCGAGTAGTATTAGCGGTAAAGCTCCTTAGCAGATTCAGGAGGATATTGCCCGAGTGGCATTGATTAGAGAGAGGATGTTGGTTGCGCAAAGTCACCAGAAGTATGCAAACAAGAGGCGTCGACCCCTAGAGTTCAGAGTTGGAGCTCTTGTCTGGCTGAGGGTATCACCGACGCGAGGCGTCAGACGTTTTGGCATAAAGGGGAAGGTGAGTCCCGGATATGTCGGCCGATTTGAGATTTGGGAGCAAGTCGGGGAGGTGGCATTATCAGTTTGAGGATTTGAGATTTGCGTTGCCACCTAAACTAGAGGGTGTTCAATTTGTGTTTCATTTGTCTCAACTGAGGGAATATATTCTAGATCCGAGACACATTATCAGTTTGAGGATTTAGTGGTTGAGCCGGACCACACGTTTGTCGATCATCCAGTTTCGGTCCTAGAGCGAGGTATGAGACGCTTATTGTAACACCCCAAATCCACAGGACTCGTAGTGTTACTAGGTTAGGTCCTCGCAATGGGTTCTAACCCTACCTAGAAAACAAGTTCACCGCATCTTACAACAAGACACAAATAAATACAAAACCACCTTTATAAAACACAAAACATCAAGTATCGTAATACATGAAAAACCACATAGCCAAGTACAAAAAACATCAACATAAATACAACGCAACCCAAAACCCATTACATCCTAGATGTACGAAAGTTCTCGGCTTATCACTCATCCAGATCACTCTGTAGTCTTCTTAACCTGCAAAGGATCTACAACACGGTATGAAACCGTTAGCTAACAATTCATGTATAAGATAATGCATAAGCACATACACACATCATAATAAAGATAGACACCACGCATGCTATCACACATTTATCCATTTAATTATCTTTATAATGTTATACACTCAAAACCATATTTATGGTTGTGACACAAAAAGCATATCATTCTCGCCTCTAGGTCCTATAGCAATCTTGAGTGGAAAATAAACGCACGCCCCGTATACCATATGGAATGGTGACGTACCCTACCCGTGTACTAGGTTTGGCCTGCCCTCAGAGAACCTCTCAGACTTCTTATAGGATGAAAGAGAAAGGTTATCACTGCCCGCTTCAAGGGGGCCATTGCACATAACAATCACCACTCATGCATACATCCAATATAGGAATGCAGCTAAGTAAGTCCTTCGGACTTACCTAAATCTCAATATAACGTCAACCTCGATCAAACCTCCAATTCCCGTAGGAATGAGCACGGCCTAATAACAAGGCATAAAGATACATCACACCTCCTATCAATCAAACGGATCACACCAAGACCCAAGGGATCCATACGGATCATAAACATCAAATGACAAACCAAACCTCAAGCCACATCAAAGTAAAACTCAGTATCATTATATCATCATCAAACTCTCATACATAAACTCTAGCAAGCCCCTAAACCTAAGCCAAGACAAAGGAAGGATTAGAACATACCAACACTTGGTAAGTTCTGCAGGAAGGCACACCCGCGGGAAGGAATATGCGCGGGGGTGGTTGATACGGAATTGTCCGTGAATGAGTCGATCTAGGTACAATGATCTCGAATCCGGCTAAATGAGGCGAATCCAGAATGCGGAATGAAACGTAGATGGTGAATGGCGCAGGAAGGGTGAGAGAAGAACCAAAGAGAGTCAACGAAGGAACCAAGGCTGAAGAGCCAAAACCCCTCTCGTGAATGCCCTAGACCCGTCTCCAATACAACTTTACACTAGCTCCGGCTGGACTAGCACAAAGAGGGACTCGTGAAGGCTCGAAGCACCAATCCGAAGGCGGTTGACACAAAGAAGCTCAGCCAAGCAAACAACAACAATGCCAACCAAAAACTCTCTTGTTCTTTGATTGATTTTGTGAATGATTACAATTGTAATTCTAAGCAATGAAAAATAATGTAACTAATCTGCAGCTAAATAGGCTATCTATATAGACTCTTTTATCTAGACAAAATAAAGAAAAGAAAATTAAAACATTAGTGGGAAGGTGGTAATAAGAGAGCGTCCTCTAATGTAGCTAACAACCTAACAAACAACTAATTCAGCATGAGAATAGGCTGACTTATTCAATTAATCCTAGGAGTGTGCTGGACGATTTTAAGAGCCAAATGGGCTATCCGAATGGGCTGAATTGTTCAACAGATCCATGAGTGATTTGGATGTGTTTTAAGAGCCCAAATGATGATCCGAATGAGCTGACTTGTTACTCTCTTGGGCCTCCTTGAACGTGATCAGCTGGCTGCCTTCTTGGGCTGTTTTGGACATGAGCAGCAGCCTACCCTCTTGGACTGCCTTGGACGTGTTTGCTTGCCTACCCTCTTGGGCTGCTTTGGACGTGATCAACAGCTTCTTCTCTTGGACTGTTTTGGACGTGATCAACAGCTTCTCCTCTTGGGCTGCATTAGACGTGAGCAACAACATCCTCTCTTGGCTGCTTTGGACGTGATCAACAGCCTCCTCTTGGACTGCTTTGGACGTGAGCAACATCTCCTCCCTTTGCTTGCTTTCTCCTTCATTCATCAAAAGATTAACACATGAGGTATGGCAATTAATTGGTTCACGCATTGTGCCAAGAAATAGCACTTCGCTTGACGTAGCTTCTTGGATCTCCTTAGCTCTTGCTCTAGTAATGGGACCTTGATAGCTTCCATGTGATGGTCCTACATCATCCACTCCTTCTTGGAAAGAATTCGACCCCGAATTTTCATCTTGTTCCGAATCTCCTTCATAGGGGCTCAAATCTCCTACATTAAAAGTGGTGCTAACTCCATACTCTTCCGGTAAGTCCAACACATAAGCGTTGTCGTTAATCCGGTGTAAGACTTTGAATGGTCCATCACCCCGTGGTGCTAGCTTGGAATGGCGTTTTGTCGGAAACCGCTCTTTCCTTAGATGTAGCCAAACTAAGTCGCCGGGCTGGAAAACCATCTTCCGACGTCCTTTGTTGTTCCGAGCTGCAGTTTCAACGCCCTTCTTATCAAGTGCAGCTTTGGTCTTAGCATGAAGTTCCTTAATGTAGTCCACCTGTTCCAAAGCATCAAAAGCTACTCGATCCTTTCGAGGATTCGGTAATAAGTCCAAAGGAGTTAAAGGGTTAAATCAATAAACACATTTGAAAGGTAGTAACTAAGTGGAAGAATGCATGGTGCGATTATAAGCAAACTCAATATGTGGTAACATGTCTTCCCATTCTTTTAAGTTATCTTCAACATGGTTCTAAGGAGGGTCGTTAGGGTCCTATTGGTGACTTCCGTTTGCCCATCTGTTTGGGGATGACTAGAGGTCGAGAATGGTAATCTAGTACTCATTTTTCCCCAAAGTGTCTTCTAAAAGAAACTCAAAAACTTGACATCCCTATCACTAACAATAGTTTTAGGTATTCCATGCAATCTCACTATTTCCTTAAAGAAAAGATTAGCAACATTATATGCATCATCAGTTTTATGACATGGAATAAAATGTGCCATTTTAGAGAATCTATCTACTACCACAAAAATGGAATCTCTTCCTTTCTTTGTCCTAGGTAGTCCAACAATGAAATCCATACTTATGTCCTCCCAAGGGCCATTAGGCGTCGGTAAGGGTGTATACAGCCCGTGGGGTTGTACCCTAGCTTTGGCCTTAAGACATTCAATGCACCTTTTCAGCATGTGTTCTACATCCCTTAACATATGAGGCCAATAAAAGTGAGTTTGCAACATGTGATAAGTTTTGTCCCTCCCACAATGCCCCATTAAACCTCCTTTATGGGCTTCTTCCACTAATAAGATCCTAAGGGAACATCTAGGTATGCAAATCTTATCCACTTTAAACAAGAAACCTTCAAACACAACATACTTATCATAAGGGCCTTGAGTAGTGCATCTATGAAATATCTTCTCAAATTCAGCATCATCCACATATAATTCCTTAATGTAAGTAAAACCTAACATCCTAGAATCCAAGGTGGTGATTAAGGTGTATCCCCTAGACAATGCATCCGCTATGACATTATCCTTTCCTTTCTTATACTTGATAATGTAAGGAAAGGTTTCGATGAACTCCATCCACCTACCATGCCGTCTATCTAGCTTATCTTGGCTCCTAAAGTGTCTAAGTGAATCATGATCGGTTTTCAAAACAAACTCTTGAGGCCAAAGGTAATGTTGCCATGTTTTGAGTACTCTAAACAAGGCATACAATTCTTTGTCATAAGTGGAATAGTTTAAGCATGCACCCTTAAATTTTTCACTAAAGAAAGCTAGAGGCTTACCTTCTTGCATAAGGACGCCGCCAATACAAATACCGGATGTGTCACATTCAACCTCAAAGGGTTTAGTGAAGTCCGGTAGAGCGAGTAGGGGTGCATGGGTGAGGCGTCTCTTGATCTCTTCAAAGGCTCTTTGCTGCGGTTCATTCCACTCAAAAGGAACCTTCTTTTTGGTCAAAGCCGTGAGTGGTGCTGCAATGGTGCTAAAATCTCTCACAAACCTTCTATAGAATGTAGCTAGGCCATGGAAACTCCTCACGTCACCAACCGACCTAGGAACGGGCCATTCATTGATTGCCTTCACCTTGTCCTCATCCACTTGCAAACCATTGGCACTTACTACAAAACCAAGAAAAATCACTCGGTTAGTATAGAAATCACATTTTTGAATATTAGCATACAAGTATTCTATACGCAATGTAGCAAGCACATCTCTCAAATGATTTTCATGCTCCTTTAAAGTCTTACTATAGATAAGAATGTCATCAAAGTAGACTACAACAAATAAACCAATATAAGGTCTCAAAATATGATTTATTAATCTCATGAACGTACTAGGAGCGTTAGTTAAGCCAAAAGGCATTACTAGCCACTCATAGAGTCCAAATTTGGTTTTAAAAGCTGTTTTCCATTCATCCCCTTCCCTCATTCTAATTTGATGGTAGCCACTCCTAAGGTCAATCTTAGTGAAAATTGTGGCTCCATGTAACTCATCAAGCATGTCATCAAAATGGGGAACCGGGTGTCTATACTTGATAGTAATGTTATTGATTGCTCTACAATCAATACACATTCTCCAAGTATTATCCTTCTTGGGTACTAACAGGACGGGAACAACACAAGGACTAAGGCTTTCCCGAACATACCCCTTATCTAGCAAGGCTTGGACTTGGTTCTGAATTTCCTGGGCTTCCGTAGGGTTCATCCTATAGGCGGGTCTATTGGGAAGAGTGGCTCCGGGTATTAAATCTATTTGGTGTTCAATGCCCCTAATGGGCGGAAAGCCGGCTGGAATTTCCTCAGGAAAAACGTCCATAAACTCGTCTAACAGCCCCTGGATAGAACTAGGAAGTGGAATCATAGAGTTATGAGGCACATTCACTAGAGATTTACACAAACTCATCATTAGCACATCAATAGAAGCATAGTTGGTGACATATTCATTCCTAGACTCAAGATAGCTACTTGTTGGTTGTACTAACAATGTTTGATGGGTTTTGTTCTCTTTACTCTTAGGCCGTGTGATCTTAGGTTTTGGAGGGGTTCCTTGCTCTACCCTCTTGTTCTCATAGTACTCGGCTATTTGTAAAGGTGTCATAGGTTTAAGTGTTAAAGTTTTACCTTTATACTCAAAGCTATATTTGTTAGAAAACCCATGATGGACAACTTTCCTATCATATTGCCATGGACGACCAAGCAACAAGTGATAAGCATTCATAGGCACAACATCACATGTAATAACATCCTCATATGATCCTAATGTTATATTGACCTTAGTTTGCTTATTAACCTTAAGTTCTCCACACTCATTCATCCAATGTAGTTTATATGGCCTAGGGTGATAAAATGTAAGAAGTTGTAATTTATTTACCATTTCAGTGCTAGCTATGTTGCAACAACTTCCTCCATCAATTATCACATTACACACTTTTCCTTTAATACTACACCTAGTATGAAACAGATTTTCACGTTGGTTATCCTCACAAGGTGCTAGTTGGACATACAAAGTTCTCCTAGCTATCAAAGATTCACCATGTTCATACTCAATGCAATCATCATTCTCAATTTGTTCATTGTCATCATTTAAGGCATTTTCATCATCTAATTCCACATCATCCTCACTCTCATATTCTCCTAGATGATTTATGATCAAAGTGCATCTATTAGGACATTCTCTACTCATGTGACCTCTACCTTGGCATTTAAAACACACAATGTCCCTAGTTCTAGAGTTATAGATATGAGTACTCCCTCGATGATCACTTGAAGGCTCATTCAAGGATCGTGGTGTAGTGGACGGTGTAGAAGACCTTCTTTGCCCTTCTTGGCCCATAGGTGCCGACTTCCTCTCTTCCTTCCGGCCTCCTTGCTCCTTGCTGTGGTTAGGCAGCAGCCGGCTCCCTTGTGCTTTCCAAGCGTTGGGCATTCCATGGGGTGGTTTGTATTCCCGGTTTCGCACCTTAGTCTTCCTTTCCACCTTGATGGCCAAGTGTAGTAATTGCTCCATGGTGCTGTATGGATACATATCAACCTCATTAGCAAAATTAGAATTCAGAATACGAAGGTACCTTGCCATAGTGTTTTCTTCATCTTCTAGAACGTTGGCCTTCACCATAGCAACTTGCATATTCGTATAAGCTTCCTCAGCGCTAAGAGAGCCTTGTCTGAAATTTTCCAGCCGTTGTCGATGCTCTCGGGTATAGTGAGGTGGAACGAACCTAGCCCTCATTAGTGCCTTCATATGCTCCCATGTGGTGATTTGAGGATCCAATGTTCGAACTCTTTCTTTGACTACGTGATCCCACAATACCAAAGCATAGCCTTGGAACTCGAGAGCGGCTAGCTGAACCTTCCTAGGCTCGCTAAAGTTGTGACACAACCAGATTTGCTCAACTTTAGTTTCCCACTCCGTGTAGACGTCGGGATCACACTTTCCTTCAAAGACGGGAATTTTGATTTTGACTTTTCCGAGTCCGTCTTGCTCCTGATAGGGCCGAAAGTTATCTTGTCCTTGCCTTGGCTGCTGGAATGGCCGATTGTAACCCTCCCACGTGTGGTCCTCAAATTGAGCTTCATTCCGTCGTTGAAAGTTATCAACAAAGGGTGGCATGTTAGAAGCATTAGGGGGTTCGTTGGAATGTAAATTACCTTGATCCGGATGATCCGGCTCTCTAGTAACACGTGAAGGACCGCCAAACTCATAGTTGGTTCTCAAAGGTGGTGTCCCGGCTGATGGTGTTCGTGCTTCCATAGACTCCACTCGTTTGGATAGGTTAGCTACGGAATCGGACAATTATTTCAATAGACTGATCATCTCAGGCGTGACGGTCTCGCTACTCGACTTGCTGGGACTTAGGGACCTGGACATGCTCAAGTAACAAACAAAGAACCGGTTAGGTTAGAAAAGCAAAGATCTCACTTGTGTATCTCGCACACTCTCGTTGGTATTGCCTAGCTGGTGGCTCGAGTTGTAAGGATCCAACACCTTAAGATCGCGATTTCTGAAGCTTCTTAGCAACCCTTTGGAACTAGAACTGCTGAAACTGAATGTTAGTGTCGGAGATGGATGAAGACACCCCTAATTAGAGTATTGACCGTTGGGTTGGTGTAGGTACGGTGAATATGTTTAGAATGGCGTTTTGAGATGATTGAAAGAGTTTACTTGTGCTTGATGTTGATTAATAAAAGCCAGCCGTTTTGTAGTGTCTTTTTTTTTTTTTTGAAAGATCTCTTAGACTTTGTCAAAGATTTGTAGGAGAGAAGGTAACCAAAATTGATTGCAACGAAACTTGTGGGAGAGCAGGTTACCGAATTGTGTATGCAGCGTTCGAGCTCTTTTTTTTTCTTTTGTTGTGTTTTGTGTTTACCTCTCCTCAAGATGTAGTCCAGATTTTAAATTTGCACACTTCAAGCACAAGTTAGATCTCAATTGGATAAGCAATAAGGTTAACAAGAAGAAAGGAGTGATCAATTGTACCAACTGAGCTCTGATACCAACTGATACGGAATTGTTCGTGAATGAGTCGATCTAGGTACAATGATCTCGAATCCGGCTGAATGAGGCGAATCCAGAATGCGGAATGAAACGTAGATGGTGAATGGCGCAGGAAGGGTGAGAGAAGAACCAAAGAGAGTCAACGAAGGAACCAAGGCTGAAGAGCCAAAACCCCTCTCGTGAATGCCCTAGACCCGTCTCCAATACAACTTTACACTAGCTCCGGCTGGACTAGCACAAAGAGGGACTCGTGAAGGCTCGAAGCACCCATCCGAAGGCGGTTGACACAAGCAAGCTCAGCCAAGCCAACAACAGCAATGCCAACCAAAAACTCTCTTGTTCTTTGATTGATTTTGTGAATGATTACAATTGTAATTCTAAGCAATGAAAAATAACGTAACTAATCTGCAGCTAAAGAGGCTATCTATATAGACTCTTTTATCTAGACAAAATAAAGAAAAGAAAATTAAAAAATTAGTGGGAAGGTGGTAATAAGAGAGCTTCCTGTAATGTAGCTAACAACCTAACAAACAACTAATTCAGCATGAGAATAGGCTGACTTATTCAATTAATCCTAGGAGTGTGCTGGACGATTTTAATAGCCAAATAGGCTATCCGAATGGGCTGAATTGTTCAACAGATCCATGAGTGATTTGGATGTGTCTTAAGAGCCCAAATGATGATCCGAATGAGCTGACTTGTTACTCTCTTGGGCCTCCTTGAACGTGATCAGCTGGCTGCCTTCTTGGGCTGTTTTGGACATGAGCAACAGCCTACCCTCTTAGACTGCCTTGGACGTGTTTGCTTGCCTCCCCTCTTGGCCTTCTTTGGACGTGATCAACAACTTCTTCTCTTGGATTGTTTTGGACGTGATCAACAACTTCTCCTCTTGGGCTGCATTAGACGTGAGCAACAACCTCCCCTCTTGGCTGCTTTGGACGTGATCAACAACCTCCTCTTGGACTGCTTTGGACGTGAGCAACATCTCCTCCCTTTGCTTGCATGCTCCTGCATCCATCAAAAGATTAACACTTGAGGTATGGCAATTAAATGGTTCACGCATTGTGCCAAGCAATAGCACTTCCCTTACGTAGCTTCTTGGATCTCCTTAGCTCTTGCTCTAGTAATGGGACCTTTATAGCTTCCATGTGATGGTCCTACATCAGTGGTGCCAGGCCGCAACAATGGGAAGAAGGCGCCGCAGGGACAGTGATACTCGCCAGCCGCAGGGGCGGCGATAATGATCCATGGCGGTGGAAACCCCATAGAGGGCAACTTACATGAGTTGTTCGATCAGTCTATTGATCTACTCTCGCCTCCATCTCAGGGAGCCAAACACAGGCACTTAAGCCTTCATATATACATACACATACACATCCAAAACATCCATCAAACAACCCAAGATCCAAATCCTTGTTGGATTTAACAAAGAAGAAGAAGGAAGAACAAGGAGAAGAGGAGAGAAAGAACAACTCACTCTTCTGCCATGTTCCAGGTGAAGAACCACAGTTGCATCTCAGCAATCCACAACAACCATCCACAACAAAAATATCAATAGCTTACTTGCAAACTTGAGGAAGAACCAAAATAGAAACAAGAAGAAATATAGGTAAAGAAGGAAGAAAAGAAGAAGAACGTGAAGAAGAAGGAAAAGCAGAAGAAGAAGTCCGGAAAAGTGGAAACCCTCATCTGAAGGAAGAGAATAAAGCGGAAACCACAAGTCAAAGAAGTCAAAGAAAGTGGTTGTGACCGATTAACCCGCAACCGCGGCGCAGTAGTAACGCGCCTGCAGTGGCCCGCGAATACAGGCAAGAGCCTGCAGGGTTTCGGGGACTATATGGAACGAAGGGTTACACATCAGATCCCCTGAAAACAAGTTTCGTCCCAAAACTTGATCAAACCCATATTCTCTCAGACTCATACGCCGAGGTATAAACACTCACTCTATCGGAGTGATACGGGGAATAGCCGCGAAGAACGGATCTAGATGAATAACCTGTTCTAAAGAATGAAGAACACACGAGATTAACAAATATGGCAGCAATGAAAACGAGAAAACAAAAAGGGACAAGAAGAACTGAAAGGAACATTAATAGAACCCTTGGATTCAAGATCAAAGAACCAAACCAGTGACGATTCGACCCCGCTTCTTACAACTCCACACAATTGATCCGAGAATCAAGAGCACGAAGAGGGTGCCTTGTTCGACTTGCAACACCAATCCCGAAGGAGATTGACATACACAAGAACGAGAAAGCTAGATCACACACACAAACTCACGAGACAAGAATGATTGAATTCTCTTGGATTCAATTCTGAAATGCTCTTAGCAAAACTTTATAAAACTTGTCTAACTACAAAAGAAGAGAGAAAAGGCTTTATATATATCCTAGGCCTTTTCTTCTAAAAAAAAAAACTAATTACAATAATTACATTGAGAGAGAGTTAAATAAAGCCCAGCAAACATAGAACACAATTGGGCCTAATTAAACTCTCATATTCAGCCTCTCACATCCACAGAAAATCCCTCCACAAAGCGTCTGTAGTAACCGGCTAGGCCAAGAAAGGTACGCACTTCCTTGACGTTCATCGGTGTCGTCCATACAGCAACAAACTCGATCTTCGCCGGATCTACCATAATCCTGTCGGCGGAGACGATATGCCCAAGGAAAGAAACCTCAGACATCCAAAACTCGCACTTAGAGAGCTTGACATACAACTCTCTATCCCTCAGAATCTACAAAACCGTCCTTAAATGACCGGCATGCTCCTTTTTACTACGAGAGTACACCAAAATATCATCAATAAAGACCACCACAAACTGATCAAGGAAGTCGATGAATATACTGTTCGTCCACTCCATAAAGACTAATGGGGCATTCGTCAGCCCGAATGGCATCACTACAAACTCGTAGTGTCCATAACGGGTACGAAATGCCGTCCTGTGTACGTCCTGTTCTCTCACTCTCAACTGGTGATAACCTGAGCGCAAATCAAGGCGGGAGATAATTGTGGCTCCCCGGAGCTGATCAAGTAGATCATCAATATGAGGCAGTGGATACTTGTTCTTGATGGTCACCTTGTTCAGCTCTCTGTAATCTATACATAATCTCAAAGATCCGTCCTTCCGCACGAAGTGGACAGGTGCACCCCATGGTGAAACACTAGGGCGTATGAAGCCCTTCTCAGCTAAGTCCTCGAGTTGCTTCTTTAGCTCCAACATCTCGACAGGTGCCATACGGTATGGGGCCTTCGAGATGGATCTCGTGCCAAGCTCTAACTCTATGCTGAAGTCCACACTCCGCTGAGGCGGCGAGCTCGATGGCTCAGCAAATACATTTTGCAGACCACTGGAATGTCCTTCACAGCTGGACTCTCTCCATCCTTCATGGCATAGCACCAGAAGGCATCACATCCCTGTGCAATCAACCTCGCTGCTCGTACGGCGCCGATAACCGGACCTATCTTCCCAAGGTCCCAACCCCAGAAGACCTCGATCTGACCAACCTCGGTAGAGACTATAACAGTCCGTCTACCAACATCCAAAACCGCATGGTGTCTACGCATCCAATCCATACCTAAATGACTTCTTCATGCATCAACGACATGACTAAGAAGTCAACAAGTAAAACACGAGTCCCTAAACGAAGGGGACAACTCCGTATCTCACGGGTACCTCTGACCCGACTATCATCAAGTAACCCTATGGTAAAGGGTATACCCTCTATAGTATCCAAACTCATACGCTCAACACATGTATCAGAAATAAATGAATGCGTAGCACTAGTATCAAACAAAACTCTAACAGGTAAAGCATGAAGCAGAATGGTACTTGTAGCAGCTGGTGCAGGTGGGTCCTCTACACTCCTCAACTCAAAAACTCGCCCTCGGGCTTCTCTGGCATCACTGGTGCCAACA
Organism: Fagopyrum esculentum; assembly: GCA_033239045.1. NCBI lineage: Eukaryota > Viridiplantae > Streptophyta > Magnoliopsida > Caryophyllales > Polygonaceae > Fagopyrum > Fagopyrum esculentum. Next base: position 86,765,579 of record BSUD01000002.1, read on the forward strand.
TCTCTACCTCTGCCTCTACTCGGTCCTGGAACAGAACCTTGGGTAGATGGACTCTTTGGGTCTCTTTGTTGTCCCGGTGTTTATTGCTAAGGTGTCCTCAAACCACCTCCTGCTACATTGGCAGGGGAAGAACCCTGCTGAGATGCTACTCAACCCTGCCTACAAAAGGCAGCTTGATGTCCCTGTCTACCACAAGTAAAACAAGTCACAACTGGTCGGGGACAAGCTGGCCTCATATGGTCGGGGTCACCACAGTTGTAACACTGTCATCCCTTATCTACAGTTTGTGCAGACGAGGGGTAACTTTGGCGTCTCTGTTCTCGTCTAGACCCAGATGCTCCTCCAACTCAACTGGTTTGCCCATTGCGCTGCCTCTTCTCAGACCGTCCCGTCTGAGAAGCTCTCCTCTAGCTGGCTCGCTCCCTCTCAAAAGCAGAAGCCCGGTCCTGGTAATCACCTAGGGACTCACAATGTAATCCCGCCATGTATGAACGAGTGATCTCTCTTAGACGGCGAGAGAACAGATACACATGTTGGTCCTCAAATGGTGCAACTTGACACAACAAAGCTAACTCAGTCTAGAAGCGGCGGATGGCATCAGTAATAGGCACGTCCTCAAAGCCGGCCTCCCCAAATATGGTAGCTTCTTCCTCCTTAGTGAGGCAGGGTAGAACTGCTCTCTAATCATGCGCCTCATGTGGTCATAACTGGTGGCTGTGGTCCGTAAAGGTCCTCCACCACTAGTGTGCGAGGTCACGGAATAGAGCCTGGACTAGCTCTATTCGTCTGTCCTCAAGACATCTGATAGACTCCAAAGCTGAGTCTACATGCTCAATCCACACCTCAGTCTCTAAACCAATCTCTCCTGAGAAGTGTGACACTCCCTGATGATGAAATTCCTTCAACCAGGCATCTGGTTGAGGCCCTCTGGTCTCCACTGGAACTCGAACTGGCTCAGCAACTCATGCAGGTGCAGCTGGCACCTATGTCGCCCCCTGAGATCTCTCAGAAGATCCCTTATGCACTGGTAAGTCTGGGGCCCGTCTGCCAACCCTAATATCCTCCTAAAAATGTCGAAGGTAATCTTGGAACTCTTGTCCTCCCATGGAGACACGATCAGTGTCATCCCACCAAACAACCGATGTGAATGATGTCTCACAGATCCACCACTCCTCGTCTCTGGGACAACGCTCTTTGCAACATCCTCATGTATCTCCTCCACCACTAGTGGATCAGCAGCGGGAACTGGTCCCTCACCTACCACACCCGGAGGACGGGGTGGTCTACCTCTACCTCTACCTACAACGGCAGTAGCTCTAGTCCGAGCCATCTGCGGGGTATGAACACCTAACTTATAAGGCTCTATATAGGACATAAGTATAGATATATATATATATATACTCAACACATACACATACATAATACATAATACATAATACATATATACATATCTACACTGCAGAGATCCGTAGCAGGAGTGACGACTTCTTATACATCTAACCCAAAACCACATTTAAAACCAAAACCTTTAAAAACGTCAGATCCAATGTGGGTTCTGTTTATTTGACCTATCAGACCTCACTGTAAGTAGCAAGTGCCATTGTTGTCAACCTAAGGCTCTAATACCAACTCTGTAACACCCCGAATCCACGGGACTCGGAGTGTCACATTGGGCTAAGATCTCACAATGGATTCTGACCTAGCCTGGCAACAAGTTCACTAGACTTTACAACATGGCACCGACATATATAAAAACAAATACATAAAGCTGTATAAAACTGTACAACCAAAAGATACAACAACATAGCCGAGTACATAGACCAACACCTCACACAGGAGGTAACAAAAGATCATCCTCACGTAGGAGAAAAAAGATAAACAAACCCAAAAGCCCACAACAACCTATGTACGAGACGTCCTCGGCCTGCCACTCTGCTAGATCACCCAACAACATGCCTATCTTGTGGCGCATCTACAACATGGTAATAAACCATTAGCTATCCATAAACAAATATAGAGTAATGCATAAGCACAGTCACACTCAAGGTAAGATAAACACATCAGCATGCTTTCACACATTTACCCATTTAATCATCTCAATATAATGGTCATTCATTCAAATCGTATAGATATAATATATATGAAACTATGTGACACGAGGACCGATACATCTTCGCCTCTGAACCTGCTAGCCAACCGTACTAGTATCGGTCACATAATTCGTGTACCCTATGAGAGTGGATTGTGCCCTTCCTGTAAACCGGTCTGGCCTGACTCAAGAGAACCTCCCAGACTCCACGACGGGATGAAAGAGAAAGGTTATCACAGCCACGCATACGGGGCAATCAATATAAACATAGGTCGGTATATACGACATCACATACTATCATAGCAAACATACAAAGCACACACCACTTATGCAAACACCCAATATAAGGATGGCAGCTAAGTAAGGCCTACGGACTTACCTCAACCTCGATCACAACTCAACCACGATCACCTCTACAATGGAGGGACAACACAACCTATAAACGGGTCATAAAGAGATATATCAATCTCCTATCATCACAAGGGTCACACCTATACCCAAAGGGATCCAAAGGATAAACCTCAACCTCACTCACAACCCTAAGAACCTCAAAAGCCATAAAAGGCATAAACCGATCATAACCTCAACCAAACTCAACCTCACACATCTAGCATGATCCTAAGCACTCACACTAGGAAAGGAGGGAACTAAGGCACCCTAAGGAAGCCCTAGAGGCAATACACAACTGTAGAACCAAGTGAAACACCAAGATGGTGCAGCTGGACGCAGTGGCGGCTAGGAGGTGGCGCAGGGGCGGTCCACTGTCCGGCGCAGGGGCGGCTCAAGTCAGGCGTTGGGCGGCTGGTGTGCAGAGGACACCACTTCAGTTCCTTTCTTCACTTCTCCTTCGATTCTCCACTCTTCTTCACTTCAGCAACAACATACATATATATACATCAACACAACCCAAAACATGGCTGAACATGATCCAATCCTAAGGAAACTATACTAAACTAAGGAAAGAAAAGAAAGGATGAAAAAAAGAAGAAAGGAAGAGGAGAAGCCATGGAACTCACCAAGTTGAGCTCTCTAGAAGGGCAACACCACACCAAACAACCTCAAGCTGGCTCCACAACGAACAACAACATCAGCAACATCAAAGCCAAGCAAGGCTAGCAAGAACTCTCACAAAACTCACAAAACTCAAGCAAACAAAGTGATCCAAGGGAGAAGAGGAGAAGAAAATGTATGTAAGAAGAGAGAGAGATCTGAGAATGGTAAACCCTCATCAAGAGGTAAGAGAAGAAGATATATATATAGAGGTAAAAGGGTAAAGCACGGGTCAAAGGGTCAAAGAAGATGGCTGCAGCACACAGAGCCATAGGGGCGGACCTTGTGAGCCGCAGGGGCGGCCCAAGCAAACCGCAGGGGCGGTTCCAGGCACACGCAAGGGCGGTCCAGGCTAAAGGTTGGCCCTCTACTCACTCTCTCAGCAACTCAGCAACTAGGCTCTTACAAGCTGTGATTAACAACATTAAGTTAGGGTTCACATTGGAACCACTTGGAAAACCACAAATTGCACGAAACCACTATCACTCGATTCAGGAAACCGGTGAATACTCATTTATAAAATCCATAAACTCATCGAGCGCACTCGTGAGCCACAATGGCTTCACTACTGTAGGGACCATACCGGTCCGAAATACCGTCTTACGTAGGTCCTTTCCTTTCTCACCCTAATCTAGTGATATCACAACATCCAGTTGATCAAATAGAATATCGTTATCACATGCAATCAGTCTAGCGAGTTGTCCTCTATGGGGCGATGATACTTATTTTTATTGGTCACCTCATGCATCTCCCGGTACTCAAAAGTACAAGAACAATGGTAGCCTCATCTTCCTCTTGATCCACTAGTTCCCTTTACCATGATCACCTTAAAAGTTTTAATCCTTGTCGTTCTCCCATATACAAATCCCATGACCTTAGAAGGTCGCAAAGTTCATTACAATCCCTCTTTGGGGCGTCATTATAATTACTTGCTTTTACTCATTATGTGTTCATGAATTAAGACAATTGCGCTTCCGTAGACATACCTCACTACTATTGTCATTGAACCACCGGGGATACCCCAACATGTTGTTAATATCCGTTTATAATCCCATAGTCTAGGTTACTCACCCCATCTACATTCATCAGTACACAACCTACAACTTGTGCGTTCTAGGTTGTCACCAATTACTTACGGCTGAATGTTAGGGTGGGAGATGTATAGGATATGTGGTGCAATATCCGGAAAAGAGGATAATAACATCGCAACTTCATTAAGGAAACTTCAACACACACCAATAAGCTCCTTTTCAGCATTCTTTTCTTTTACTTTCACTTTTGAGATCAAGGATAGAGGTGCACAATAACCGAAGCCTAGGAAGTAAGCATACCTCAATTTTTCGAGGTGCCTCAAACCGTAATGCATATACCATGACTCACTAGTAATATCGCGCAATCCAACTTTGGCAAGACACAAACACCCGGCTATGTGAATGGTTCCGAGTTCCTCATCATTATGATTGACTTCCCCAAACCTATTTTCTAACTTACTTCACCACTTTCAACTTCAAATTTCACACCTTTCAAAAACTTGCATCCTAATTCCCGGATAGGTATAAAGGAGGCAAAACATATACATGAGGAGCTAAAAGGTGAATCAAGAAGAAGAAAGGATTGAAAAATCAAAGCGCCACAATCATCTCAAAAAGAAGTGCAAGAACTTATAAAGCGGTTTCAATCTTCAATTTCGAAACATGATTTAGATAAAATTCCAAATTATCAAACTTGCAAGAAAATTCAACAAAACATTCAAATCCTTCGCAATCCACAATTCAATTCAAACACATAAAAATCATCAAAAATTCATTCTACAAGTAATTGTCATCATTGAGATCTTTTCCAATCCTAGAATCACAAAATTTTCAATTTTTAAATTTTTCTGATTTTTTTCAAAGCTTTATAATGCATGCAATATCGAAACATGTGACAAGATATCAAAAATGCAAAGTACGATGGACATAGAATCAAAGCAAGGTATCATAGTAGTTATCAGAAACCAAGTCTCACAATCACCACCCCATACTTGAATTACACATTGCCCTAATGTGCAATAAAAGAAAGAAAAGTAAAAGAAACTCACAAAGTCTGATAAAACCAATACAATAAGCTACGAAGGAGTGGAATCACATCGGTGGTGGTGGGAATGGAAATCCAACTTGACTTCTTTTTTGAGATTCTCTAGTTCCTGGCATCCAAAGACATAAGAAAACTAGGAACAAACCAACGAAAAAAAACAAAACATTCTACTCTACTCTAATCTATGAAAACGGAAAGAAAGCAATACCTTGGCTTGCCTCCCAAGAAGCACTTTGTTTAAGGTCCGTAGCTGGACCAATCCTTTATGTGCTCAAGTGAGAAGGATAGGTGCAATCCCCTCGATCTGAATCTCTGGTGTGTACTTCTTGAGACGTTGGCCATTGACCTTGAAGGTTCCGCATTGTTTCACCCCATACTGCAACTGCACCATGGAGAAAAACATGTTTATTACGTAAGGTCCTTTCCAGCGAGATTTTAACTTACCGGGAAACAGCCGAAGTCTTTTTGTACCCAATGCTCGTTATGCCACTTCCTCCACCTTTTCTTGTATATTTGCGCATTCTTGAATGCCCTTGTTGCGGTTTTGTGGCCTTCTGAGGCGTTCCTAGATGCTTACAAGGGTGTAGAAGAGGTAGGAGAATGTCCAACAATGTTTTTGAGAAGTAAGGGAGAAGCCTCAGAATTTTCAGATTCCACAGCCGAGATTTGTACCGAGGCTCTCAACATGGGTTTCCACGGGTGAATTAATTAAATCCATGCCCGTGGAATCTTGTCCTTGCCCGTGGTTTTGGCTAGTTTTTGGGTATCTTGCAACTCTTCGAACTCTTCTTTTTTGGGTATCTTGCAACTCTTCGAACCTCATAATTGTTATATTCTTCTACTCTCTCCTCTACAAGGCTCATACTCATGACTTTTGGTGTTGGATCCTTGAGTGATATAGAATTTACTGTCGATTCTTCCTCATCATGCTCTTTGTTTAAAATTGAGAATGCAAACTCAACTTGTTCTTCTCATAAATTGCAAGAAAATTTGGCATTTTTGCAATCCACCAAACAACCGATTGTTGCAAGAAACGGTCTCCCAAGGATGATTGGGGTTAGATAATTTAGAGGAATGTCCAATACGACAAAATCAATAGGAATGTAAAACTTACCAAGTTTCACGGGAATGACTTCTAATATGCAGACGGGTTGAGTGATAGATCGACCCGCAATGTGCAATGTCATCTTCACCGGTATAGGCACTCCTAAACCTAGCCTCTCGCACAAAGCAAGTGCAATGTTGCTTACACTCGCTCCTAGATCACAAAGTGCATCATACGTGCCTTCTCCAACTCTAATGGGAACGTAAAATGATCCAGGATCCCGCGGCTTGGGTGGCATCTTCTCCGTCATGATTTTTATGAGTTCCGATGACCCGGAAGTCATCTTTACCTCACAAAATCCTCTAGTTTCCTCTTGTTAGAGAGGATCTCCTTTAAGAACTTCCCATAAGCGGGCTGATATGGGGATTAGCCGCGAATAACGGATCTAGACGAGCAACCTGTTTTTGGGAATAAAAGCAAACGAAATTCAGCAACAATTATGAAAGGAAAAACGTGCAAGCAATAAGGAAAACGAAATGGGAAAGAGGAACCGAAAGGAACAAGCGATAGAACCCTTGGATTCGATGATCCAAGAACCAAACCGATAATGATTCGACCCCGCTTCTTACAACTTCACACAATCGATCTAGAATTATCGAAGGCACGAAGAGGTTGCTTCGATTCGACTTGTAGCACCAACCCGAACGAGATTGACACACAAAAGAACGAGAAAGCTATGCTAACACCACAATTCTCACAAGACAAGAGGCTGAATCAAATGAATTCAATTTGGCACTTAGGCAATGTGTTTAACCTAATCTGCCTACAAAAAGAAGAGAGAAAGGTTTATATACAACCTAGACCTTCTCTCCTTAAAAAATAGAAAAGAAATAAAAACAATAATTACAATTTAGAGTGTTTTAAATAAATCCCTAAAATAGACTAATTCTAGGCTTTATTTAACACTCTCTAACTAGCTTCTCATGCCAGCCTTTACGCCAGACTTCATCCATGCACATGCACACGTGAACCTTCATCCTATGCTCCATTCAACTTCTTCTTGGCTGGTCCAATGTGGCTAAGCATCATGACGGGCCTTGGACTCATTGGAGGTGAGATTGGGTGAGCTTCTTGAACCATGGCTAGGAAGATAGCATCCCTCTCCACTTGGCGTTTGGCTTGAGCTCATGTTAGGGCTCCTTGTGGTGTTGAAGATGGAGCTAGCTCGGATGACCCTTCATCACGGGCATACCTAAAACTGCATCAATAAAAGGTATGTTAATATGCAGTTTGCTCATGAGGGCAAGAAACCTACCAAAATGCTTGTCTAGACGTGCTCTCGCTCTAGACTGTGGAAACGGTAGTGGAGGCTTGTAAGCTTGAAGAGGTACATAGACTTCAACTCTTTCCTTCTCCTTATCGGCCGGAACTTTGGCGTACATGGGATGCTTGCCCTTGTCGTCCACTTTAGGTGTAGGATCGGTAGTTGTTACACCCTCCTTGTGGTAATTGACATCACTTGCCCCTTCGGATTATCCTCTGTTCTTCCGGGAAGTTTTCCTTGATCTCTAGGAACTTCTCAGGCCTTGCAAAACACTTGCTTTCCAAGGCTTTTTGTGCCTTGGAAATTGAAGTGATTGAACACTCCAGCCCGTTCATCTTTCCCATCAAAGTCTCGATCATAACTTCCAATTTGTCATTTGGTGGCTGACTTTAACTGATGGTTGTTCCTGACTTTTGAAAGGAACAAAAGTAGAAGAAGTAGGAGGGGTTAGTGCATTTTCAGCATGAGAATAGGGGTTACCGGAATTATTTTGATTGGATCTCCAATTATTGTAATTTCGGTTGTTGTTGTTGTTGTTGTGGTAGTTGTTCTTGTTCCTATTCTCTTGGTGATTTCCTTGATTATTTCCCCTTCCCACATAGCCCACATCTTGCTCCTTGGGTTGTTGTTGTTGTGTCCTCAAGAGCTCCTTCAAAGCTTTCATCTCGTTGTTGAGAGTGTTGATTTGATTGATGCTATAGGAAGTAAGGTTCAACTCTTGAGGTCTTAAGCTTTGACCTCCAATATACGTTTCGGACCTTGTGTTGGATTTTGATATATGTATATATTTAGATATGTATATGTGGATTGTAGTTGCATGATGAACTTGATATATATGTATAGTTATATATGTGTACTATCATACGTTTTGGGCCTTGTGTTATGAAGTATAATTCATGGTTTTGGTATGTTGGTAGTGATGTGGACATAGGGCTTATATAGTCATGTATACGTATTTTCATTATATATAGTAGCATATGGGACCTAATAGAAAAGATGCTAGTATGACATCATCACCTTTAAGACGACGTTGTTGGCTTGGGATAGCGTTAATACGTGGAGGAGTACGCTCATGTATCTAGTTGAGCATTTCGTGCTGACGAACACTGTGCTGTTTCTCGGATTCCTTTAAAAGGATGTCGAAGAGAGGGATTAGGGATGACATAAACGAAGGACGAACAAACGGAAGGAAAACTCGAGACCACTTAAGAGAAATCGAGATGGAAGCGATACAAGTAAAGGGAGCAATATTAAGGTGTAGAAGTGGTTCTAAAGAAGCCATGATTGAACAACAACTAGACCAATAAAGATAACGAACTTAAATTCTTCAAGAAGACGCGTGGACAACTAAAGATGCGAATCGAGGAGGAGATGTGATGAAGGATCATCCAAGCTAAGTCAAGGTCCCTTAACAAGGGCTCAAGCTAAACTACAAGCTGAGATGGATGCATTGCTTCTAACCATAAACCATGAACCACCTAACTCACCTTCCATGAACCAACGAGCCTTGATGATGATCATGGTCCACCAAGGAACAAGCTGCACGCCTAAGGGTTCTACATAAGGCTGAAATGTTCCAAATTGGCTGAATAAGCTTATTTGGCTGTTTTAAGTGTTTTTAAGTCTTTTTAGAATAAAAACCCAAACTTATGTCTTAATGGGCCTTTAGTTAATTATTTCAGTTCATTAACATATTAAACACTATATATATGTTATTAGGCGTGCTTGGTCAAGGGGATCCAGAAAATACATGTTAAACACAGTTTTTTTTGCTGTTGTTGCAGATAGGCGATTTCCAACTTGTTGGAGAGCTTTGTGATTGTGATTTTGGCTTAACTCTTCTTGTCTGAGTTAATCTCCTTAGGGATTAGTCTTGCAAGTTGTTTATAAGCATCCTCTTGGTGCTTTCAATCTCCATATTGATTGTGTAAAGTTGTAGAAGTAGGGTTGATTAGTCTTTTGGATTGGTTCTTGAATTCATTGTTCAAGGGTTCTTCCATAGTTCTATTCGGTTCTTCTTAACCATCTATCTTTACATTCTCGTGCTTATCATTCCTCCATATCTAAGTTTCATTCCATTGTTTCCAGGTTATTCGTCTAGATCGTTAAACGGGCTATTCCCCGTATCAATTGGTATCAGAGCTTTGGGGAAGTTCAACCATCATCAAAAGAGTCATAAAATCACAAAAAGAGTTTGTTTTGATCATTGCAATTGATCATTGTCTTTTGTATTCTTTTCTTTTCTTCAGTTTTTCTCTCTTCTATTCTAAGTTGATTGAATTCTAACTTGTTTGTTGTTCTTGATCAGCGAATTGAGCACCGAAGTCATCAACAAACACCAACACCACCACGCCAGCCCCACCACCACTTTCATGCCGCCAAAAACCTACCCTAACCTATTGTTTTTCGCAAACCCTAATCCTGCAACAACCATATCTTTCCATATCATTCCTTAATCCTAAAATAACCATATCTTTTCATATTTTTTCCATAATCCTGTTTCAGCCATATCTTATCTCTAACCATATCTTATCTTTTTAGTTGTTTCCCTATTTACCCTCTTGTTATTTAATTTTCGATTTTATTTTGCTGAGATGAAAATAAAAAAAAAAGAAAAAGGAAAGTTGTTGTCCAGAATATTAAAAAAAAAAAGAGAAGGACGAACCAAAAAAAAAAAGAAAAGAAAAGAAGAATTCAGCTTTGTGTTTGCATTGTGTTTAGCTTTAAGTTATTGAACTAACAACATTGTTCTTGCAAGAGTTGACTAAGAGGAAGAAGATTTCAAGGGGACTCCAAGAAACCTACATTCCAAGCCTTTTTCATTCGGCCACCCTACCCTAAACCGACCTTAGTTGTTGATTTTGGTGTTTGAGGTTGCAAGTTGAGGCACTTACGAGTAAGGTTCTTTTAGCTTATCTTGAGTCTATATTTCGGGTCATTTTGGTTGTACATCTCATTCATACAACTAGTCCATTCCTTGAGTCATTATTGTTTTCTTTCTTTTGTTGAGTCAGCCTAGGACATACCTTGATTAATTCAATTGTTGTTTCGTGTTAGCTTATATTTGACTAGACACTACCCACACAAGGTTGTTAATTCTTACAAGGTGAGCCATCAGCAAAGTCTTATCACATCACTTGAGAGTGAGGGATAAACACTTGAGAGACACACTAGAGAGGATTTTGTTTTGACCTAATCTAACGTGTTTGTTTGTTCTGTTGTGTTTAACAAGATGTCTAGTGATCATCATACCGAGAAGCAACCGGAGTCTAGTCCGGCATATTTGGTTAGCATGATGAAGGCTATGATACTAGCAGAATTTAAAGCCATGGAAGATAGGCTTATGGGTTTACAAGGGCAAATAACTGAGCTTAAGACTAATAAGGCTAAAGAAGACACCTCATTTCCCCTAACTAAGGCACTAGGCCATCACTTTGAGAAAGGAGCAGGTTCTAAACCCTTAACTATAAGCCATCGATGAGTACCTCTTGACAGCTAACAAGAAGCTTTCAACGAAGCCAAGAAGATACCCATTAATGCTTCACAGGGGCATCATTCTAACTCTAAACCTCCTATTCATGATAACAATCATTATGCTAATTTCTCTCTTAGCACCACACATGATGGAGATAATGAGGAGTCCGAAGATGATGGCTAGGATTATGCACAAGAAAGAAGGCAAGAGGAAGCCTGGAGGCAAGACGTGGAATGGATGAGAAATGAGGAAAGAAGGATGGAACAAAATAGGAGGCGTGAAGATAGGAGATGAGAAGATGAGAGGGATCCAGATGGGAGGCGTGAGTATAGATGGAGGCAAGATGAAGACTATGAAGGGAGGAGAGACAATAGACACCAAAGGAGAGGGCGAGATCATGAGCAAGATGATCTAGGCAAGGTGAAGATCAAGATCCCATCCTTTGAAGGCAAGTGTGATCCGGATGTGTACATGGCTTGGGAGACGAAGATTGAGCAGATATGGGCGTGCCACAACTTTCCATAGAATAAAAAGGTACATTACGCAACCCTTGAGTTCACTGATTATGCTTTGATATGGTGGAATGAGCTTATGAAGGAAAGGAGGCGAAACATGGATCCACAAGTTGCAACATGGGCACAAATGAGGGCAATCATGCGAGCTCGATTTGTTCCCCAACATTATAGGAGGGACTTGAGGCAAAAGTTGGAAAACTTGAGGCAAGGTTCAATGAGTTCAGAGGAGACCTACATTGCCATGCAAATGGCTATGGTGAAGGCCAATTTTAGTGAGGATGAAGAGGCAACTATGGCCAGGTATCTCCGTATCCTTAATTCAAGTTTTGCTGACGAGGTGGATTTGTTTCCCTACTCTACTATGACAGAATTACTACATCTCGCCATCAAAGTCGAGAAGAAGATAAAATGGAGGAGTCAAGGCATAAAGAGCTCATTTGGGACCTCAAATGTATGGAAACAACAAGGAGGGAACCGACACGGAGGATACAACCACGAAGCCCCCAAAACAGCCCCCGAGCAAGCTCCCACACGCCCAACCTACCCTAAGATGCCTACTGCAGCCCCTAAACCACCTCAACGGAGTATTTATAACTCTTCTTCTTCTTGGGCTAGATATGTTGTGTGTTTTAAGTGTCAAGGTGGAGGACTGATGTAGGACCATCACATGGAAGATATCAAGGTCCCATTACTAGAGCAAGAGCTAAGGAGATCCAAGAAGTTACGTCAAGGGAAGTGCTATTGCTTGACACAAAGCGTGAACCATTTAATTTCCATACATCATGTGTTAATCTTTTGGTGAATGTAGGAGCAAGCGAACCAAGCGAGGAGACCATGCCGACGTGCTCACTTCCCATGCAGCTCGAGGAGACCATGCAGGCTGTTGCTCACGTCCCATGCAGCCCAAGAGGGGAGGCTGTTGCTCACGTCCAATGTAGCCCAAGAGGAGAGGTTGTTGCTCACATCCATTGCAGCCCAAGAGGGGAGGCAGCTGCTCACGTCCAAGGCAGCCCAAGAGGATAGCAAGCTGCTCACGTTCAAGGAGGCCCAAAGAGTAATCAGCTTCTTCATTCGGATCATCATTTGGGCTCTTAAAACACATCCAACTCACTCATGGATCTGTTGAACAATTCAGCCCATTTGGATAGTCCATTTGGCTCTTAAAATCGTCCAACTCACTCCCAGGAGTTGTTTGAATAAATCAACCAACATTCATGCTGAATTAGTTGCTTGTTAAGTTGTTAGCTACATTAGAGGAAGCTCTCTTATTACCACCTTCCCACTAATGTTTTAGTTTTCTTTTCTTTATTTTTGTCTAGATAAAAGAGTCAATATATATAGCCTCTTTAGCTGCTGATTAGTTACGTTAATTTCATTGCTTAGAATTACATTTGTAATCATTCACAAAATCAATCAAAGAACAAGAGAGTTTTTGGTTGGCATTGCTGTTGTTTGCTTGGCTGAGCTTGTTCGTGTCAACCGCCTTCGGATTGGTGCTTCGAGCCTTCACGAGTCCCTCATTGTGCTAGTCCAGCCGGAGCTAGTGTAAAGTTGTATTGGAGACGGGTCTAGGGCATTCACGAAGTGGGGTTTTGGCTCTTCAGCCTTGGTTCCTTTCGTTGACTCTCTTTGGTTCTTCTCTACACCTTCCTGCGTCCATTCACCATCCACGTTTCATTCCGCATCTGGATTCGCTTCATTCAGCCGGATTTGGGATCATTGTACCTAGATCGACTCATTCACGGATAATACCGTATCAGTTGGTATCAGAGCTCAGTTGGTACAATTGATCACTCCTTTCTTCTTGCTAACCTTATTGCTTATCCAATTGAGTTTTAACTTGTGCTTGAAGTGTGCAAATTCAAAATCCGGACAACATCTTGAGGAGAGGTAAACACAAAACAAAAACAAAAAGAGCTTGAACGCTGCATACACATTTCGGTAACCCTCTCTCCCACAAATCTCGTTGCAATCAATTTCGGTTGCCTTCTCTCCTACAAATCTTTGACAAAGTCTAAGAGATCTTTCAAAAAAAATAAAAAAAAGAACAATACAAAACGGCTGGCCTTTTTATTAATCAAGCACAAGTAAACTCTTTCAAACAACTCAAAACGTCATTCTAAACACATTCACCATACCTACACCAACACAACGGTCAATACTCCAATTAGGGGTGTCTTGATTCATCTCCGACACTAACATTAGTTTCAGTGATGTAGGACCATCACATGGAAGCTATCAAGGTCCCATTACTAGAGCAAGAGCTAAGGAGATCCAAGAAGCTACGTCAAGGGAAGTGCTATTGCTTGGCACAATGCGTGATCCATTTAATTGTCATACCTCATGTGTTAATCTTTTGATGAATGCAGGAGCAAGCAAGCAAAGGGAGGAGATGTTGCTCACGTCCAAAGCAGTCCAAGAGGAGGTTGTTGATCACGTCCAAAGCATCCAAGAGAGGAGGTTGTTGCTCACGTCCCATGCAGCCCAAGAGAGGAGGCTGTTGCTCACATCCAAAGCAGCCCAAGAGGAGAAGTTGTTGATCATGTCCAAGGCAGCCCAAGAGGGGAGGCAAGCAAACACGTCCAAGGCAGTCCAAGAGGGTAGGCTGCTGCTTACGTCCAAAACAGCCTAAGAGGGCAGCCAGCTGAGCACGTTCAAGGAGGCCCAAGAGAGTAACAAGTCAGCTCATTCGGATCATCATTTGGGCTCTTAAAACACAGCCAAATCACTCATGGATCTGTTGAACAATTCAGCCCATTCGGATAGCCCAATTTGCTCTTAAAAATCGTCCAACTCACTCCAAGGAGTTGCTTGAATAAGTCAGCCTATTTTTAAGCTGAATTAGTGTTGTTAGGTTGTTAGCTACATTAGAGGAAGCTCTCTTATTACCACCTTCCCACCAATATTTTAATTTTCTTTTCTTTATTTTGTCTAGATAAAAGAGTCTATATAGATAGCCTCTTTAGCTGCAGATTAGTTACGTTAATTTTTCATTGCTTAGAATTGCATTTGTAATCATTCACAAAATCAATCAAAGAACAAGAGAGTTTTTGGTTAGCATTGCTGTTGTTTGCTTGGCTGAGCTTGTTTGTGTCAACCGCCTTCGGATTGGTGCTTTGAGCCTTCATGAGTCCCTCTTTGTGCTAGTCCAGCCGGAGCTAGTGTAGAGTTGTATTGGAGACGGGTCTACTGCATTCACGAGAGGGGTTTTGGCTCTTCAGCCTTGGTTCCTTCGTTGACTCTCTTTGGTTCTTCTCTCACCTTTCCTGCGCCCATTCATCACCTACGTTCCATTCCGCATTTCTGGATTTGCCTCATTCAGCCGGATTCGAGATTATTGTACCTAGATCGACTCAATCACGGACAATTCCGTATCATTCAGCAGTTCTAGTTCCAAAGGGTTGCTAAGGAGGTTCGGAAATCGTGATCTTAAGGTGTTGGATCCTTACAACTCGAGCCACCAGCTAGGCAATACCAACGAGAGAGTGAGCGATACACAAGTGAGATCTTTGTTTTTCTAACCTAACCGGTTCTTTGTTTGTTACTTGAGCATGGCCAGGTCCCTAAGTCCCAGCAAGTCGAGTAGCGAGACCGTCACGCCTGAGATGATCAGTCTATTGAAACAATTGTCCGATTCCGTAGCTAACCTATCCAAACGAGTGGAGTCTATGGAAGCACGAACACCACCAGCCGGGACACCACCTTTGAGAACCAACTATGAGTTTGGCGGTCCTTCACGTGTTACTAGAGAGCTGGATCATCCAGATCAAGGTAATTTACAGTCCAACGAACCCCCTATTGCTTCTAACATGCCACCCTTTGTTGATAACTTTCAGCGACGGAATGAGGCTCCTTTTGAGGACCACACTTGGGAAGGTTACAATCGGCCATTCCAGCAGCCAAGGCAAGGACGAGAACGAGATAACCTTCGGCCCTATCAAGAGCAAAACTGACTCGGCAAAGTCAAAATCAAAATTCCCGTCTTTGAAGGAAAGTGTGATCCCGACGTCTACACGGAGTGGGAAATTAAAGTTGAGCAGATCTGGTTGTGTCACAACTTTAGCGAGCCTAGGAAGGTTTAGCTAGCCGCTCTCGAGTTCCAAGGCTATGCTTTGGTATGGTGGGATCACGTAGTCAAAGAAAGAGTTCGAACATTGGATCCTCAAATCAACACATGGGAGCATATGAAGGCACTAATGAGGTCCCGGTTCGTTCCACCTCACTATACACGAGAGCTTCGACAACGGCTGGAAAATTTGAGACAAGGTTCACTTAGCGCTGAGGAAGCCTATACGAATATGCAAGTTGCTATGGTGAAGGCCAACGTTCTAGAGGATGAAGAAAACACTATGGCTAGGTACCTTCGTATTCTGAATTCTAATTTGGCTAATGAAGTTGATATCTATCCATACAGCACCATGGAGCAATTACTACATTTGGCCATCAAGGTGGAAAGGAACACTAAGTTGCGAAACCGGGAATACAAGCCACCTCATGGGACGCCCAATGCTTGGAAAGCACTAGGGAGCGGGCTGCCTAACCACAGCAAGGATCAAGGAGGCCGGAAGGAAGAGAGAAAGTCGGCACCTATGGGCCAAGAAGGGCAAAGTAGGTCTTCTACACCGTCCACTACACCACGATCCTTGAATGAGCCTTCGAGTGATCATCGAGGGACTACTCCTATCTCTAACTCTAGAACTAGGGACATTGTGTGTTTTAAATGCCAAGGTAGAGGACACATGAGTAGAGAATGTCCTAATAGACGCACTTTGATCATAAATCATCTAGGAGAATATGAGAGTGAGGATGATGTGGAATTAGATGATTAAAATGCATTAATTGATGACAATGAACAATATGAGAATGATGATTGCATTGAGTATGAACAAGGTGAATCTTTGATAGCTAGGAGAACTTTGCATGTCCAACTAGCACCTTGTGAGGATAACCAACGTGAAAATCTGTTTCATACTTGGTGTAGTATTAAAGGAAAAGTGTGTAATGTGATAATTGATGGAGGAAGTTGTTGCAACATAGCTAGCACTGAAATGGTAAACAAATTACAACTTCTTACATTTTATCACCCTAGGCCATATAAACTACATTGGATGAATGAGTGTGGAGAACGTAAGGTCAATAAGCAAACTAAGGTCAATATAACGTTAGGATCATATGAGGATGTTATTACATGTGATGTTGTGCCTATGAATGCTTGTCACTTGTTGCTTGGCCGTCCATGGCAATATGATAGGAAAGTTGTTCATAATGGGTTTTCTAATAAATATAGCTTTGAGTATAAAGGTAAAACTTTAACACTTAAACCTATGACACCTTTACAAATAGCCGAGTACTATGAGAACAAGAGGGTAGAGCAAGGAACCCCTCCCAAGCCTAAGATCACACGGCCTAAGAGTAAGGAGAACAAAACCCATCAAACACTGTTAGGACAACCAACAAGTAGCTATCTTGAGTCTAGGAATGAATATGTCACTAACTATGCTTCTACGGATGTGCTAATGATGAGTTTGTGTAAATCTCTAGTGAATATGCCTCATGACTCTACGATTCCACTTCCTAGTTCTATCCAGGGGCTGTTAGATGAGTTTAGGGACGTTTTTCCTAAGGAGATTCCAGCCGGCTTGCCGCCCATTAGGGGCATTGAACACCAAATAGATTTAATACCCGGAGCCACTCTTCCCAATAGGCCCGCCTATAGGATGAACCCTACGGAAGCCCAGGAAATTCAGAACAAAGTTCAAGCCTTGCTAGATAAGGGGTATGTTCGGGAAAGCCTTAGTCCTTGTGCCGTTCCCGTCCTACTAGTACCCAAGAAGGATAATACTTGGACAATGTGTATTGATTGTAGAGCAATCGGGTGTCTATACTATCAAGTATAGACACCCGATTCCACGTTTAGATGACATGCTTGATGAGTTACATGGAGCTACAATTTTCACTAAGATTGACCTTAGGAGTGGCTACCATCAAATTAGAATGAGGGAAGGGGATGAATGGAAAACAGCTTTTAAAACCAAATTTGGTCTCTATGAGTGGCTAGTAATGCCTTTTGGCTTAACTAATGCTCCTAGTACCTTCATGAGATTAATGAATCATATTTTGAGACCTTATATTGGTTTATTTATTGTAGGCTACTTTGATGACATTCTTATCTATAGTAAGACTTTAAAAGAGCATGAAAATCATTTGAGAGATGTCCTTGCTAAATTGCGTATAGAATACTTGTATGCTAATATTCAAAAATGTGATTTCTATACTAACCGAGTGATTTTTCTTGGTTTTGTAGTAAGTGCCAATGGTTTGCAAGTGGATGAGGACAAGGTGAAGGTTTGTGAGAGATTTTATCTATAGTAAGACTTTAAAAGAGCATGAAAATCATTCTATAGAAGGTTTGTGAGAGATTTTAGCACCATTGCAGCACCACTCACGGCTTTGACCAAAAAGAAGGTTCCTTTTGAGTGGAATGAACCTCAGCAAAGTGCCTTTGAAGAGCTCAAGAGACGCCTCACCCATGCACCCCTACTCGCTCTACCGGACTTCACTAATCCCTTTGAGGTTGAATGCGACGCATCCGACATTGGTATTGGCGGCGTCCTTATGTAAGAAGGTAAGCCTCTAGCTTTCTTTAGTGAAAAATTGAAGGGTGCATGCTTAAACTATTCCACATATGACAAAGAATTGTATGCCTTGTTTAGGGTACTCAAAACATGGCAACATTACCTTTGGCCCCAAGAGTTTGTTTTGAAAACCGATCATGATTCACTTAGACATTTTAGGAGCCAAGATAAGCTAGATAGGCGGCATGGTAGGTGGATGGAGTTCATCGAAACCTTTCTTACATTATCAAGTATAAGAAAGGAAAGGATAATGTCGTAGCGGATGCATTGTCTAGGAGATACACCTTAATCACCACCTTGGATTCTAGGATGTTAGGTTTTACTTACATTAAAGAATTATATGTGGATGATGCTGAATTTTGGAAGATATTTCATAGATGCACTACTCAAGGCCCTTATGATAAGTATTTTGTGTTTGAAGGTTTCTTGTTTAAAGTGGATAAGATTTGCATACCTAGATGTTCCCTTAGGCTCTTATTGGTGGAAGAAGCCCATAAAGGAGGTTTAATGGGGCATTTTGGGAGGGACAAAACTTATCACATGTGGCAAACTCACTTTTATTGGCCTCATATGTTAAGGGATGTAGAACACATGCTGAAAAGGTGCATTGAATGTTTTAAGGCCAAAGCTAGGGTACAACCCCACGGGTTGTATACACACTTACCAACGCCTAATGGCCCTTGGGAAGATATAAGTATGGATTTCATTGTTGGACTACCTAGGACTAAGAAAGGAAGAGATTCCATTTTTGTGGTAGTAGATAGATTCTCTAAAATGGCACATTTTATTCCATGTCATAAAACTGATGATGCATATAATGTTGCTAATCTTTTCTTTAAGGAAATAGTTAGATTGCATGGAATACCTAAAATTATTGTTAGTGATAGGGATGTCAAGTTTTTGAGTTTCTTTTGGAAAACGCTTTGGGGAAAAATGGGCATTAGACTACTATTCTCGACCTCTAGTCATCCCCAAACAGATGGGCAAACGGAAGTCACCAATAGGACCCTAACGACCCTCCTTAGAACCATGTTGAAAGATAACTTAAAAGAATGGGAAGACATGTTACCACATATCGAGTTTGCTTATAATCGCACCATGCATTCTTCCACTTCGTTATCACCTTTCAAATGTGTTTATGGATTTAACCCTTTAACTCCTTTGGACTTATTACCGATTCTTCAAAAGGATCGAGTAGCTTTTGATGCTTTGGAACAGGCGGACTACATTAAGGAACTTCATGCTAAGACCAAGGCTGCACTTGATAAGAAAGGCGTTGAAACCGCAACTCGGAATAACAAAGGACGTCGGAAGATGGTTTTCCAGCCCGGCGACTTAGTTTGGCCACATCTTAGGAAAGAGCGGTTTCCGACAAAACGCCATTCCAAGCTAGCACCACGGGGTGATGGACCATTCAAAGTCTTACACCGGATTAACGACAACGCTTATGTGTTGGATTTACCGGAAGAGTATGGAGTTAGTACCACTTTTAATGTAGGAGATTTGAGCCCCTATAAAGGAGATTCGGAACAAGATGAAAATTCGGGGTCGAATTCTTTCCAAGAAGGAGTGGATGATGTAGGACCATCACATGGAAGATATCAAGGTCCAATTACTAGAGCAAGAGCTAAGGAGATTCAAGAAGTTACGTCAAGGGAAGTGCTATTGCTTGACACAATGCGTGAACCATTTAATTTCCATACATCATGTGTTAATCTTTTGGTGAATGTAGGAGCAAGCGAACCAAGCGAGGAGACCATGCCGACGTGCTCACTTCCCATACAGCTCGAGGAGACCATGCAGGTTGTTGCTCACGTCCCATGCAGCCCAAGAGGGGAGGCTGTTGCTCACGTCCAATGCAGCCCAAGAGGAGAGGCTGTTGCTCACGTCCATTGCAGCCCAAGAGGGGAGGCAGCTGCTCACGTCCAAGGCAGCCCAAGAGGATAGCAAGCTGCTCACGTTCAAGGAGGCCCAAAGGGAGTAATCAGCTTCCTCATTCGGATCATCATTTGGGCTCTTAAAACACATCCAAATCACTCGTGGATCTGTTGAACAATTCAGCCCATTCGGATAGTCCATTTGGCTCTTAAAATCGTCCAACTCACTCCAAGGAGTTGTTTGAATAAATCAGCCT
This sequence comes from Fagopyrum esculentum, assembly GCA_033239045.1. Lineage (NCBI taxonomy): Eukaryota > Viridiplantae > Streptophyta > Magnoliopsida > Caryophyllales > Polygonaceae > Fagopyrum > Fagopyrum esculentum. The sequence goes on from BSUD01000002.1 coordinate 86,785,922, forward strand.
ACTTTCATGCTGAATTAGTTGTTTGTTAAGTTGTTAGCTACATTAGAGGAAGCTCTCTTATTACCACCTTCCCACAAATGTTTTAGTTTTCTTTTCTTTATTTTTGTCTAGATAAAATAGTCTATATATATAGCCTCTTTAGTTGCTGATTAGTTACGTTAATTTCATTGCTTAGAATTACATTTGTAACCATTCACAAAATCAATCAAAGAACAAGAGAGTTTTTGGTTGGCAGTGCAGTTGTTTGCTTGGCTGAGCTTGTTCGTGTCAACCGCCTTCGGATTGGTGCTTCGAGCCTTCACGAGTCCCTCTTTGTGCTAGTCCAGCCGGAGCTAGTGTAAAGTTGTATTGGAGACGGATCTAGGGCATTCACGAAGTGGGATTTTGGCTCTTCAGCCTTGGTTCCTTTCGTTGACTCTCTTTGGTTCTTCTCTACACCTTCCTGCGTCCATTCACCATCCACGTTTCAGTCCGCATCTGGATTCGCTTCATTCAGCCGGATTCAGGATCATTGTACCTAGATCGACTCATTCACAGATAATACCGTATCGAGGACACATGATGAAAGATTGTCCGAATAGGAGAACTTTGCTAATAAATCATTTAGGCCAATATGAATCAGAATCTGAGCATGAACTTGAATCTAATGAAATCGAGCCTAGTGATGATGTTTATTCGGATGATGGAATAGCATATGAACAAAGGGATTGCTTGCTTGCTCAACGTGTGTTGTTTGATCACCCTAGTTCATTCCTAGCTAATAACTATGTGCTATGTGATTTGGATGTTCCAAACGAGTCTATTGCTTGTGTTGAATCTGATTTTGAGCATGATGAGCCTGTTTTGGATGTTTGCTTGTCACATGATAATGCTTTGATAGCTAGGAGAGCCCTTAGTATACAACCTGCCCCTTGTGAGGATAACCAAAGGGAAAACTTGTTTCACACTAGATGTTTGATTAAAGGGAAGGTTTGTAATGTTATAATTGATGGGGGTAGTTGTTATAACATAGCTAGCACCGAATTGGTTAATAAGCTGCAATTAATAATTTTCTATCACCCTAGGCCTTATAAGCTTCATTGGATGAATGAATGTGGAGAATTAAAGGTAAATAAGCAAGTTAAGGTCACATTCACTTTAGGCCATTATGAGGATAATGTTTTGTGTGATGTTGTGCCTATGCAAGTTTGTCATATCTTATTAGGTCGTCCTTGGCAATTTGATAGGAGAGTCTTACATGATGGTTACACTAATAGGTATACTTTCACTTTTAATGGAAAACTTGTAACCTTAAACCCTATGACTCCCTTACAAATAGCTGAGGCATTTGAGAAGAAAAAGGCAAGTGAACAAGGTGTAAACCAAGCTAAGAAGGGGAGTAAGCCAAATAATTCCAAAACCGAGCCTATAGAGCCTTCTAATACCCTTTTAGTTTCAACTAACACACAAATGGCCTCTACTTTGCTAGTAGCCAAATCTGAGTTTCAAGGTGCTTATCTTCCTCTAGAAATCACTTTGATGACCTTATGTAAGAAGTTAGCCCTAGTGAGTGATGAAACTAAGGCAAATCTTCCACCTAGCATTGTAGCCATACTTGAGGAGTTTAAGGATGTGTTTCCTAATGAGATACCCCATGGCCTACCACCCTTGAGAGGTATAGAGCATCAAATAGATCTCAATTCGGGAGCAACCTTACCGAATAGGCCATCCTATAGAATGAACCCTAATGAAAGCCAAGAGGTTAGAAACCAAGTGCAAGAGCTCTTAAATAAGGGTTATGTGAGGGAAAGCCTTAGTCCATGTGCTGTCCCCGTGCTTTTAGTGCCTAAGAAAGATAATACTTGGAGGATGTGTGTTGATTGTAGGGCCATCAATAACATAACCATTAAGTATCGCCACCCTATCCCACGCCATGATGATATGTTAGATGAGCTTCATGGTTCCACTATGTTTAGTAAAATTGATCTTAGGAGTGGATACCATCAGATTAGGATGAAGGAAGGGGATGAGTGGAAAACTGCTTTTAAAACCAAGTTTGGTTTATATGAGTGGCTTGTTATGCCATTTGGACTTACTAATGCTCCTTCTACTTTCATGAGATTAATGAACCATGTTTTGAGAAAGTTTATAGGTAAATTTGTTGTTGTTTACTTTGATGACATTCTCATTTACAACAAATCACTAGAGGAGCATGAAAGACATCTAAGGGAAGTTGTTTCTACTCTTAGAGATGAACACTTGTATGCCAATCTTAAGAAATGTGACTTTTGTACTAATAAAGTTATTTTTCTTGGGTTTGTAGTGAGCATAGACGGTTTACAAGTGGATGAGGAGAAGATCAAGGCCATTCGAGATTGGCCTTCCGAACTCTATTGGCAATGTTAGGAGTTTTCATGGTCTTGCTAGCTTCTATAGGTGTTTTGTGCGTGATTTTAGCACCATTGCAGCCCCATTGACGGAAATATGCAAGAAGAACACGCCATTTGTGTGGGGTAGTGCGCAGGACCATGCATTCAACAAGCTTAAGGAGGTTCTCACTCATGCACCTTTGATTGCTCTTCCAGATTTCAACAAGCCATTTGAAGTGGAGTGTGATGCATCCGGAATTGGAATTGGAGGTGTTCTTATGCAAGAAGGTAAACCTATTGCTTTCTTTAGTGAGAAACTCAAAGGAGCATGTCTTAACTATTCTACTTATGATAAGGAGTTATATGCTTTGTTTAGAGGACTTAAGACATGTCAACACTACTTGTGGCCTAGAGAGTTTATCTTGCATTCTGATCATGAATCTTTAAAACACTTTAGGAGTCAAGATAAACTAGATAGGCGACATGGTAGTTGGATGGAGTTCATTGAGACTTTTCCTTATGTTATCAAGTATAAAAAGGGAAAGGACAATGTAGTTGCTGATGCATTATCTAGGAGACACTCTTTGTTGACCACCCTTGATTCTAAAGTGCTAGGTTTCGTGTATATTAAGGAATTATATGTTGATGATGCTGATTTTGGTGAAACCTACAAGATATGTGTGGCTAAGGGTGCTCTAGATAAGTTCTACTTGTTTGATGGTTTCTTGTTTAAGGCTGATAAGGTTGGTATCCCTAGGTGTTCTCTTCGGATGTTATTAGTTGATGAAGCTCATAAAGGAGGATTAATGGGGCATTTTGGGAGAGTTAAGACTTATGCTATGCTTACCTCACACTTCTTTTGGCCTCATATGCTTAGGGATGTAGAACATGCTGTTAAGAGATGTTTAGAATGCCTTAGAGCCAAATCCAAAGTGAAACCCCATGGTTTGTACACGCCTTTGCCAATCCCTACAGCCCCTTGGGAGGATATTAGTATGGACTTTATTATGGGATTGCCTAGGACTAAGAGGGGCAGAGACTCGATATTTGTGGTTGAAGATCGATTCTCTAAGATGGCTCACTTTAGAGCTTGCCATAAGACTGATGATGCCACCAATGTAGCCAACTGGTTCTTTAGGGAAGTAGTTAGTGATGTAGGACCATCACATGGAAGCTATCAAGTTCCCATTACTAGAGCAAGAGCTAAGGAGATCCAAGAAGCTACGTCAAGGGAAGTGCTATTGCTTGGCGCAATGCGTGAATCATTTAATTACCATACCTCATGTGTTAATCTTTTGATGAATGCAGGAGCAAGCAAGCAAGGGAGGCTGTTGCTCATGTCCAATGCAGCCCAAGAGGATAGCAAGCTGATCACGTTCCAGGAGGCCCAAGAGAGTAACAAGTCAGCTCATTCGGATCATCATTTGGGCTCTTAAAAACCATCCAAATCACTCATGGATCTGTTGAACAATTCAGCCCATTCGGATAGTCCATTTGGCTGCTTAAAACGTCCCACTCACTCCATACATCATGTGTTTGAATAAATCAGCCTATTCTCATGCTGAATTGGTTGTTTGTTAGGTTGTTAGCTACATTAGAGGAAGCTCTCTTATTACCACCTTCCCACTAATGTTGTAATTCTCTTTTCTTTATTTTGTCTAGATAAAAGAGTCTCTATAGATAGCCTCTTTAGCTGCAGATTAGTTACGTTATTTTCATTGCTTAGAATTTGCATTTGTAATCATTCACAAAATCAATCAAAGAACAAGAGAGTTTTTGGTTGGCATTGCTGTTATTGCTTGGCTGAGCTTGTTTGTGTCAACCGCTTTCGGATTGGTGCTTCAAGCGTTCACGAGTCCCTCTTTGTGCTAGTCCAGCCGGAGCTAGTGTAAAGTTGCATTGGAGACGGGTCTAGGGCATTCACGAGTGGGGTTTTGGCCCTTCAGCCTTGGTTCCTGTGTTGACTCTCTTTGGTTCTTCTCTCACCTTTCCTGCGCCACTCGTCACCTACGTTCCATTCCGTATTTCTGGATTCGCCTCATTCAGCCGGATTCGAGATCATTGTACCTAGATCGACTCAATCACGGACAATTCCGTATGAGTTGGTATCAGAGCTCAGTTGGTACAATTGATCACTCCTTTCTTCTTGTTAACCTTATTGCTTATCCAATTGAGATCTAACTTGTGCTTGAAGTGTGGCAATTCAAAAAGCCGGACAACATCTTGAGGAGAGGTAAACACAAAACGAAAACAAAATAAAAAGAGAGCTCAAACGCTGCATACACAATTCGGTAACCTGCTCTCCTACAATTCTCGCTGCAATCAGTTTCGGTTCCCTTCTCTCCCTCAAATCTTTGACAAAGTCTAAGAGATCTTTCAAAAAAAAAAAAAAAGACTATACAAGCGGCTGGCCCTTTTTTATTAATCAAGCACAAGTAAACTCTTTCAATCATCTCAAAACGTCATTCTAAACAAATTCACCATACCTACACCAACCCAACGGTCAATACTCCAATTAGGGGTGTCTTGATTCATCTCCAACACTAACATTCAGTTTCAGCAGTTCTAGTTCCAAAGGGTTGCTAAGAAGGTTCGGAAATCGCGATTTTAAGGTGTTGGATCCTTACAACTCGAGCCACCAGCTAGGCAATACCAACGAGAGTGTGAGCGATACAAAAGTGAGATCTTTGTTTTTCTAACCTAACCGGTTCTTTGTTTGTTACTCTAGCATGTCCAGGTCCCTAAGTCCCAGCAAGTCGAGTAGCGAGACCGTCACGCCTGAGATGATCAGTCTACGGATACATATCAACCTCATTAGCCGGGACACCACCTTTGAGAACCAACTATGAGTTTGGCGGTCCTTCACGTGTTACTAGAGAGCCGGATCATCCAGATCAAGGTAATTTACATTCCAACGAACCCCCTAATGCTTCTAACATGCCACCCTTTGTTGATAACTTTCAGCGACGGAATGAAGCTCATTTTGAGGACCACACGTGGGAGGGTTACAATCGGCCATTCCAGCAGCCAAGGCAAGGACGAGATAACATTCGGCCCTATAAGGAGCAAGACGGACTCGGAAAAGTCAAAATCAAAATTCCCGTCTTTGAAGGAAAGTGTGATCCCGACGTCTACACGGAGTGGGAAACTAAAGTTGAGCAAATCTGGTTGTGTCACAACTTTAGCGAGCCTAGGAAGGTTCAGCGAGCCACTCTCGAGTTCCAAGGCTATGCTTTGGTATGGTGGGATCACGTAGTCAAAGAAAGAGTTCGAACATTGGATCCTCAAATCAGCACATGGGAGCATATGAAGGCACTAATGAGGGCTAGGTTCGTTCCACCTCACTATATCCGAGAGATTCGACAACGGCTGGAAAATTTGAGACAAGGCTCTCTTAGCGCTGAGGAAGCTTATACGAATATGCAAGTTGCAATGGTGAAGGCCAACGTTCTAGAAGATGAAGAAAACACTATGGCAAGGTACCTTCGTATTCTGAATTCTAATTTGGCTAATGAGGTTGATATGTATCCATACAACACCATGGAGCAATTACTACACTTGGCCATCAAGGTGGCAAGGAAGACTAAGGTGCGAAACCGGGAATACAAACCACCCCATGGAACGCCCAACGCTTGGAAAGCACTAGGAAGTCGGCTGCTGCCTAACCACATCAAGGATCAAGGAGGCCGGAAGGAAGAGAGAAAATCGGCACCTATGGGCCAAGAAGGACAAAGAAAGTCGTCTACACCAGCCACTACACCACGATCCTTGAATGAGCCTTCAAGTGATCATCGAGGGAGTACTCCTATCTCTAACTCTAGAACTAGGGACATTGTGTGTTTTAAATGCCAAGGTAGAGGTCACATGAGTAGAGAATGTCCTAATAGACGCACTTTGATCATAAATCATCTAGGAGAATATGAGAGTGAGGATGATGTGGAATTAGATGATGAAAATGCATTAATTGATGACAATGAACAATATGAGAATGATGATTGCATTGAGTATGAACAAGGTGAATCTTTGATAGCTAGGAGAACTTTGCATGTCCAACTAGCACCTTGTGAGGATAACCAACGTGAAAATCTGTTTCATACTAGATGTAGTATTAAAGAAGAGTGTGTAATGTGATAATTGATGGAGGAAGTTGTTGCAACATAGCTAGCACTGAAATGGTAAATAAATTACAACTTCTTACATTTTATCACCCTAGGCCATATAAACTACATTGGATGAATGAGTGTGGAGAACTTAAGGTTAATAAGCAAACTAAGGTCAATATAACATTAGGATCATATGAGGATGTTATTACATGTGATGTTGTGCCTATGAATGCTTGTCACTTGTTGCTTGGTCGTCCATGGCAATATGATAGGAAAGTTGTCCATGAGGGGTTTTCTAACAAATATAGCTTTGAGTATAAAGGTAAAACTTTAACACTTAAACCTATGACACCTTTACAAATAACCGAGTACTATGAGAACAAGAGGGTAGAGCAAGGAACCCCTCCAAAACCTAAGATCACACGGCCTAAGAGTAAAGAGAACAAAAACCATCAAACATTGTTAGTACAACCAACAAGTAGCTATCTTGAGTCTAGGAATGAATATGTCACTAACTATGCTTCTATTGATGTGCTAATGATGAGTTTGTGTAAATCTCTAGTGAATGTGCCTCATAACTCTACGATTCCACTTCCTAGTTCTATCCAGGGGCTGTTTGACGAGTTTAGGGACGTTTTTCTTGAGGAGATTCCAGCCGGCTTGCCGCCCATTAGGGGCATTGAACACCAAATAGATTTCATACCCGGAGCCACTCTGCCCAATAGACCCGCCTATAGGATGAACCCTACGGAAGCCCAGGAAATTCAGAACCAAGTCCAAGCCTTGCTAGATAAGGGGTATGTTCGGGAAAGCCTTAGTCCTTGTGCCATTCCCGTCCTACTAGTACCCAAGAAGGATAATACTTGGAGAATGTGTATTGATTGTAGAGCAATCAATAACATTACTATCAAGTATAGACACCCGATTCCCCGTTTAGATGATATGTTTGATGAGTTACATGGAGCTACAATTTTCACTAAGATTGACCTTAGGAGTGACTACCATCAAATTAGAATGAGGGAAGGGGATGAATGGAAAACAGCTTTTAAAACCAAATTTGTACTCTATGAGTGGCTAGTAATGCCTTTTGGCTTAACTAACGCTCCTAGTACTTTCATGAGATTAATGAATCATATTTTGTGACCTTTTATTGGTTTATTTGTTGTAGTCTACTTTGATGACATTCTTATCTATAGTAAGACTTTAAAGGAGCATGAAAATCATTTGAGAGATGTGCTTGCTACATTGCGTATAGAATACTTGTATGCTAATAATCAAAAATGTGATTTCTATACTAACCGAGTGATTTTTCTTGGTTTTGTAGTAAGTGCCAATGGTTTGCAAGTGGATGAGGACAAGGTGAAGGCAATCAATGAATGGCCCGTTCCTAGGTCGGTTGGTGACGTGAGGAGTTTCCATGGCCTAGCTACATTCTATAGAAGGTTTGTGAGAGATTTTAGCACCATTGCAGCACCACTCACGGCTTTGACCAAAAAGAAGGTTCCTTTTGAGTGGAATGAACCGCAGCAAAGAGCCTTTGAAGAGCTCAAGAGACGCCTCACCCATGCACCCCTACTCGCTCTACCGAACTTCACTAAACCCTTTGAGGGTTGAATGCGACGCATCCGGTATTGGTATTGGCGGCGTCTTTATGCAAAAAGGTAAGCCTCTAGCTTTCTTTAGTGAAAAATTGAAGGGTGCATGCTTAAACTATTCCACTTATGACAAAGAATTGTATGCCTTGTTTAGAGTACTCAAAACATGGCAACATTACCTTTGGCCTCAAGAGTTTGTTTTGAAAACCGATCATGATTCACTTAGACACTTTAGGAGCCAAGATAAGCTAGATAGACGACATGGTAGGTGGATGGAGTTCATCGAAACCTTTCCTTACATTATCAAGTATAAGAAAGGAAAGGATAATGTCGTAGCGGATGCATTGTCTAGGAGATACACCTTAATCACCACCTTGGATTCTAGGATGTTAGGTTTTACTTACATTAAGGAATTATATATGGATGATGCTGAATTTGGGAAGATATTTCATAGATGTACTACTCAAGGCCCTTATGATAAGTATTATGTGTTTGAAGGTTTCTTGTTTAAAGTGGATAAGATTTGCATACCTAGATGTTCCCTTAGGATCTTATTAGTGGAAGAAGCCCATAAAGAAGGTTTAATGGGGCATTTTGGGAGGGACAAAACTTATCACATGTTGCAAACTCACTTTTATTGGCCTCATATGTTAAGGGATGTAGAACACATGCTGAAAAGGTGTATTGAATGTCTTAAGGCCAAAGCTAGGGTACAACCCCACGGGCTGTATACACCCTTACCGACGCCTAATGGCCCTTGGGAGGACATAAGTATGGATTTCATTGTTGGACTACCTAGGACTAAGAAAGGATAAGATTCCATTTTTGTGGTAGTAGATAGATTCTCTAAAATGGCACATTTTATTCCATGTCATAAAACTGATGATGCATATAATTTTGCTAATCTTTTCTTTAAGGAAATAGTGAGATTGCATGGATTACCTAAAACTATTGTTAGTGATAGGGATGTCAAGTTTTTGAGTTTCTTTTGGAAGACACTTTGGGGAAAAATGGGTACTAGATTACTATTCTCGACCTCTAGTCATCCCCAAACAGATGGGCAAACGGAAGTCACCAATAGGACCCTAACGACCCTCCTTAGAACCATGTTGAAAGATAACTTAAAAGAATGGGAAGACATGTTACCACATATTGAGTTTGCTTATAATCGCACCATGCATTCTTCCACTTCGTTATCACCTTTCAAATGTGTTTATGGATTTAACCCTTTAACTCCTTTGGTCTTATTACCGATTCCTCGAAAGGATCGAGTAGCTTTTGATGCTTTGGAACAGGTGGACTACATTAAGGAACTTCATGCTAAGACCAAGGCTGCAATTGATAAGAAGGGTGTTGAAACTGCAGCCCGGAATAACAAAGGACGTCGGAAGATGGTTTTCAAGCCCGGTGACTTAGTTTGGCTACATCTAAGGAAAGAGCGGTTTCCGACAAAACTCCATTCCAAGCTAGCACCACGGGGTGATGGACCATTCAAAGTCTTACACCGGATTAACGACAACACTTATGTGTTGGACTTACCGGAAGAGTATGGAGTTAGTACCACTTTTAATGTAGGAGATTTGAGCCCCTATGAAGGAGATTCGGAACAAGATGAAAATTCGGGGTCGAATTCTTTCCAAGAAGGAGTGGATGATGTAGGACCATCACTTGGAAGCTATCAAGGTCCCATTACTAGAGCAAGAGCTAAGGAGATCCAAGAAGCTACGTCAAGGGAAGTGCTATTTCTTGGCACAATGCGTGAATCATTTAATTGCCATACCTCATGTGTTAATCTTTTGATGAATGCAGGAGCAAGCAAGCAAGGGAGGCTGTTGCTCATGTCCAATGCAGCCCAAGAGGATAGCAAGATGATCACGTTCCAGGAGGCCCAAGAGAGTAACAAGTCAGCTCATTCGGATCATCATTTGTGCTCTTAAAAACCATCCAAATCACTCATGGATTTGTTGAACAATTCAGCCCATTCGGATAGTCCATTTGGCTGCTTAAAACGTCCCACTCACTCCATACATCATGTGTTTGAATAAATCAGCCTATTCTCATGCTGAATTTGTTGTTTGTTAGGTTGTTACCACCTTCCCACTAATGTTTTAATTCTCTTTTCTTTATTTTGTCTAGATAAAAGAGTCTATATATATAGCCTCTTTAGTTGCAGATTAGTTACGTTATTTTCATTGCTTAGAATTTGCATTTGTAATCATTCACAAAATCAATCAAAGAACAAGAGAGTTTTTGGTTGGCATTGCTGTTATTGCTTGGCTGAGCTTGTTTGTGTCAACCGCTTTCGGATTGGTGCTTCGAGCCTTCACGAGTCCCTCTTTGTGCTAGTCTAGCCGGAGCTAGTGTAAAGTTGTATTGGAGACGGGTCTAGGGCATTCACGAGTGGGGTTTTGGCTCTTCAGCCTTGGTTCCTTCGTTGACTCTCTTTGGTTCTTCTCTCACCTTTTCTGCGCCATTCATCACCTACGTTCCATTCCGCATTTCTGGATTCGCCTCATTCAGCTGGATTCGAGATCATTGTACCTAGATCGACTCAATCACGGACAATTCCGTATCAGTTAGGTTGCATGGAGTTCCGAGGACTATAGTTAGTGATAGGGATGTTAAATTTCTAAGTTACTTTTGGAAAACTCTTTGGGGAAAGCTAGGAACTAAGCTATTGTTTTCTACTTCTAGTCACCCTCAAACTGATGACCAAACTGAGGTAACTAATAGGACACTAACTACTTTGTTAAGGGCTGTTATTAAGAAGAGTCTTAAGGAATGGGAAGATGCCTTACCTCATGTCGAATTTGCTTATAATAGGGTTGTGCATTCTTCAACTTCCATTTCTCCTTTTGAGTGTGTGTATGGTTTTAATCCACTAACCCCGTTTGATCTTAAACCGTTGCCTAAGAAGGAGCGAGTAGATTTCAGTGCGAAAAAGCAGGTTGAACACATTCGGGAGTTGCATGAGAGGACACGTCAAAAGCTTGAGGAGAAGGGCAAGTACAATGCTACGAAAGCTAACCACGGACGCAAGAAGATCACATTCGAGCCTAGTGATCACGTGTGGTTGCACTTAAGGAAGGAGAGCTTTCAACAGTTGAGGAAATCCAAGCTCTCTCCAAGAGGAAATGGACCTTTCAAGGTCTTACACAAGGCGGGGGATAATGCTTATGTTTTGGAGTTGCCGGATGATTACGCATGCGATCCTACATTCAATGTGCGTGACTTGAGTCCATTCCCACCCTCGAGCTATGATCATGGTGATTCGGGGTCGAATCCATTTCAAGAAGGGGAGAATGATGAAGGATCATCCAAGCTAAGTCAAGGTCCCTTAACAAGGGCTCAAGGTAAACTACAAGCTGAGATGGATGCATTGCTTCTAACCATGAACCATGAACCACCTAACTCACCTTCCATGAGCAAACGAGCCTTGATGATGATCATGGTCCACCAAGGAACAAGCTGCACGCCTAAGGGTTCTACATAAGGCTGAAATGTTCCAAATTGGCTGAATAAGCTTATTTGGCTGTTTTAAGTGTTTTTAAGTCTTTTTGGAATAAAAGCCCAAACTTATGTCTTAATGGGCATTTAGTTAATTATTTCAGTTCATTAACATATTAAACACTATATATATGTTATTAGGCGTGCTAGGTCAAGGGGATCCAGAAAATACACGTTAAACACAGTTTTTGTGTTGCTGTTGCAGATTGGCGATTTCCAGCCTGTTGGAGAGCTTTGTGATTGTGATTTTGGCTTAACTCTTCTTGTTTGAGTTAATCTCCTTAGGGATTAGTGTTGCAAGTTGTTTGTAAGCATCCTCTTGGTGCTTTCAATCTCCATATTGATTGTGTCAAGTTGTAGAAGCAGGGTTGATTAGTCTTTTGGATTGGTTCTTGAATTCATTGTTCAAGGGTTCTTCCATAGTTCTATTCGGTTCTTCTTAACCATCTATCTTTATATTTTCGTTCTTATCATTCCTCCATATCTAAGTTTCATTCCATTGTTTCCAGGTTGTTCGTCTAGATCGGTAAACGGGCTATTCCCCTTATCAAGATGGGTACATTCTAACAAGGTTAAAGGTGGTATTCCATTATGATGTAAAGCTTTCCTTAGACGCTCCTAATCATTAGAGTCAAGATTAGAAGAGTGATCGAACCATGTTTGAAAGATTTAAGATACCGTAAATTAAGCTTACGAGGTACCAATAAGTGAAGTGTCAACATTAAGAGAGCTATGAGAAGAAGATCATGGTGGGGATTCACGTGGAGTTGACTGGTTATTGTTATGAGGATAAGGCTAAGAAACGCCAAGAAGAAAGAAGTATGAGTAGACATGATCCCGAGAATATAAGTGAAGCAACAAGGAGCTTGAACTAAGAAAAGACTTCAGAGAACAATCAAGAGGTACGTGAGCGGATACCGAGTAACATTAGCGGTTTTTATGGGACACGCTTACAAGATAGCATGAGGCGCAGTTAAGCCTATTAAGTTGATTTATACGGCGTGCGAGACTGAGAAGAGTATGGTTACCTTCTGGAAGAGGAAGAAAGCATGGAATGGGGAAATAACTAATGGAGTTGAGGTGGAGTAAAACAAGGAGGGTAGCCTTCATGAGAATAGTCACATGAAGTATAGAAGAATGGTAAGTCGTTGACCGTAGAAAAGGTCAACCATAAGCTTATCGGTGATGACCGAGAACGCATAAAATGCGGGTTGCCTGTGGAAAATTGTAGATGGGAGGTATAACCTCAAGTAGAAAATATAAGGAACAATAACTAGAGCTTGGAGGATTTGTGGTGATTCGGTGTAAGTAACGAGGAAGTATGTCAACCTAAGCCCAATTGTCCTAATAGAGTAACGATTATTGGTTGAAAGCAAGTAACTCTAACGGACCTCTTAAGGAGAGGTTTGGATGACCTTATACAACCTTTGTAAGTCATGGAGTTGGCATATGGGAGAACGACACGGATTAGAGGTTCAAAAGTTTGACCACGGTAAAGGGGAAGTAGTGAATCAATAAGAAGGTAAGGTGCATGGTGGTGGTACATAAACGGGAGTATATAGAGGATGCATGGTATGAAATGGATGATATGTTGTCGCGGGAAAGAGATAAGTCAAGTTTCTAGACACACCGAAAGGAACCATGGTGGCTATGGTGTGAAACGGGGGACCGAGGTTATAGTAACGTTGTAAGCTTTGAGCTTAAGGTGATGGTACTTGATAATTCATGAGTTAGAAGTTTCATGGTTTTGAAAATATAAAATTGCTTCCGGTCTTCCCATCAGGGCATTCTAGTACGATTTTTTAGGCAAGGTACGAGTCGGGAAGTTGTACTTTGGCTATCGAGAAATGCGTAAGGCTACCAATGAGGATAGGTACCTTCGCCCCGTAGTGGACGACTCGTTAGACCAACTGCATGTGGTTACGATGTTTTGTATGATCAATTTGTGGTCAAAATGACACCCGATTAGGGTGGAGGAATGAAAGGACCTAAGTAAGACGGCAATCGGGCCGGTATGGTCACTACAAGTTGTAGTGAAGCTTGGTGGGCTCACAAATACGATTGTTGAGTTGGTGTATATAGAAGTGCATTCATCGGGTGAATCGAATTGCGGTAATTACATTTTATTTGTGATTTCTGGTGGTTTAAGTGTTACAGACTAGTAACCGGTGTTGTATGAGGTGGACCATAATCTAAAGTTAAGTAATAACAGTTAGTGAGGTGTGAGAAGTACGAATGATTCTTATGTTCAAATTTGATGATGCCTTGTTGTACTCTCAAGAATTGAAAGGAACAAGCTGGGCATGGGGCGACAGTAATATAGTTACACGGGATGAGAAGAGTTATCTAAGCGGGTTAGGACGTCCAATGTGACCTCCTAAGAGATGTTACGGTATTGAGAATATATAGTTGATCAGATGAGTACGAAGTGATAGTTTCTGTAATACCCCCAAGGTATGTGGAGGAGGTATACAACTTATAGGTTTATGTACTATAACCGCCAAGTGCGGGATGGTTTTGACGCTTCCTTCCTTCCCGAGGAAGTCGATCAGATCGTGAGTTCCGAGATGTATCCGTGGAGCTTTAATAGAAGGGGAAGAGGTGAGTGACCTCCATTCCGTTTTCTTGGGCACCGACATTGAGTCGTGAGGATTTTATGGCGTTATGGATACATCCAAGCGGGGACTGGGATACGTATAAAATAACGAGAGAGGTTCGCAAGTGTGTTGGGCAATTGTGGACATTCAAGAAGAATGACCGATGAAGGGTCGAGAGTTAGCCGCTTTAGGGCACGTGCTTATGGTGATGTCGGTTTGGCTATGGAGAGACATGCTAGTCAAGTATGAACGATAAGAGTATGACATGTGTGTGTATATTCACTTAACAAGAATTGAGTACCCACCAGAGGTGATGGTTAGAGATGGTTAATGACTTCGGTCCTATGACTTTGGTATCATCCAAGGTAGGTGACGGTGATCACCAACACCCTTAGTCAGTGGACGCTTCAAGGGGAAGCAACAACTTAACTGAGGGCTCGGCCTCAGTTTATTAACATAGATGGTTTGCGAAGAGACCCGAAAAAATTGCGGAATTTGAATGGCTTTGACAAAGATCCGGAATAGAGGGTCCCGAGGAAAGGCACCATAATTACCTTCAAGGATTGACGGATTTGTTGAGACCCCAGGAGCATCTATGTGCACTTATAACGGAGAGCAGAGATAGAGTCTCTAGTAGGCTCACCCCACCCTTACTAGTTCACCCTGGTGCTGGTAAGAGGTACTCGGATTGGTGAGGATAACATTGGTGAGGCGGCCTTAAGTGCATAGCCAGTAAGTGACCGTTGTCAGGTCAAGCTTGAGCACCCTAATACGGGAAAAGGACTTCATCCGCCACAAGTTACGCAGTGGGAGTGGGAGGACACCTCCATAGAGGATATTACCGGTTTGAGACTAGGTAACAATTTGACGTGTTTGGGTCATTATGGACCTATCGAGGAGACAACGCGTTTATACCCTTTATGGGGAAACAAGGCTGATGAGTCGGCTAGTTGTGGAGTCTACTAAGTAATGGTGAGATTACGTGGGATACCGAGTATTGTTATCTCGGATCGAGATGGACGATTCATCTCGGGATTTTTGGGCATCAAGATTGTGCCATTTTGGGTATTAGTTGCGGTTCGTGTCAGCTTTGTAGCCTTTGACGTATGGGCAGTTAGAGAAGGCTTTTCAGGCCTTAAAGGATGTGTTGGGAGCCTCTGTGCTAGAGTGAGAACAAGAGTGATCCAAACACTTTCCTGGATTGAGTTCTCGTATAATGATAGTGGAGATTTATCGTTGTGATGGCCCTTTTGCGAGGCATTTTATGGACTGAAGTGTAGTACTCCATGATGTTGGAAATTGGATAGTATATGTAGGGATAGCCCTAAGGAGATACGGGACGACCTCGCTCGAGTAGCGGTAGTTTAAAGGCAAATACTAGCCCAGCTAAGTTGTCAGAAGGCGTGTACAAATAAGAAGTACAAACCTCTTGGGTTCAGATACGAGACGAGTCTAGTAGAGGATATCACGGACGCGAGGTGTCATACGTATTGGTCATTTAAAAAGGGAAGTGAAATAGCGGACCTTTTTAAGATCTTGGCACGAGGAGCCGATAAGATTACCAGGAGGACATGAGATAGTATCCTTGGTTGAATTTTAACGATGAGTTAGATGCATCGATAGAGCCGTTGGGTTAGATCTTATGTGCATGCGTGAGATTAGGTGTATTTTGTGCCCCGTGCGGGATTGTGTTGTACGATCAGTTAGAACTTGGTGTGGTGTATGTTTTGTGTGTTCGTATGAGTATGTGTCAGTACCTTCCGAGGTCTTGATGTGATTATATGAGTAGGCTTTGGATTATGGCCGATAGTTGACGTGTTTATGACGGATGGTTATCGTGACGTGTTTGATCGAGAATTTTGCGTTTAGCATGTTTCGGGATGAAACTTGTTTTTAGGGGGATTATATGTGACGTCCGGAATTTTTATTCCGGTAAGTGAGCGGCTTATCGACCTCACCGCAGGCGCGGCTCAATATTTCTGCAGGCACGATCTGCTAAGTAACGAGATGTTATCCCAAATCCCGTTCCGACCCTTTGGTTCCCGCTTTTCACTTTTGATCACTTGTTCTCTTAGTCGGCCCTCGTTCCCCACATCTGAGATGACCCTTGTGCAGCCTCTCTCTCCTCCCATTTTCACTGTCACGTGATTTCATTCCCCCTACTCTTCTCCTTCTCTCTCTTTTAGCTTGGAAGCTTTGGTAGCTCTTCCATGAGGATCCTTCCTTCTCTTCCTCTTGCATATGATGTCCAGTAGTGAGGTGTACTGGAGATCTGGATTTGTAAGGGTAACCATTTCTCTGCTTCTTCCCTTCTTCATCTTCTTCTTCCTTGAGCTTAATTGGTGGAAGCCATGGATTTATCTTGTTGTTCCCTCTTTTGGCTTGCATGTGAGTGGATCGTGTTTAAGATGGTTGTGTGAGTGTGGATCCTAGTGGTGGATGTTATGGAGCCAAGCAAGGAAGCTAGGATACCTTTGCACATCAAGGAACCATCGAAGAAGCCCATCGAAGATCGCCCTCTCGAGCACGACCGCTCCCGCGGCTGGACATCGCCGCGGGGGCGGTCACTGCACTGAGCCGAAGAGGCGGCCAGCCTGAGCCGCAGGGGCGGCCAGCCTGAGCCGTAGGGGGTGGCCAGCCTGGGCCGCAAGGCCAGCTACTGGCTCAACCAGCCATTCCGTGCAGTTTTCTTCTCTTTTTCGCGGTTGGGCTTCCTTCTTCCGCACCCGTTTCTTTGCCCGGTGAGTACCCTCCCTTGACATGTGTTTATAGCTGATCCTAGAGAGTGTTTATGTTAGTATCATGCTAGGTTTTGACTTGGGATACTTGTGAATGCTATGTAGTGGCTTTTGTACCTTAGGCAAGTGTGATGAGCATGTGGACCTCCTATTCTAGTTTGTTCCTTCTTGGTTGTTGTGTATGCTCAATGTGAGAGAGTAGGCTGTTGTCAGATCCTTTCATGTGTTGAGTGAGATGTTGGTATCATGGAGTCTAGGATGCGGTCTTAGCTTGAGAGTTAAATGATCTTGCGTAGATCATTAGAGCGGAAGTCTAAGACTTCTTGAGTATGACCGAGTTGTTGATAAGTATCTTGTTGTGAGCAGGATGTGGGATTATTCCCAAGGGAAGCGAGAGTGGTTGTGTAAGTTTAGCTTTGGGACGAGGTAAATCTCTAGACTTACTTAGCTCATATTCTTTGGATTAGCATCGATGTGTGTTTGGTTGTGTGTGTGTGTTGATTATGTTATAATAATGAAACCGGAAATAGGACCACCAATATATATTGATATTTGGCCCAAGTGTATGATAACGGGCGGTGACATCACTACCTAGCTCTTGCGAGAGCTAGGAGGTTTTCGGCGACTAGCCCGTGCAGGTAGACGGTCTGATGCATTAGTACCATTCCTTGCCGGTAAGTGAGGACCAAGGCGAGATCACGGTGATTCTCGTGTCACAACCTTAAGGTTGTATGTTTATGATGACTTATGTGTTTTGGAGCATGTTGTATGTTTATGATGACTTATGTGTGTGTGTGCCAATTCCATGATTCTAATGCCTTGAATATTTGCTAACGGTTTTATATCGATGTTGTAGTTGCCTTGCAGGTTAGGGATGCAGCCGAGAGATCCGGAAGAGTGGGCAGCTGGGGTTCCGTACATTTTAGGATGGGTTTGGTTGAGAGTCGTATATCTTATTTATTGTATATCGTTATATATTTGATGTTTGGTCCTTGGCTGTAAACTCAGATGGAGTCTTTCGTTTGTATGCTTTCGGGTTTCATATCATTGCATAAAAAATGTATTTCGGTTTTGCCTTTATTTGTGTCTTGTTGTAAAGTCCGGTGAAATTGTTGTCAGGCTAAGGGTCGGGACCCATTGTGAGGTCTCTGCCCATAGCATTCCGAGTCCCGCGGATTCGGGGTGTTACAGAAAGCACTAGGAAAGGAAGTAAAGGACGGAAGGCAGACACTTCGACCAACAATGAGAAAACTTGGCCGAAATTATGAAAATGAAAGAATTAATTGAGTCGATTTTTCCAAATTCGAGAGCAATTTCGACTAAAAATCGACTCCCTCAAAAAAATCGGACGATTTTCTTTAGACATGAACGAAACAACGCAAAAATCATCCCGACGAAAATATCGACCCGATGAAAATCTTGGCCGAGATTTAGGAAAAACAAGAGTGCTATATGAGCCTCTTCTTCATCTTCAACCCTAGAAACAACTTCTCCCAAGTGAAGAATTAGTAGTCATTTCTCCTCTCAACCCAAAATCCTTAAATCTTAAGCGTTTACGTTCGTTCTTGAGCTAAAACTGAAGATCTTTTCACGACATTGAAGATTCCAAGCACAAACAGCACCACAAAACGCTCAATCACTTAGATTTTAGGTTTTTCATACTAAACACTATAAAGATTAATTTTCCTTCGGTTTGTGCTATTTGTAGTTGTTTGGTTCGAAAAGGCGTGCTATTTAAAGTAGTAACAAAGAATGGAAGCAGGTGGGAGCATTGGTTGGGCAAAACCTTTTATAGAATTGCAAGTTTAATCGAAATAGCTTGATACGGAATTGTCCGTGATTGAGTCGATCTAGGTACAATGATCTCGAATCCGGCTGAATGAGGCGAATCCAGATTGCGGAATGAAACGTAGATGGTGAATGGCGCAAGAAGGTGTAGAGAAGAACCAAAGAGAGTCAACGAAGGAACCAAGGCTGAAGAGCCAAAACCCCCACTCGTGAATGCCCTAGACCCGTCTCCAATACAACTTTACACTAGCTCCGGCTGGACTAGCACAAAGAGGGACTCGTGAAGGCTCGAAGCACCAATCCGAAGGCGGTTGACACAAACAAGCTCAGCCAAGCAAACAACAGCAATACCAACCAAAAACTCTCTTGTTCTTTGATTGATTTTGTGAATGATTACAAATGTGATTCTAAGAAATGAAAATAACGTCACTAATCTGCAGCTAAAGAGGCTATCTATATAGACTCTTTTATCTAGACAAAAATAAAGAAAAGAGAATTAAAACATTAGTGGGAAGGTGGTAATAAGAGAGCTTCCTCTAATGTAGCTAACAACCTAACAAACACTAATTCAGCTTAAAAATAGGCTGACTTATTCAAGCAAGTCTTTGGAGTGTGCTGGACGTTTTTAAGAGAAAATTGGGCTATCCGAATGGGCTGAAATGTTCAACAGATCCATGAGTGATTTGGCTATGTTTTAAGAGCCCAAATGATGATCCGAATGAGCTGACTTGTTACTCTCTTGGACCTCCTGGAACGTGAACAGCTTTCTATCGTCTTGGGCTGCATTGGACATGAGCAACAACCTCCCTTGGGCTACCTTGGACGTGAGCAGCTGCTTCCCCTCTTGGACTGCATTGGACGTGAGCAACAACCTCCCTTGGGCTGCCTTGGACGTGAGCAGCAGGCTATCCTCGTGGGTTGCATGGGACGTGAGCAACAGCCTCCTCTCTTGGCTGCTTTGGATGTGATCAACAACCTCCTCTTGGACTGCTTTGGACGTGAGCAACATCTCCTCCCTTTGCTTGCTTGCTCCTTCATTCATCAAAAGATTAACACATGAGGTATGGCAATTAAATGGTTCACGCATTGTGCCAAGCAATAGCACTTCCCTTGACGGAGCTTCTTTGATCTCCTTAACTCTTGCTCTAGTAATTGGACCTTGATAGCTTCCATGTGATGGTCCTACATCATCCACTCCTTCTTGGAAAGAATTCGACCCCGAATTTTCATCTTGTTCCGAATCTCCTTCATAGGGGCTCAAATCTCCTACATTAAAAGTGGTACTAACTCCATACTCTTCCGGTAAGTCCAACACATATGCATTGTCGTTAATCCGGTGTAAGACTTTGAATGGTCCATCACCCCGTGGTGCTAGCTTGGAATGGCGGTTTGTCGGAAACCGCTCTTTCCTTAGATGTAGCCAAACTAAGTAGCCGGGCTGGAAAACCATCTTCCGACGTCCTTTGTTATTCCGGGCTGCAGTTTCAACGCCCTTCTTATCAAGTGCAGCCTTGGTCTTAGCATGAAGTTCCTTAATGTAGTCCATCTGTTTGGGGATGACTAGAGGTCGAAAATAGTAATCTAGTGCCCATTTTTCCCCAAAGTGTCTTCCAAAAGAAACTCAAAAACTTGACATCCCTATCACTAACAATAGTTTTAGGTATTCCATGCAATCTCACTATTTCCTTAAAGAAAAGATTAGCAACATTATATGCATCATCAGTTTTATGACATGGAATAAAATGTGCCATTTTAGAGAATCTATCTACTACCACAAAAATGGAATCTCTTCCTTTCTTAGTCCTAGGTAGTCCAACAATGAAATCCATACTTATGTCCTCCCAAGGTCCATTAGGCGTCGGTAAGGGTGTATACAACCCGTGGGGTTGTACCATAGCTTTGGCCTTAAGACATTCAATGCACCTTTTCAGCATGTGTTCTACATCCCTTAACATATGAGGCCAATAAAAGTGAGTTTGCAACATGCGATAAGTTTTATCCCTCCCAAAATGCTCCATTAAACCTCCTTTATGGGCTTCTTCCACTAATAAGATCCTAACGGAACATCTAGGTATGCAAATCTTATCCACTTTAAACAAGAAACCTTCAAACACAAAATACTTATCATAAGGGCCTTGAGTAGTGCATCTATGAAATATCTTCCCAAATTCAGCATCATCCACATATAATTCCTTAATGTAAGTAAAACCTAACATCCTAGAATCCAAGGTGGTGATTAAGGTGTATCTCCTAGACAATGCATCCGCTACCACATTATCCTTTCCTTTCTTATACTTGAAAATGTAAGGAAAGGTTTCGATGAACTTCATCCACCTACCATGCCGTCTATCTAGCTTATCTTGGCTCCTAAAGTGTCTAAGTGAATCATGATCGGTTTTCAAAACAAACTCTTTGAGGCCAAAGGTAATGTTGCCATGTTTTGAGTACTCTAAACAAGGCATACAATTCTTTGTCATAAGTGGAATAGTTTAAGCATGTACCCTTCAATTTTTCACTAAAGAAAGCTAGAGGCTTACCTTCTTGCATAAGGACGCCGCCAATACCAATACCGGATGCGTCGCATTCAACCTCAAAGGGTTTAGTGAAGTCCGGTAGAGCAAGTAGGGGTGCATGGGTGAGGCGTCTCTTGAGCTCTTCAAAAGCTCTTTGCTGCGGTTCATTCCACTCAAAAGGAACCTTCTTTTTGGTCAAAGCCGTGAGTGGTGCTGCAATGGTGCTAAAATCTCTCTCAAACCTTCTATAGAATTTAGCTAGGCCATGGAAACTCCTCACGTCACCAACCGACCTTGGAACGGGCCATTCATTGATTGCCTTCACCTTGTCCTCATCCACTTGCAAACCATTGACACTTAATACAAAACCAAGAAAAATCACTCGGTTAGTATAGAAATCACATTTTTGAATATTAGCATACAAGTATTCTATACGCAATGTAGCAAGCACATCTCTCAAATGATTTTCATGCTCCTTTAAGGTCTTACTATAGATAAGATTGTCATCAAAGTAGACTACAACAAATAAACCAATATAAGGTCTCAAAATATGATTCATTAATCTCATGAACGTACTAGGAGCGTTAGTTAAGCCAAAAGGCATTACTAGCCACTCATAGAGTCCAAATTTGGTTTTAAAAGCTTTTTTCCATTCATCCCCTTCCCTCATTCTAATTTGATGGTAGCCACTCCTAAGGTCAATCTTAGTGAAAATTGTAGCTCCATGTAACTCATCAAGCATATCATCTAAACGGGGAATCGGGTGTCTATACTTAATAGTAATGTTATTGATTGATCTACAATCAATACACATTCTCCAAGTATTATCATTCTTGGGTACTAGCAGGACGGGAACGGCACAAGGACTAAGGATTTCCCGAACATACCCCTTATCTAGCAAGGCTTGAACTTGGTTCTGAATTTCCTGGGCTTCCGTAGGGTTCATCCTATAGGCGGGTCTATTGGGAAGAGTGGCTCCGGGTATTAAATCTATTTGGTGTTCAATGCCCCTAATGGGTGGCAAGCCGGCTGGAATCTCCTCAGGATAAACGTCCCTAAACTCGTCTAACAGCCCCTGAATAGAACTAGGAAGTGGAATCGTAGAGTCATGAGGCACATTCACTAGAGATTTACACAAATTCATCATTAGCACATCAATAGAAGCATTGTTAGTGACATATTCATTCCTAGACTCAACACAGCTACTTGTTGGTTGTACTAACAATGTTTGATGGGTTTTGTTCTCTTTACTCTTAGGCCGTGTGATCTTAGGCTTTGGAGGGGTTCCTTGCTCTACCCTCTTGTTCTCATAGTACTCGGCTATTTGTAAAGGTGTCATAGGTTTAAGTGTTAAAGTTTTACCTTTATACTCAAAGCTATATTTGTTAAAAAACCCATCATGGACAACTTTCCTATCATATTGCCATGGACGTTCAAGCAACAAGTGACAAGCATTCATAGGCACAACATCACATGTAATAATATCCTCATATGATCCTAATGTTATATTGACCTTAGTTTGCTTATTAACCTTAAGTTCTCCACACTCATTCATCCAATGTAGTTTATATCGCCTAGGGTGATAAAATGTAAGAAGTTGTAATTTATTTACCATTTCAGTGCTAGCTATGTTGCAGAAACTTCCTCCATCAATTATCACATTACACACTTTTCCATTAATACTACACCTAGTATGAAACAAATTTTCACGTTGGTTATCCTCACAAGGTGCTAGTTGGACATGCAAAGTTCTCCTAGCTATCAAAGATTCACCTTGTTCATACTCAATGCAATCATCATTCTCATTTTGTTCATTGTCATCATTTAAGGCATTTTCATCATCTAATTCCACATCATCCTCACTCTCATATTCTCCTAGATGATTTATGATCAAAGTGCGTCTATTAGGACATTCTTTACTCATGTGACCTCTACCTTGGCATTTAAAACACACAATGTCCTTAGTTCTAGAGTTAGAGATAGGAGTACTCCCTCGATGATCACTTGAAGGCTCATTCAAGGATCGTGGAGTATTGACCGTTGGGTTGGTGTAGGTACGGTGAATGTGTTTAGAATCCGTGATTGAGTTGATTGAAAGAGTTTACTTGTGCTTGATGTAGATTAAAAAAAGGCCAGCCGTTTTTTTGTGTGTTTTTATTTTTTTTTTGAAAGATCTCTTAGACTTTGTCAAATATTTGAGGGAGAGAAGGTAACCGAAACTGATTGCAACGAGAATTGTAGGAGAGCAGGTTACCGAATTGTGTATGCAGCATTTGAGCTCTCTTTTTGTTTTGTTTTCGTTTTGTGTTTACCTCTCCTCAAGATGTTGTCCGGCTTTTTGAATTGGCACACTTCAAGCACAAGTTAGATCTCAATTGGATAAGCAATAAGGTTAACAAGAAGAATAGGAGTGATCAATTGTACCAACTGAGCTCTGATACCAACTGATACGGAATTGTCCGTGATTGAGTCGATCTAGGTACAATGATCTCGAATCCGGCTGAATGAGGCGAATCCAGAATGCGGAATGAAACGTAGATGGTGAATGGCGCAGGAAGGTGTAGAGAAGAACCAAAGAGAGTCAACGAAGGAACCGTGAAGGCTCGAAGCACCAATCCGAAGGCGGTTGACACAAACAAGCTCAGCCAAGCAAACAACAACAATGCCAACCAAAAACTCTCTTGTTCTTTGATTGATTTTGTGAATGATTACAAATGTAATTCTAAGCAATGAAAATAACGTCACTAATCTGTAGCTAAAGAGGCTATCTATATAGACTCTTTTATCTAGACAAAAATAAAGAAAAGAGAATTAAAACATTAGTGGGAAGGTGGTAATAAGAGAGTTTCCTCTAATGTAGCAAACAACCTAACAAACACTAATTCAGCTTAAAAACAGGCTGACTTATACAAGAAAGTCTTTGGAGTGTGCTGGACGTTTTTAAGAGCAAATTGGGCTATCCGAATGGGCTGAAATGTTCAACAGATCCATGAGTGATTTGGTTGTGTTTTAAGAGCCCAAATAATGATCCGAATGAGCTGACTTGTTACTCTCTTGGGCCTCCTGGAACATGATCAGCTTGCTATCCTCTTGGGCTGCATTGGACATGAGCAACAACCTCCCTTGGGCTGCCTTGGACGTGAGCAGCTGCTTCCCCTCTTGGACTGCATTGGACGTGAGCAACAGCCTCCCTTGGGCAACCTTAGACGTGAGCAGTAGGCTATCCTCGTTGGCTGCATGGGACGTGAGCAACAACCTCCTCTCTTGGCTGCTTTGGACGTGATCAACAACCTCCTCTTGGACTACTTTGGACGTGAGCAACATCTCCTCCCTTTGCTTGCTTGCTCCTGCATTCATCAAAAGATTAACACTTGAGGTATGGCAATTAAATGGTTCACGCATTGTGCCAAGCAATATCACTTCCCTTGACGTAGCTTCTTGGATCTCCTTAGCTCTTGCTCTAGTAATGGGACCTTGATACTTCCATGTGATGGTCCTACATCATAGCTGAAAATTTCGGTCAAACCCAGATAACTCGGCCGCTTTTTTACAAAGAGCATGCCGTGATTTTTGCACGGGAATGGAGTCTCTACGTCGATCTACACAATCCATTATTCTCAAGAGAGGTTTCACCTTTTCTCCACCTTCTCCTTTGCTTCCACCCCTCCTATACTCCCAGTCATCCAATAGAAACACAAATTGTGGTATGAGCGCATTGCCGATCGTCCCATTATTTATCCTCGGTATTTTGTGATCGATGAATTAGATTGCATGAATGTTAGAGAGGATCTAGAATTGATGGTTGAACGTGCCGGGCTGACTGGTTTTTTGGGAATGAGGGAAAATGCTTATGAAGAGATTGCATTGGAATTTTTAAGTTCACTCAAGCATGATCCTAGGGAAAGGAAAGTTAGTTTCAAATTAATGCATAATAACTATGAAATACCCATTGGTTGTTTAGGAATATGTTTGGTTTCCGTGAGTTATCTGCAAGAACATCCCAAAGGAACATTAGTCCTAGTGGTTTTTGGGAGAATATAGCCCTTGTGGAGGGAGGCAATGATAGATGGAGAGCCGGTAACTCAAGGAGAAGAACATCTACAATCTATCCTTTAATGTAGCTCACCGTATACTTAGTGAGACTATGTTTGCCAGAACAGACACTCCTTAGAAGGTAAAGGTAGATAAGCTGTGTATTTTGTATTGCATAATGACAGGTACCATGCCAGATACTTCCACCATGCTTGATGACTACTTAGGAAAGATCGCCAACAAGTCTAAAGGGGACATATGTGTTGGAGGTCTAGTTAGTCACATAGCTAGGACCATGAGTTTGGACTTTAATTTCCGCTTACACATTAGTTGTTGAGGCTCACCTTTTAGGACTACAGCAGTTCATCTCTCGAGGGATTTTGATTACCCGAGGTTGTAAGTGCCTTATTTCTGTAGTGATCCCGCAACCGCGCCTCGGCCTAGCCGCAGGTACGGTGCCGCCCCCGCGGCCCCGCGACTCTAGTGACCCGCCCCGCGGTTTTCATGATGAGGGACCATCCGAGCTAGCATCTCCGGAGTATGAGGGAGCTATCACACGTTCCCGAGCTAAGAAGATTGAGCATGAGACCGAGGGCTTACTAAATTTATAGGCTACAAGTGTTCATAACGAGGCTTGGCTCCTAACTAAGAAAGAGAGCAACGACGCCAAAGCACAGGACTCGGCCAGCCCCGCACATGACGCCGCTGCTCCTCACCACGCCTTCAGCACCGTTCCATGCCTCTCATTGAGGAATGATGCTTTTTAAGGCATGCTTAGTGATTGTGTTTTTAAGTAGCCCATTGGGCTTAATTTCCAGATTTTTATTATGTCTTTTGTTTACGAGCTAAAACTATTTATAAAGGCTCTTTTCATTACTTTTTAGGCAGATTATTTTTTGGTGAAAAACACTTGTTTTCAGACTTCATCTTCAATCAAATGCGAGTTTTGATTGAAGAGTTATTGTGATCAGATTTGGCTTAGTTGTTTCGCGTGTCAATTGCTCTCGGGTTCTTGGTGTTCGTGAGATTCCATAAGCATCCTCCTCGTGTTGTTGATGTCCTAAGTCGATTGTGTGGGGTTGTAAGGGGCTGAGTTCGTTGCATCGTTCTTGGTGGTTCTTGATCCCGAGGTCAAGGGTTTCCACGTCGTTTGTGTCGGGTTCATCTACATCGTACCTTTCCTTCAATTTCCGTACCTTCGTATTCAGTTTAGCGTCTTCCTTGTTCCCTTTGTTCGCAGGTCACGCATCACACGAACAACCCTGATGAGGGACCATCCGAGTTAGCATCTCCGGAGTATGAGGGAGCTATCACACGTTCCCGAGTTAAGAAGATTGAGCATAAGACTGAGGGCTTGCTGATTTTATGGGCTACAAGTGTTCATAACGAGGCTTGGCTCTTAAGTAAGCAAGAGAGCAACGATGCCAAAGCACCGGACTCGGCCAGCCCCGCACATGACGCCGCTGCTCCTGCTCCTCAACACGTTTCCAGCACCATTCCATGTCTCTCATTGAGGAATGAGGCTTTTTAAGGCCTGCTGAGTGATTGAGTGTTTTAAGTAGCCCATTGGGCTTAATTTCCAGATTTTATTGTGTCTTTTGTTTAAGAGTTGAAAACTATTTAAACGCTCTTTCTATTACTTTTTAGGCTGATTATTATTGGTGAAAAACACTTGTTTTCAGATTTCATCTTCAATCAAAGGCGAGTTTTGATTGAAGAGTTATTGTGATCAGATTTGGCTTAGTTGTTTCGCGTGTGTCAATTGCTCTCGGGTTCTTGGTGTTCGTGAGATTCCATAAGCATCCTCCTCGTGTTGTCGATGTTCTAAGTCGGCTGTGTAAGGTTGTAAGAGGCTGAGTTCGTTGCATTGTTCTTGGTGGTTCTTGATCCCGAGATCAAGGGTTTCAACGTCGTTTGTGTCGGGTTCATCTACATCGTACCTTTCCTTTAATTTCCGTACCTTTGTATTCAGTTTAGCGTCTTCTTTTTTTCCCTTTGTTCGCAGGCCACGCAGGACACGAACAGCCCTAATCGGCTGCCTTGATCTTGCTGTTCTGCGTCTTTCCCTTCCTCTTGTCATCTAGATCGAGCCAACGTCAAGTCTGCCCCGTATCAATTGGTATCAGATCTCAAGGGTTGACGACGGATCGATTTTGTGTCTTTCCTTCTTATCGTGTCAGTTTTGAATGCTGCGAGCTTTCTTCTTGTGTTCTTGAAACTGATTGTGCTTGGCTTGTTGTGTTGAAGGTTGTGTTGGTTTGTGAATATCCTAGGCTGGCCATCACCATCTCCTCGACAAACCCTACTGCCGCCGGCCTTTGCTTACACACGCCCTGCCGCCCACAAACCCTAATCGCCATTGCTGCCGGCTGTTCTCTACTCGGTTGTGCCCTATCCGGCTGTGCTCTAATCAACTGTGACTAAAATGGCTGCCATTGGACTTGTGATTCTTCAAACTCCATAACCCACATTCAAGCACTAGGAGAAGATCTCTTTTGTTTCAATTTTAATTTATTTTGTAATTATTGGCCAGATTTGTTGGTCAAGGAAGTTCCTACATTTTAGGTAACAAAAGCATATCATTCAAAAAAAAAAGAAAGAAAAAGGAAGCTGATCATTCAAAAAAAAAAAAGAAGTTGATCATTAAAAAAAAAAAAAGAAGTTTTGTTACATTTTATTTGATTTTTTGATCTTTAGTCTTGTATGTTATCTTGTGGTGCAAACTGCCTAATCACGTCATTATCTCCCAGCACTCTCGAGGCTTTCAGCAAGAACATACGCTCGGCTAACCACCAGCAACCCATCGCCCTTAGCCAGCTTCGCGCCCTCATCGTCCGCACCCTCAGCAGCGCCTACACCATCATCTCTCCCCACGTCTTCCCTCTCACCTTGCTACCTCTAACCTAGCCTCTGATTACTCACACTCCAAGGCAGTCCGGAAGTGCAACAAGTAGAGCTTTAATCGGTGAGTCTTCTTCTTTTCTTATCTTCAAACATTCTGCTTGGTAATCTTCTTAAGTCTTTTTGATACAATTCTGTCCATTCGTGAGTATTGTTGAGCTTGAGCTGATTTCGCATTGAGTTGAATTGCATTGAGCCTAATCGATTTTTGGTTGTTTTGGATACCTAGACACCTTAACTCAAGTGGGGTTCTTGACTCATTCGAAGCGATCCATCAACAAGCCCGACTATCACAAGAGTGTGAGCGGAAAAAGGAGTGAAACACTTGAGAGGTGTTTTGATTTCTAAACTTAACATAATTCAGTGTTTGTTTTCTTTGTGATAATGTCTACCCATAGCCGTGTTTCGACGACGAGCCCCGAGCCGACAGATCCGACAACATTCAGCTTGTTGAAGCAAATGAACGACAACATTGCCGCTTTGACCACTCGGATGAGGGCTCTAGAAGCTCGCCAGCCCTTAGCTGAAGCCTTTGAGCAAGGAGACCATTCACAGCAGCCACCGCAGCCTCGAGGCCCTTTGCCCAACCAACGAGCCGCATTTGAGGCCGCTCCCATGGCGCAGCGAGGCAATATAACGCAGGAGCATTTGCAGCCGCCTTTTCAAGGCCACTTGGGTCACCGATATGGGTATGATCCTCGTCCCAACTCTCCTTTACCTTGAAACGTTGTCCCTCCCATTAATGTGCACATGTACAATGAGGAAGAGGAACAATCAATGACGGGAGAGGCTTGGGCTCCACCACCGCAGCAACGGTATCAAGGATATCAACGTAGGAACCGGGAACCCGAACAAGACGGGATTGGTAAGATAAAGGTGAAAATCCCCGTCTTCGAGGGCAAGTGTGATCCGGATACATACATGTTGTGGGATACGAAGATAGAGCAAATTTGGTCCTGCCACAATTTTCCCAAGCACAAGAAGGTGCAATTGGCGGCCTTGGAATTTCAGGAATTTTCTCTTATTTGGTGGGATAAGCTAGTACGGGAAAGGAGACTTGCTCTTGATCCCCCCGTGGCTACTTCGGAACAAATGAAAGAAATGATGAGAGCTCGGTTCATACCTCACCATTACCATAGGGAGCTTCGGCAACGCCTTGAGAACTTGAGGCAAGGCAATCTGAGCGCCAAGGAAACCTTCAATGCCATGCAAGTTGCAATGGCCCGAGCCAATGTGTCAGAGGAAGAAGAGGCTACAATGGCAAGGTATCTTAGAGTATTGCATCCTTCTTTACCTAACGAGGTGGACTTGTTTCCATATGGTTCTATGATAGAATTGCTACATTTAGCGATAAAAGTGGAAAGCAAGTCCAAGAGTAGGTACCAAGGAGCGGGATACAATGCACCAAACGCAGTGAACAAGTGGATGAACTCGTCATACGGAAAGGAGAGCGCCGCTGCGAAGGGAGGAACAACCGCTGCACAAGGAGCCGACGCCACTGCTAGGCGTGGTGCCACACACTCCGGCTCCTCGTATCCTCCCAAGGCCAACCCGGCTGCTCCTTCGGGATCTAAGCTAAGTAACTCTAATCCCCTTGTTCCTAATGCTAGTTCTAGAGCTAGAGATGTGACTTGTTTTAAGTGCCAAGGTAAAGGCACATGATGAGAGAATGTCCAAATAAAAGAGTCCTTATAATCAATCATCTAGGTCAATATGAGTCGGAATCCGACAATGATGAAAATGAATTTGACAATGTTTTTGACAATCTTGTTTTTGATAATGACGATGATGAGGATATAGGGTATGAACATGGGGAAGCCTTGATAGCTAGGAGGAATTTACATTTACAACCTACTCCTTGTGAAGATAATCAAAAAGAAAATCTATTTCACACTAGATGCTTAGTAAAGGGGAAGGCTTGTAATGTTATAATTGATGGTGGGAGTTGTTGCAACATAGCTAGCACATAATTGATTTGTAAATTGCAAATAGCAACTTTCTACCACCCTAGGCCTTACAAGCTACATTGGATGAATGATTGTGGGGAGCTTAAGGTAAACAAGCAAGCTAAAATTCACATTACCTTAGGACATTATGAAGACACTATTCTATGTGATGTGGTTCCAATGCAAGCTTGTCATGTTTTGTTAGGCCGACCATGGCAATATGATAGGAAAGTGTTGCATAACGGTTTTACTAACAAGTATTTGTTTACCTTTAAAGATAAACTTGTTACTCTCAAGCCTATGACTCCTATGCAGATTGCGGAGGCTTTTGAGAAGAAATCAAGAGAAGCTGTCCAAGCAAGCATCGGTCACAACGAGACGACGCCGGTCAAGGGAGGAGCGTTTTCTGCAGCCGCCAAGGAAGCCGACGCCATGGACAACCGCGCTGCAGCAAGGACCGCCAGCAAAGGCAAAGCAATCGCATCAGCCGTCCAGCACCTACCGAGGACATTGCTCGCAGCCAAGAGAGAGAACATCACAGATTACCTACCTCCCGATGTTGCGCTCGTGTGTTTGTGTAAAGGGCTGAATTTGGTAAGCAACTCGACCCTAGTTGATTTACCCCCTAGTATTTTAGCTATCTTGGATGAGTTTGCAAATGTGTTTCCGGATGAAATACCCCCGGGGCTGCCACCATTTCGGGATATTGAGCATCAAATAGATCTTATTTCCGGAGCTACTCTCCCAAACCGACCCGCCTATAGAATGAATCCAAAGGAGAGTGAGGAGATTCAAATGCAAGTACAAGATCTCCTTGATAAGGGCTACATTCGAGAGAGCCTTAGTCCTATGGCGGTTCCGGTTCTACTAGTCCCTAAGAAGGACAACACTTGGCGGATGTGTGTTGATTGTAGAGCTGTCAACAACATCACCATCAAGTACCGTCATCCCATTCCCCGCCTTGATGACATGCTGGATGAGCTACATGGAACAACTACCTTATCCAAGATCGACCTTAGAAGTGGCTATCATCAGATTCAAATGAAGGAGGGCGACAAATGGAAGACGGCATTCAAGACCAAGTTTGGGCTATATGAGTGGCTTGTTATGCCATTCGGCTTGACTAATGCTCCCAGCACATTCATGCGCCTCATGAACCATGTTTTGAGGAAGTTCATAGGGAAGTTTGTCGTTGTCTACTTCGACGACATACTCATCTATAGCCGGTTCGTAGAGGAGCATGCGGATCATCTCCGTCAGGTTGTTTCTACTCTTAGACTTTAACACTAATATGCTAATATTAAGAAGTGTGATTTCTACACAAATGAAGTTATATTTCTTGGCTTTCTAGTGTGTGCTCAAGGGTTGCTAGTAGATGAGGAAAAGATCAGAGCTATTCGAGATTGGCCAACCCCAACGTCTATTGGTGATGTGCGCAACTTTCATGGATTGGCGAGCTTTTATAGGCGATTTGTGAGAGATTTCAGTACCATAGCCGCCCCTCTAACCGAGATCACTAAGAAGAATATCACATTCGTGTGGGGAGAGGCCCAAGAGAGAGCTTTCGAAAAGCTCAAGTGGATGATGACAAACGCTGATGTAGGACCATCACATGGAAGCTATCAAGGTCCCATTACTAGAGCAAGAGCTAAGGAGATCCGAGAAGTTATGTCAAGGGAAGTGCTATTGCTTGACACAATGCGTGAACCATTTAACTTCCATACATCATGTGTTAATCTTTTGGTGAATGTAGGAGCAAGCGAACCAAGCAAGGAGACCATGCCGACGTGCTCACTTCCCATGCAGCTCGAGGAGGCCATGCAGGCTGTTGATCACGTCCAAAGAAGCCAAGAGGGGAGGCTGTTGTTCACGTCTAATGCAGCCCAAGAGGAGAAGATGTTGATTACGTCCAAAGCAGTCCAAGGGAAGGAGTTGTTGATCACGTCCAAAGCAGCCCAAGAGGAGAGGCAAGCAAACACGTCCAAGGCAGTCCAAGAAGGTAGGTTGTTGCTCATGTCCAATGCAGCCCAAGAGGATAGCAAGCTGATGACGTTCCAGGAGGCCCAAGAGAGTAACAAGTCAGCTCATTCGGATCATCATTTGGGCTCTTAAAACACAGCCAAATCACTCATGGATCTGTTGAACAATTCAGCCCATTCGGATAGCCCAATCTGCGCTTAAAAAAACGTCCAGCACACTCAGCACACTCCTAGAATTAGTTTGAATAAGTCAGCCTATTTTTAAGCTGAATTAGTATTTGTTAGGTTGTTAGCTACATTAGAGGAAGCTCTCTTATTACCACCTTCCCACTAATGTTTTAATTCTCTTTTCTTTATTTTGTCTAGATAAAAGAGTCTATATAGATAGCCTCTTTAGCTGCAAATTAGTTACGTTATTTCCATTGCTTAGAATTTCATTTGTAATCATTCACAAAATCAATCAAAGAACAAGAGAAATTTTGGTTGGCATTGTTGTTGTTGCTTGGCTGAGCTTGTTTGTGTCAAACCGCCTTCGGATTGGTGCTTCGAGCCTTCACGAGTCCCTCTTTGTGCAAGTCCAGCCGGAGCTAGTGTAAAGTTTTATTGGAGACGGGTCTAGGGCAGTCACGATTGGGGTTTTGGCTCTTCAGCCTTGGTTCCTTCATTGACTCTCTCTTTGGTTCTTCTCTCACCTTTCATGAGCCATTCATCACCTACGTTCCATTCCGCATTCTGAAATCGCCTCATTCAACCGGATTCGAGATCATTGTGCCTAGATCGACTCAATCACGGACAATCCCGTATCAAACGCCCCATTGCTTGTTCTCCCGGACTTCACGAGGCCATTTGAGGTGGAGTGTGATGCGTCGGGTATAGGAATTGGTGGAGTACTTATGCAAGAGGGCAAACCCATCGCCTTCTTTAGTGAGAAATTGAAAGGTCCAACTCTAAACTACTCTACTTATGATAAGGAGCTCTATGTATTGTTTAGAGTGCTTAGGACTTGGCAACAGTATTTTGGCCTAGAGAGTTTATATTGCATACTGATCATGAATCATTAAAACACTTTAGGACCCAAGATAAACTTGATAGAAGGCATGGTAGGTGGATGGAGTTCTTTGAAACATTTCCTTATGTGATTAAGTACAAGAAAGGAAAAGATAATGTAGTAGCTGATGGACTTTCTTGGAGACATGTTTTGCTCACTACATTGGATGCTAGAGTTCTTGGCTTTGTTTACATTAAGGATTTATATGCAAAGGGTGATGATTTTAGAGAGATTTATAAAGCTTATGTGGAAAAAGGGGCTGTAGATAAGTTTTACTTGTTTAATGGCTTCTTGTTTAGAGTTGATAAAGTGTGCATTCCAAAGTGTTCTCTTAAGCTTTTACTTGTGGATGAATCCCATAGGGGAGGTTTAATGAGTCACTTTGGTAGAGATAAGACATATCATATGCTGCATATTCATTTTTATTGGCCACACATGCTTAGGGATGTTGAGAATTTTGTGAAAAGATGCTTAGAATGCTTGAAAGCAAAGTCTAGAGTCTTGCCCCATGGTGTGTATACCCCTTTACCCATTCCCGCAGCTCCTTGGGAAGGCATTAGTATGGACTTTATTTTGGGGTTACCTAGGACAAAGAGAGGAAGAGACTCTATTTTTGTGGTGGTAGACAAGTTCTCTAAGATGACACACTTCATAGCTTCTCACAAAACGGATGATGCCACTAATGTTGCAAACCTCTTCTTTAGAGAAGTAGTTAGGCTACATGGAGTTCCTAGAACCATTGTTAGTGATCGTGATGTGAAATTTCTATTAGTTACTTTTGGAAGACTTTATGGGGTAAGCTAGGTACTAAGTTGTTGTTCTCTACCGCTAGCCACCCTCAAACTGATGGCCAAACCGAAGTAACTAATAGGACTTTAGGGACACTTTTAAGGGCTGTAATTAAGAAGAATTTGAAAGAGTGGGAGGATGTGTTTCCACATGTTGAGTTTGCATATAACAGGACCATCCATTCTTCCACTTACATGACTCCTTTTAAGTGTGTGTATGGTTTGAATCCCTTAACCCCTTTTGATCTTATGCCGTTACTTTCAAAGGAGCGAGTAGATTTCAATGCAGGTAAATAGGTTGAGTACATTATGGGATTAATGAGAAGACACGGCTGAGCTTAGAGGAGAAAGCAGCTCGGACCGCAGCTAAGGCAAACAAGGGACGGAGGAAGTTGTTGTTTGAGCCTGGAGATCTCGTGTGGTTACATCTTAGGAAGGAGCGCTTCCAAGACCTGCGAAAGTCCAAGCTATCACCTAGGGGTACTGGTCCTTTCAAGGTGCTTCACAAAGCCGGTGACAACGCTTATGTAT
The DNA here is from genome assembly GCA_033239045.1 of Fagopyrum esculentum. Classification (NCBI taxonomy): domain Eukaryota; kingdom Viridiplantae; phylum Streptophyta; class Magnoliopsida; order Caryophyllales; family Polygonaceae; genus Fagopyrum; species Fagopyrum esculentum. The sequence continues at coordinate 86,820,336 of BSUD01000002.1, forward strand.
TGGATCTTCCGGAGGAATTCGGGGTAAGTCCGACCTTCAATGTTAGAGACCTCAGTCCGTTCTACCTATGGATGTAGAGCTTGAAGATTCGTGGACGAATCCTTCCCAAGAGAGGGGGAATGATGAGGGACCATCCGAGTTAGCATCTCCGGAGTATGAGGGAGCTATCACACGTTCCCGAGCTAAGAAGATTGAGCATGAGACTGAGGGCTTGCTGATGACGCCGCTGCTGCTCCTGACTCGGCCATCTCCGGAGCAACAACGCCAAAGCACCGGACTCGGCCAGCCCCGCACATGATGCCGCTGCTCCTGCTCCTCAACACTTTTCCAACACCATTCCATATCTCTCATTGAGAAATGAGGCTTTTTAAGGCCTGTCGAGTGATTGAGTGTTTTAAGTAGCCCATTGGGCTTAATTTCCAGATTTTATTGTGTCTTTTGTTTAAGAGCTGAAAACTATTTAAAGGCTCTTTTCATTACTTTTTAGGCAGATTATTATTGGTGAAAAACACTTGTTTTCAGATTTCAACTTCAATCAAAGGTGAGTTTTGATTGAAGAGTTATTGTGATCAGATTTGGCTTAGTTGTTTCGCGTGTGTCAATTGCTCTCGAGTTGTTGGTGTTCGTGAGATTCCATAAGCATCCTCCTCGTGCTGTCGATGTTCCAAGTCGGCTGTGTGAGGTTGTAAGGGGTTGAGTTCGTTGCATCGTTCTTGGTGGTTCTTGATCCCGAGATCAAGGGTTTCCACGTTGTTTGTGTCGGGTTCATCTACATCGTACCTTTCCTTTAATTTCCGTACCTTCGTATTCAGTTTAGCGTCTTCTTTTTTTCCCTTTGTTCGCAGGCCACGCAGGACACGAACGGCCCTAGTCGGCTGCCTTGATCTTGCCGTTCTGCGTCTTTCCCTTCCTTTCGTTGTCTAGATCGAGCCAACGTCGGGTCTGCTCCGTATCAAACCCTAGTCGGCTGCCTTGATCTTGTCGTTCTGCGTCGTTTCCTCCTTCCGTCATCTAGATCGAGCCAACGACGGGTCATCCCCGTATTAATTGGTATCAGAGCTCCGGTTGACGACGGATCGATCTTGTGCCTTTCCTTCTTATCGCGTCAGTTTTGAAATTTTGTGAGCTTCTTCTTGTGTTCTTGAAACTGATTGTGCTTGACTTGTTGTGTTGAAGGTTGTGTTGGTTTGTGAGTATCCTAGGCCGGCCATCACCATTCCTCGACGTAACTACCCTACTGCCGCCGGCCTTGCTTACACACGCCCTGCCGCCGGTCATCACCATCCCCGTATCAACGTCGGACCATCACCATTGCTGCCGGCTGTGCCTAAATCGGTTTCCATTGGGCTTGTTCTTCTCCAACTCCACATTCCCCACGTTCAAGGCACTAGTAGAAGATATCTCTTGTTCCATTTTAATTTATTTTGTAATTATTGGCCAGATTTGTTGGTCAAGGAAGTTCCTACATTTTGGGTAACAAAAAGCATATCATTCAAAAAAAAAAAAAGAAGGAAGCTGATCATTCAAAAAAAAAGAAGGGAAGCTGATCATTCAAAAAAAAAAGAAAAAGAGAAGCTTTTGTTACATTTTATTTGATTTTGTTATCTTTAGTCTTGTATGTTATTTTATGGTGCAAACTGCAGATTCACGTATTTATCTCCCAGCCCTCTCGAGGCCTTCATCGAGACCATACGCTCGGCTAACCATCAGCGCTCCATCGCCTTAGCCCAGCTCCGCACCCCTCATCGGCCGCAACCCTCATCGCCACTCTACCTCTCTCACCACGTCCTCCCTTCTTACCTTGCTACCTCTAACCTAGCCTCGGGATTACTCACACTCCAAGGCAGTCCGGAAGTGCAACAAGTAGAGCTTTAATCGTTGAGTCTTCTTCTTTTCTTCTCCGTCATGTTGTTTCTACTCTTAGACTTGAACACTTATATGCTAATATTAAGAAGTGTGATTTCTACACAAATGAAGTTATATTTCTTGGCTTTGTAGTGTGTGCTCAAGGGCTGCGAGTAGATGAGGAGAAGATCAAAGCTATTCGAGATTGGTCAATCCCGACGCCTATTGGTGATGTGCGCAGCTTTCATGGATTGGCTAGCTTTTATAGGCGATTTGTGAGAGACTTCAGTACCATAGCCGTCCCTCTAACCGAGATCACTAACAAGAATATACCATTCGTGTGGGGAGAGGCCCAAGAGAGAGCTTTCGAAAAGCTCAAGTGGATTTTGACCAACGCCCCATTGCTTGTTCTCCCGGACTTCACTAGGCCATTTGAGGTGGAGTGTGATGCGTCGGGTATAGGAATTGGTGGAGTACTTATGCAAGAGGGCAAACCCATCGCCTTCTTTAGTGAGAAATTGAAAGGTCCAACTCTAAACTATTCTACTTATGATAAGCAGCTCTATGCATTTTTTAAAGTGCTTAGGACTTGGACACATTATCTTTGGCCTAGAGAGTTTATATTGCATACTGATCATGAATCATTAAAACACTTTAGGATCCAAGATAAATTTGATAGAAGGCATGGTAGGTGGATGGAGTTCATTGAAATATTTCCCCATGTGATTAAGTACAAGAAAGGAAAAGATAATGTAGTAGCTGATGCACTTTCTAGGAGACATGTTTTGCTAACTACATTGGATGCTAGAATTCTTGGATTTGTTTACATTAAGGATTTATATGCAAAGGATGATGATTTTGGAGAGATTTATAAAGCTTGTGTGGAAAAAGGAGTTGTAGATAAGTTTTACTTGTTTGATGGCTTCTTGTTTAGAGTTGGTAAAGTATGCATTCCAAAGTGTTCTCTTAGGCTATTACTTGTGGATGAATCCCATAGTGGAGGTTTGATGGGTCACTTTGGCCACACATGCTTAGGGATGTTTAGAATTTTGTGAAAAGATGCTTAGAATGCTTGAAAACAAAGTCTAGAGTCATGTCCCATGGTTTGTATACCCCTTTACCCATTCCCGCAGCTCCTTGGGAAGACATTAGTATGGACTTTATTTTGGGGTTACCTAGGACTAAGAGGGGAAGAGACTCTATTTTTATGGTGGTCGACAGGTTCTCTAAGATGGCACACTTCATAGCTTGTCACAAAACGGATGATGCCACTAATGTTGCAAACCTCTTCTTTAGAGAAGTAGTTAGGCTACATGGAGTTCCTAGAATCATTGTTAGTGATCGGGATGTGAAATTTCTTAGTTACTTTTGGAAGACTTTATGGGGTAAGCTAGGTACTAAGTTGTTGTTCTCTACCGCTAGCCACCCTCAAACTGATGGCCAAACCGAAGTAACTGATAGGACTTTAGGGACGCTTTTAAGGGCTGTAATTAAGAAGAATTTGAAAGAGTGGGAGGATGTGTTACCACATGTTGAGTTTGCATATAACAGGACCATCCATTCTTCCACTAACATGACCCCTTTTAAGTGTGTGTATGGTTTGAATCCCTTAACCCCTTTTGATCTTATGTCGTTACCTTCAAGGGAGCGAGTAGATTTCAATGCAGGTAAACAGGTTGAGTACATTAGGGGATTACAAGAGAAGACACTGCTGAGCTTAGAGGAGAAAGCAGCTCGGACCGCAACTAAGGCAAACAAGGGACGGAGGAAGTTGTTTTTTATGCCCAGAGATCTCGTGTGGTTACATCTTAGGAAGGAGCGTTTCCAAGAGCTTCGAAAGTCCAAGCTATCACCTAGGGGTACCGGTCCTTTCAAGGTGCTTCACAAAGCCGGTGACAACGCTTATGTATTGGATCTTCCGGAGGAATTCGGGGTCAGTCCGACCTTCAATGTTAGAGACCTCAGTCCGTTCCCACCTATGGATGAAGAGCTTGAAGATTCGTGGACGAATCCTTCCCAAGAGAGGGGGAATGATGAGGGACCATCCGAGCTAGCATCTCCGGAGTATGAGGGAGCTATCACACTTTCCCGAGCTAAGAAGATTGAGCATGAGACTGAGGGCTTACTGAATTTATTGGCTACAAGTGTTCATAACGAGGCTTGGCTCATAAGTAAGCAACAGAGCAACGACGTCAAAGCACAGGACTCGGCCAGCCCCGCACATGACGCCGCTGCTCCTCACCACACCTTCAGCACCGTTCCATGCCTCTCATTGAGGAATGAGGCTTTTTAAGGCCTGCTTAGTGATTGTGTTTTTTTAAGTAGCCCATTGGGCTTAATTTCCAGATTTTTATTATGTCTTTTGTTTAAGAGCTGAAACTATTTAAAGGCTCTTTTCAATATTTTTTAGGAGATTATTTTTGGTGAAAAACACTTGTTTTCAGATTTCATCTTCAATCAAAGGCGAGTTTTAATTGAAGAGTTATTGTGATCAGATTTGGCTTAGTTATTTCGCATGTGTCAATTGCTCTCGTGTTCTTGGTGTTCGTGACATTCCATAAGCATCCTCCTCGTGTTGTCGATGTCCTAAGTCGATTGTGTGGGATTGTAAAGGGCTGAGTTCGTTGCATCGTTCTTGGTGGTTCTTGATCCCGAGGTCAAGGGTTTCCATGTCGTTTGTGTCGGGTTCATCTACATCGTACCTTTCCTTTAATTTCCGTACCTTCGTATTCAGTTTAGCGTCTTCCTTGTTCCCTTTGTTCGCATGTCACGCAGCACATGAACAACCCTAGTCGGCTGCCTTGATCTTGTCGCTCTGAGTCGTTTCCTCCTTCCGTTGTCTAGATCGAGCCAACGTCGGGTCATCCCCGTATCAATTCCTCATCGGCCGCACCCCTCATCGCCACTATACCTCTCTCACCACGTCCTCCCTCCTTACCTTGCTACCTCTAACCTAGCCTCGGGATTACTCACACTCCAAGGCAGTCCGGAAGAGCAACAAGTAGAGCTTTAATCGGTGAGTCTTCTTCTCTTCTTCTCTTTATACATTCTGTTTTGGTGATCTTCTTGAGTCTTTGTGATTCATTTCTGTCCATTCGTGAGTCTTGTTGAGTTTGAGCTGATTTCGTATTGAACTGAATTGCATTGAGCCCTAATCGATTTTTGGTTGCTTTGGATACCTAGACACCTTAACTCAAGTGGGGGTTTTGACTCATTCGAGGCAATCCATCAACAAGCCCGACTATCACAAGAGTGTGAGCGGAAAAAGGAGTGAAACACTTGAGAGGTGTTTTGATTTCTAACCTCAACATATTTCAGTGTTTGTTTTCTTTGTGATAATGTCTACCCATAGCCGTGTTTTGACGACGAGCCCCGAGCCGACAGATCCGACAACGTTCAGCTTGTTGAAGCAAATGAACGACAACATTGCCTCTTTGACAACTCGGATGAGGGCTCTAGAAGCTCGCCAGCCATTAGCTTCAGCCTTCGAGAAAGGAGACCATTCACAGCAGCAACCACCACCACAAGGTCCTTTGCCCAACCAACGAACCGCATTTGAGGCCGCTACCATGGCGCAACGAGGCAATGCGCCGCAGGAGCTTGTGCAGCCGCCTCTTCAAGGCCAATTGGGTCACCGATATGGGTATGATCCTCGTCCCAACTCTCCCTTACCTAGAAACGTTGTTCCTCCCATTAATGTGCACAGGTATAATGAGGAAGAGGAACAATCAATGACGGGAGAGGCTTGGGCTCCACCACCGCAACAAGAGTATCAAGGATATCAACGTAGGAACCGGGAAATCGAACAAGACGGGATTGGTAAGATAAAGGTGAAAATCCCCGTCTTCGAGGGCAGGTGATACGGTATTAGTCCGTGGATTAGTCGATCTAGGTAAAATTATCCCGAATCCGGCTGAAATAGGCGAATCCAGATGCGAAATGAAACGTGGAGATGGAATGGGTGCAGGAAGATGTAGAGAAGAACCAAAGAGAGTCAACGAAAGGAACCAAGGCTGAAGAGCCAAGACCCCGCTTCGTGAATGCTCTAGACCCGTCTCCAATACAACTTTACACTAGCTCTGGCTGGACTAGCACAAAGAGGGACTCGTGAAGGCTTGAAGCACCAATCCGAAGGCGGTTGACACGAACAAGCTCAGCCAAGCAAACAACGACAATGCCAACCAAAAACTCTCTTGTTCTTTGATTGATATTGTGAATGATTACAAACGATAATTCTTAGCAAATAAAAACGTACCCTACTCAGTAGCTAAAGAGGCTATATATAGACTCTTTTATCTAGACAAAATAAAGAAAAGAAAACTAAAACATTGGTGGAAGGTGGTAACAAGAGAGCTTCCACAAATGTAGCTAACAACTTAACAAACAAACTAACAACATCAAAATAGGCTGACTTATTCAAAACAGATCCATGAGTGGTTTTGGACGGTTTTTAGAGCCCAAATGGATGATCCGACTGAGGGAAATGGGCTGACTTATTCAAAACAGATCCATGAGTGATTTGGACGATTTTTAAGAGCCCAAATGGATGATCCAACTGAGGGAAATGGTTACTCTTTTTGGGCTGCCTGGGACGTGAGCAACGTCGAGCTTGCCAGCCACTCCGGACTTGATGGCATCATGCTTGTTGTCCCATTTCCTATGCTTGCTTGCTCGTCCATCTTTCCCACCTTGTCCTTGTCTTGTTTGCTTGATTTATTGGCTGGCGTGGCTATATGATCCATCTCTTGTTGTTCCAACGTCTACATGGTCTCTTTCCTTTGCTTGCTTGCTCCTGCATTCACCAAGAGATTAACACATGATGTATGGAAGTTAAATGGTTCACACATGGTGCCAAGAAATAGCACTTCCCTTGACGTAACTTCTTGGATATCCTTAGCTCTTGCCCTAGTAATGGGCTCTTGATATCTTCCATGTGATGGTCCTACATCATCCACTCCTTCTTGGAAAGAATTCGACCCCGAATTTTCATCTTGTTCTGACTCTCCTTCATAGGGACTCAAATCTCCTACGTTAAAAGTGGTACTAACTCCATACTCTTCCGGTAAGACCAACACATATGCGTTATCGTTAATCCGTTGTAGGACTTTGAATGGTCCATCACCCCGTGGGGCTAGCTTGGAATGGCGTTTTGCCGGAAACCGCTCTTTCCTTAGATGTAGCCAAACTAGGTCGCCGGGCTGGAAAACCATCTTCCGACGTCCTTTGTTATTCCGTGCTGCAATTTCAACGCCCTTCCTATCAAGTGTAGCCTTGGTCTTGGCATGAAGTTCCTTGATGTAGTCTGCCTGTTCCAAAGCATCAAAAGCTACTCGATCCTCTCGAGGAATCGGTAATAAGTGCAAAGGAGTTAAAGGGTTAAATCCATAAACACATTTGAAAGGTGATAACGAAGTGGAAGAATGCATGGTGCGATTATAAGCAAACTCGATATGTGGTAACATGTCTTCCCATTCTTTTAAGTTATCTTTCAACATGGTTCTAAGGAGGGTTGTTAGGGTCCTATTGGTGACTTCCGTTTGCCCATCTGTTTGGGGATGACTAGAGGTCGAGAATAGTAATCTAGTACCCATTTTTCCCCAAAGCGTTTTCCAAAAGAAACTCAAGAACTTGACATCCCTATCACTAACAATGGTTTTAGGTATTACATGCAATCTCACTATTTCCTTAAAGAAAAGGTTAGCAACATTATATGCATCATCAGTTTTATGACATGGAATAAAATGTGCCATTTTAGAGAATCTATCTACCACCACAAAAATGGAATCTCTTCCTTTCTTAGTCCTAGGTAGTCCAACAATGAAATCCATACTTATATCTTCCCAAGGGCTACTAGGCGTCGGTAATGGTGTATACAGCCCATGGGGTTGTACCCTAGCTTTGGCCTTAAGACATTCAATGCACCTCTTAAGCATGTGTTCTACATCCCTTAACATATGAGGCCAACAAAAGTGAGTTTTCAACATGTGATAAGTTTTGTCCCTCCCAAAATGCCCCATTAAACCTCCTTTATGGGCTTCTTCCACTAATAAGATCCTAAGGGAACATCTAGGTATGCAAATTTTATCCACTTTAAACAAGAAACCTTCAAACACAAAATACTTATCATAAGGGCCTTGAGTAGTACATCTATGAAATATCTTCCCAAATTCAGCATCATCCACATATAATTCCTTAATGTATGTAAAACCTAACATCCTAGAATCCAAGGTGGTGATTAAGGTGTATCTCCAAGACAAGGCATCCGCTACGACATTATCCACCTACCATGCCGCCTATCTAGCTTATCTTGGCTCCTAAAGTGTCTAAGTGAATCCTGATCGGTTTTCAAAACAAATTCTTGGGGCCAAAGGTAATGTTTCCATGTTTTGAGTACTCTAAACAAGGCATATAATTCCTTGTCATACGTGGAATAGTTTAAGCATGCACCCTTCAATTTTCACTAAAGAAAGTTAGAGGCTTACCTTCTTGCATAAGGACGCCGCCAATACCAATGCCGGACGCGTCGCATTCAACCTCAAAGGGTTTAGTGAAGTCCGGTAGAGCGAGTAGTGGTGCGTGGGTGAGACGTTTCTTGAGTTCTTCAAATGCTCTTTGCTGAGGTTCATTCCACTAAAAAGGAACCTTCTTTTTGGTCAAGGCCGTCAGTGGTGCTGCAATGGTACTAAAATCCCTCACAAATCTTCTATAGAATGTAGTTAGGCCATGGAAACTCCTTACTTCACCAACCGACCTAGGAATGGGCATTCATTGATTGCCTTAACCTTATCCTCATCCACTTGCAAACCATTGGCACTTACTACAACACCAAGGAAAATCACTCGGTTAGTATAGAAATCACATTTTTTAATATTAGCATACAAGTATTCTATACGCAACGTAGCAAGCACATCTCTCAAATGATTTTCATGCTCCTTTAAAGTCTTACTATAGATAAGAATGTCATCAAAGTAGACTACAACAGATAAACCAATATAAGGTCTCAAAATATGATTCATCAATCTCATGAAGGTACTAGGAGCATTAGTTAAAACCAAAAGGCATTACTAGCCACTCATAGAGACCAAATCTGGTTTTAAAAGTTGTTTTCCATTCGTCCCCTTCCCTCATTCTAATTTGATGGTAGCCACTCCTAAGGTCAATCTTAGTGAAAATTGTAGCGCCATGTAACTCATCAAGCATGTCATCTAGACGGGGAATCGGGTGTCTATACTTGATAGTAATGTTATTGATTGCTCTACAATCAATACACATTCTCCAAGTATTATCCTTCTTGGGTACTAGAAGGACGGGAACGGCACAAGGACTAAGGCTTTCCCGAACATACCCTTTATCTAGTAAGTCTTGAACTTGGTTCTAAATTTCCTGTGCATCCGTAGGGTTCATCCTATAAGCGGGTCCATTGGGAAGAGTGGCTCCGGGTATTAAATCTATTTGGTGTTCATTGCCCCTAATGGGCGGCAAGCCAGCTGGAACTTCCTCAGGAAAGACGTCCCTAAACTCGTCTATCAGCCCCTACATAGAACTAGGAAGTGGAATCTTAGAGTCATGAGGCACCGTCGCGAGAGATTTACACAAACTCATCATTAGCACATCCATAAAAGCATAGTTAGTGACATATTCATTCCTAGACTCAAGATAGCTACTAGTTGGTTGTACTAACAGCGTTTGATGGGTTTTGTTTTCCTTACTCTTAGGCCGTGTCATTTTAGGCTTTTGAGGGGTTCCTTGCTCTACCCTTTTGTTCTCATAATACTCGGCTATTTGTAAAGGTGTCATAGGTTTAAGTGTTAAAGTTTTACCTTTATACTCAAAGCTATATTTATTAGAAAACCCATCATGCACAACTTTCCTATCATATTGCCATGGACGACCAAGCAACAAGTGACAAGCATTCATAGGCACAACATCACATGTAATAATATCCTCATATGATCCTAATGTTATATTGACCTTATTTTGCTTATTGACCTTAAGTTCCCCATACTCATTCATCCAATGTAGTTTATATGGCCTAGGGTGATAAAAAGTAAGAAGTTGTAATTTGTTTACCATTTCAGTGCTAGCTATGTTACAACAACTTCCCCCATCAATTATCACATTACACACTTTTCCTTTAATACTACACCTAGTATGAAAAACAGATTTTCACGTTGGTTATCCTCACAAGGTGCTAGTTGGACATGCAAAGTTATCCTAGGTATCAAAGATACACCTTGTTCATACTCAATGCAATCATCATTCTCATTTTGCTCTTTGTCATCAATTAATGCATTTTCATCATCCAATGCCACGTCATCCTCACTTTCATATTCTCCTAGATGATTTATGATCAAAGTGCGTCTATTAGGACATTCTCTGATGTAGGAACATCATATGGAAGATATCAAGGTCCCATTACTAGAGCAAGAGCTAAGGAGATCCAAGAAGTTATGTCAAGGGAAGTGTTATTGATTGACACAATGCGTGAACCATTTAACTTCCATACATCATGTGTTAATCTTTTGGTGAATGTAGGAGTAAGCGAACCAAGAAAGGAGACCATGCCGACGTACTCACTTCCCATGCAGCTCGAGGAGACCATGCAGGCTGTTGCTCACGTACAATGCAGCCCAGGAGAGGAGGTTGTTGCTCACGCCAATGCAGCCCAAGGGGAGGTTGTTGCTCACGCCAATGCAGCCCAAGGGGAGGTTGTTGCTCACGCCAATGCAGCCCAAGAGGAGGCTGTTGCCCACGTCCAATGAAGCCCAGGAGAGGAGATATTGATCACGTCCAAAACAGCCCACGAGGATAGCCTGCTGCTCACGTCCAAGGCAGCCCAAGAGGGGAGGCAAGCAAACACGTCCAAGGCAGTCCAAGAGGGTAGGCTGCTGCTCACATCTAAAAAAGCCCAAGAAGGCAGCCAGTTGATCACGTTTAAAGAGGTCCAAGAGAGTAACAATTCAGCCCATTTGGATCATCATTTGGGCTCTTTAAACACATCCAAATCACTCATGGATCTGTTGAACAATGCAGCCCATTCGGATAGCCCATTTGGCTCCTTAAAAACGTTAAAAACGTCCATCTTGCACTCCAAGGATAAGTTTGAATAATTCAGCCTATTTCCATGCTGATTAGTGGTTTGTTAGGTTGTTAGCTACATTAGAGGAAGCTCTCTTATTACCACCTTCCCACTAATATTTTGTCTGGATAAAAGAGTCTATATAGATAGCCTCTTTAGCTGCAGATTAGTTACGTTATTCCCAATTGCTTAAAATTATATTTGTAATCATTTCACAAAACCAATCAAAGAACAAGAGAGTTTTTGGTTGGCATTGCTGTTGTTGCTTGGCTGAGCTTGTTTGTGTCAACCGCCTTCGGATTGGTGCTTCGAGCCTTCACGAGTCCCTCTTTGTGCTAGTCCAGCCGGAGCTAGTTTAAAGTTGTATTGGAGACGGGTCTAGGGCAGTCACGATTGGGGTTTTGGCTCTTCAGCCTTGGTTCCTTCATTGACTCTCTCTTTGGTTCTTCTCTCACCTTTCCTGCGCCATTCATCACCTACGTTCCATTCCGCATTCTGAAATCGCCTCATTCAACCGGATTCGAGATCATTGTGCCTAGATCGACTCAATCACGTATTAACACCGTATCAGTTGGTATCAGAGCACAGTTGGTACAATTGATCACTTCTTCTTCTTGTTAACCTTATTGCTTATCCAATTGAGATCTAACTTGTGCTTGAAGTGTGCCAATTCAAAAGCCGGACAACATCTTGAGGAGAGGCAAACACAAAACGAAAACAAAACAAAAGAGAAAGCTCAAACGCTGCATACACGTTTCGGTAACCCTATCTGCAATCAATTACGGTTACTTCTCTCTCCTACAAATCTTTGACAAAGTCTAAGATATCTTTCAAAAAAAAAACACTACAAAAAACGGCTGGCCCTTTCTTTTATTAATCAAGCATAAGTCGACTCTTTCAATCAGCTCAAAACGTCATTCTAAACACAATTTACCATACCTACACCAACCCAACAATCAATACTCCAATTAGGGGTGTCTTGATCCATCTTCGACACTAACATTCAGTTTCAGCAGTTCTAGTTCCAAAGGGTTGCTAAGAAGGTTCGGAAATCGCGATCTTAAGGTGTTGGATCCTTACAACTCGAGCCACCAGCTAGGCAATACCAACGAGAGTGTGAGCCATACACAAGTGAGATCTTTGCTTTTCTAACCTAACCGGTTCTTTGTTTGTTACTTGAGCATGTCCAGGTCCCTAAGTCCCAGCAAGTCGAGTAGCGAGACCGTCACGCCTAAGATGATCAGTCTATTGAAACAATTGTCCGATTCCGTAGCTAAATTATCCAAGCGAGTGGAGACTATGGAAGCACGAACACCACCATCCGGAACACCACCTTTGAGAACCAACTATGAGTTTGGCCGTCGTTCACGTGTTACTAGAGAGCCGGATCCTCCGGATAAAGGTAATGTACAGTCCAACGTCCTTCCTAATGCTTCTAACATGCCACCATTTGTTGATGACTTTCAGCGACGGAATGAAGCTCAGGACCACACGTGGGAGGGCTACAATCGGCCATTCCAGCAGCCAAGGCAAGGACGAGATAACCTTCGGCCCTATCAAGAGCAAGACGGACTCGGAAAGGTCAAAATCAAAATTCCCGTCTTTGAAGGAAAGTGTGATCCCGACGTCTACACGGAGTGGGAAACTAAAGTTGAACAGATTTGGTTGTGTCACAACTTCAGCAAGCCTAGGAAGGTTCAACTAGCCGCTCTCAAGTTCCAAGGCTATGCTTTGGTATGATGGGATCACGTAGTCAAAGAAAGAGTTCGAACCTTGGATCCTCAAATCAGCACATGGGAGCATATGAAGGCACTAATGAGGGCTAGGTTCGTTCCACCTCACTATACCCGAGAGCTTCGACAACGGCTGGAAAATTTGAGACAAGGCTCACTTAGCGCTGAGGAAGCCTATACGAATATGCAAGTTGCTATGGTGAACGCCAACGTTCTAGAGGATGACGAAAACACTATGGCAAGGTACCTTCGTATTGTGAATTCTAATTTGGCTAATGAGGTTGATATGTATCCCTACAGCACCATGGAGCAATTACTACACTTGGCCATCAAGGTGGAAAGGAAGACTAAGGTGCAAAACCGGGAATACAAGCCACCTCCCGGAACGCCCAATGCTTGGAAAGCACAAAACAGTCGGCTGCTGCCTAACAACAGCAAGGAGCAAGGAGGCCGGAAGGAAGAGAGAAAATCGGCAGCTATGGGCCAAGAAGGGCAAATAAGGTCTTGTACACCGTACACTACACCACGATCCTTGAATGAGCCTTCAAGTGATCATAGAGGGAGTACTCCTATCTCTAACTCTAGAACTAGGGACATTGTGTGTTTTAAATGCCAAGGTAGAGGTCACATGAGTAGAGAATGTCCTAATAGACGCACTTTGATCATAAATCATCTAGGAGAATATGAGAGTGAGGATGAAGTGGAATTAGATGATGAAAATGCCTTAAATGATGACAATGAGAATGATGATTGCATTGAGTATGAACAAGGTGAATCTTTGATAGCTAGGAGAACTTTGCATGTCCAACTAGCACCTTGTGAGGATAACCAACGTGAAAATCTGTTTCATACTAGGTGTAGCATTAAAGGAAAAGTGTGTAATGTGATAATTGATGGAGGAAGTTGTTGTAACATAGCTAGCACTGAAATGGTAAACAAATTACAACTTCTTACTTTTTATCACCCTAGGCCATATAAACTACATTGGATGAATGAGTGTGGAGAACTTAAGGTCAATAAGCAAACTAAGGTCAATATAACATTAGGATCATATGAGGATGTTATTACATGTGATGTTGTGCCTATGAATGCTTGTCACTTGTTGCTTGGTCGTCCATGGCAATATGATATGAAAGTTGTCCATGATGGGTTTTCTAACAAATATAGCTTTGGGTATAAGGGTAAAACTTTAACACTTAAACCTATGACACCTTTACAAATAGCCGAGTACTATGAGAACAAGAGGGTAGAGCAAGGAACCCCTCCCAAGCCTAAGATCACACGGCCTAAGAGTAAAGAGAACAAAATCCATCACACATTGTTAGTACAACCAACAAGTAGCTATCTTGAGTCTAGGAATGAATATGTCACTACCTATGCTTCTATTGATGTGCTAATGATGAGTTTGTGTAAATCTCTAGTGAATGTGCCTCATGACTCTACGATTCCACTTCATAATTTGAGACCTTATATTGGTTTATTTGTTGTAGTCTACTTTGATGACATTCTTATCTATAGTAAGACTTTAAAGGAGCATGAAAATCATTTGAGAGATGTGCTTGCTACATTGCGTATAGAATACTTGTATGCTAATATTCAAAAATGTGATTTCTATACTAACCGAGTGATTTTTCTTGGTTTTGTAGTTAGTACCACTTTTAATGTAGGAGATTTGAGCCCCTATGAAGGAGTTTTAGAACAAGATGAAAATTCGGGGTCGAATTCTTTCCAAGAAGGAGTGGATGATGTAGGAACATCACATGGAAGATATCAAGGTCCCATTACTAGAGCAAGAGCTAAGGAGATCCAAGAAGTTATGTCAAGGGAAGTGCTATTGCTTGACACAATGCGTGAACCATTTAACTTTTATACATCATGTGTTAATCTTTTGGTAAATGTAGGAGCAAGCGAACCAAGCAAGGAGACCATGCCAACGTACTCACTTCCCATGCAGCTCGAGGAGACCATGCAGGCTGTTGCTCACGTACAATGCAGCCCCGGAGAGGAGGCTGTTGCTCACGCCAATGCAGCCCAAGGGGAGGCTGTTGCTCACGCCAATGCAGCCCAAGAGGAGGTTGTTGCCAACGTCCAATGCAGCCCAGGAGAGGAGATGTTGATCACGTTCAAAACATGTCACGAGGATAGCCTGCTGCATACGTCCAAGGCAGCCCAAGAGGGGAGGCAAGAAAACACGTCCAAGGCAGTCAAAGAGGGTAGGCTGCTGCTCACATCTAAAACAGTCCAAGAAGGCAGCCAGCTGATCACGTTTAAAGAGGTCCAAGAGAGTAACAATTCAGCCCATTCGGATCATCATTTGGGCTCTTTAAACACATCCAAATCACTCATGGATCTGTTGAACAATGCAGCCTATTCGGATAGCACATTTGGCTCCTTAAAAACGTTAAAAACGTCCAGCTTGCACTCCAAGGATAAGTTTGAATAATTCAGCCTATTTCCATGCTGATTAGTGGATTGTTAGGTTGTTAGCTACATTAGAGGAAGCTCTCTTATTGCCACCTTCCCACTAATATTTTGTCTGGATAAAAGAGTCTATATGGATAGCCTCTTTAACTGCAGATTAGTTACGTTATTCCCAATTGTTAGAATTACATTTGTAATCATTTCACAAAATCAATCAAAGAACAAGAGAGTTTTTGGTTGGCATTGCTGTTGTTGCTTGGCTGAGCTTGTTTGTGTCAACCGCCTTCGGATTGGTGCTTCGAGCCTTCACGAGTCCCTCTTTGTGCTAGTCCAGCCGGAGCTAGTGTAAAGTTGTATTGGAGACGGGTCTAGGGCAGTCACGATTGGGGTTTTGGCTTTCAGCCTTGGTTCCTTCATTGACTCTCTCTTTGGTTCTTCTCTCACCTTTCCTGCGCCATTCATCACCTACGTTCCATTCCGCATTCTGAAATCGCCTCATTCAACCGGATTCGAGATCATTGTGCCTAGATCGACTCAATCACGGATTAACACCGCATCATTCCCTACTCATGTGTCCTATACCTTGGGATTTAAAACACACAATGTCTCTAGTTCTAGAGTTAGAGGTAGGAGTACTCCCTCGATGACCACTTGAAGGCTCATTCAAGGATCGTGGTGTAGTGGACGGTGTAGAAGACCTTCGTTGGCCTTCTTGGCTCATAGGTGCCGACTTTCTCTCTTCCTTCTGGCCTTCTTGATCCCTGCTGTGGGTAGGCAGCCGGTTTCCTTGTGATTTCCAAGCGTTGGACGTCCCATAAGGCGGCTTGTGTTCCCGGTTTCGCACCTTAGTCTTCCTTTCAACCTTGATGGCCAAGTGTAGTAATTGCTCCATGGTGCTGTATGGATACATATCAACTTCATTAGCCAAATTAGAGTTAAGAATACGAAGATACCTAGCCAGAGTATTTTCCTCATCCTCTAGAACGTTGGCCTTCCAATAGCAACTTGCATATTCTTATAGGCTTCCTCAGCGCTAAGAGAGCCTTGTCTCAAATTTTCCAGCCGTTGTCGAAGCTCTCGGGTATAGTGAGGTGGGACGAACCGAGCCCTCATTAGTGCCTTCATATGCTCCATGTGGTGATTTGAGGATCCAATGTTCGCACTCTTTCTTTGACTACGTGATCCCACCATACCAAGGCATAGCCTTGGAACTCGAGAGCGGTTAGCTGAACCTTCCTAGGCTCGCTGAAGTTATGTCACAACCAGATCTGCTCGACTTTAGTTTCCCACTCCGTGTAGACGTCGGGATCACACTTTCCTTCAAAGACGGGAATTTTGATTTTGACTTTGCCGAGACCGTCTTGCTCTTGATAGGGCCGTAGATTATCACGTTCTCGTCCTTGCCTTGGTTGTTGGAATGGTCGATTGTAATCTTCCCAAGTATGATCCTCAAAAGGAGCTTCATTCCGTCGCTGAAAGTTATCAACAAATGGTGGCATGTTAGAAGCATTAGGGAGGACGTTGGACTGTAAATTACCTTGATCCGGATGATCCGGCTCTCTAGTTACGTGTGAAGGACCGCCAAACTCATAGTTGGTTCTCAAAGGTGGTGTCCGCGATGGTGGGGTTCGTGCTTCCATAGACTCCACTCGTTTGGATAGGTTAGCTACGGAATCGGACAATTGTTTCAATAGATTGAGCATCTCAGGCGTGACGGTCTCGCTGCTAGTCTTGCTGGGGTTTCGGGACCTAGACATGCTCAAGTAAACAAACAAAGAACCGGTTAGGTTAGAAAACAAAGATCTCACTTGTGTATCGCTCACTCTCTCGTTGGTATTGCCTAGCTGGTGGCTCGAGTAGTAAGGATCCAACACCTTAAGATCACGATTTCCGAACCTTCTTAACAACCCTTTGGAACTAGAACTGCCGAAATTGATGTTAGTGTCGGAGATGGATCAAGACACCCCTAATCGGAGTATTGACCGTTGGGTTGGTGTAGGTATGGTGGTTTGTGATTAGAATGACGTAGGAGTTGTTTGAAGGAGTTCTCACAAAGAGGGGACTTTTCCTTGTGCTTGATGGTCGATTAATAGAAGGGCCAGCCGTTTTTGTGTTGTTTTTTTTTTTTTGAAAGATCTCTTAGACTTTGTCAAAGATTTGTGGGAGAGAAGGTAACCGAAATTGACTGCAACGAGATTTGTGGGAGAGAAGGTAACCGGAATTGAAAGATCTCTTAGACTTTGTTTTTTTTTGGACGATTTTTAAGAGCCCAAATGGATGATATGACGGAGGGAAATGGTTACTCTTTTTGGGCTGCCTGGGACGTGAGCAACGTCGAGTTTGCCAGGCACTCCGGACTTGATGGCATCATGCTTGTTGTCCCATTTCCTATGCTTGCTTGCTCGTCCATCTTTCCCACCTTGTCCTTGTCTTGTTTGCTTGATTTATTGGCTGGCGTGGCTATATGATCCATCTCTTGTTGTTCCAATGTCTGCATGGTCTCTTCCCTTTGCTTGCTTGCTCCTGCATTCACCAAGAGATTAACACATGATGTATGGAAGTTAAATGGTTCACGCATGGTGCCAAGCAATAGCACTTCCCTTGACGTAACTTCTTGGATCTCCTTAGCTCTTGCCCTAGTAATGGGCCCTTGATATCTTCCATGTGATGGTCCTACATCAGCAGGTGTGATCCGGATACATATATGTTGTGGGAAACCAAGATAGAACAAATTTGGTCCTGCCACAATTTTCCCGAGCACAAGAAGGTGCAATTGGCGGCCTTGGAATTTCAGGAATTTGCCCTTATTTGGTGGGATAAGCTACTACGGGAAAGGAGCCTTGCTCTTGATCCCCCCGTGGCTACTTGGGAGCAAATGAAAGCAATGATGAGAGCTTGGTTCATACCTCACCATTACCATAGGGAGCTTCGGCAACGCCTTGAGAACTTGAGGCAAGGCAATTTGAGCGCCGAGAAAACCATCAATGCCATGCAAGTTGCAATGGCCCGAGCCAATGTGTCGGAGGATGAAGAGGCTACGATGGCCAGGTATCTTAGAGTATTGCATCCTTCTTTAGCTAACGAGGTGGATTTGTTTCCATATGGTTCTATGACAGAATTGCTACATTTAGCGATAAAAGTGGAAAAGAAGTCCAAGAGTAGGTACCAAGGAGCGGGATACAATGCACCAAACGCAGTGAACAAGTGGAAGAACTCGTCCTACGGAAAGGAGAACACCGCTACGAAGGGAGGGACAGCCGCTGCACAAGGAGCCGACGCCACTGCTCGGTGTGGTACCATACACTTCGGTTTTTTGTATCCTCCCAAAGCCAACCCGGCTGCTCCTTCGCGATCCAAGCTAAGTAACTCTAACCCTGATGAAGGGTCATCCGAGCTAGCTCCATCTTCAACACCACAAGGAGCCCTAACACGAGCTCAAGCCAAACGCCAAGCGGAGAGAGATGCTATCTTCCTAGCCATGGTTCAAGAAGCTCACCCAAGCTCACCTCCAATGAGTCCAAGGCCCGTCATGATGCTTAGCCACATTGAAACAGCCAAGAAGAAGTTGAATGGAGCATAAGATGGAGGCTCACGTGTGCATGTGCATGGATGAAGGCTGGCATAAAGGGTGGCATGAGAAGCTAGTTAGAGAATGTTAAATAAAGCCTAGTATTAGTCTATTTTATGGTTTTATAGTATTAGTCTATTTTATGGTTTTAGTTAAATAAAGCCTAGTATTAGTCTATTTTATGATTACGTTAAACACATTGCCTAAGTGCCAAAATCGAACCCTTTTGAGTTCAGCCTATTGTCTTGTGAGAATTGTGGTGTTTGCATAGCTTTCTCGTTGTTGTGTGTGTCAATCTCCTTCGGGTTGGTGCTACAAGTCGAATCGAAGCAACCTCTTTGTGCCTTCGATAACTCTAGATCATTTGTGTGAAGTTGTAAGAAGCGGGGTCGAATCGTCATCGGTTTGGTTCTTGGATAATCGAATCCAAGGGTTTTATCGTTTTGTTCCTTTCGGTTCTTCCTTCCTATTTTTCGTTCCTCCCTCTTGTTTTGCACGTTTTCATTCATTCTTGTTTGCTGAATTTCGTTTGCTTCTATTCCCGAAAACAGGTTGCTCGTCTAGATCCGTTCTTCACGGTTAATCCCCGTATCAATTGGTATCAGATCTAGTTGACGTTCAACCTACAAAAAGAGTCGGTAAATCATTCAAAAACCAAAAGTGTCTCGTTTTCTTGTTTGAGTCTTGCTTTGTTTTGAGTCTATTGCCATTGCCATTTCTATTCCATGTTTTTTATTGAACTAACGAGTTAGTTGCTTTGTTTGTGAATCTTGGACGCCGGCACCCCTCCGACACCACGCCTATACCGCGCCTACCACCAGCCTTTGTGCCGACCACCATGCCTACACCGCGCCTACCACCAGTCCTTGTGCCGACCACCACGCCTGCCACCAGTCTTGCCCCACGTCCAACCACAAACACCAAACGAGCCCTAAAACGTTCAAAACAAGAGGCTGATCCGTTCAACCTATTTACTTGGTCAACTCTATCCTCTTGTAACTAATTAGATTTTCTTAGCATTTTTGTTTCATTTTTTCCTTTAATTCCAACAGTAAGTTAAAAAAAAA
This sequence comes from Fagopyrum esculentum, assembly GCA_033239045.1. Classification (NCBI taxonomy): domain Eukaryota; kingdom Viridiplantae; phylum Streptophyta; class Magnoliopsida; order Caryophyllales; family Polygonaceae; genus Fagopyrum; species Fagopyrum esculentum. The sequence continues at coordinate 86,840,049 of BSUD01000002.1, forward strand.
AGAAAAAAAAAGCAAATCCGAATTCAAAAAAAAAGGGAAAGAAAGAAAAGAAAAAGAAAAGAAAAAGAAAAGAAGAGAAAAGAAATCGGCATTATATTCATTTCATTTCATTTCATTCTTGCTAGCTTATTCTTGTTTTATTTCATAGTTTGTAATAGTTGAAGTTGTGCTTGCTAAGTGCTATTGTTCAGCAATCAAAGAGGACTACAAAGGAGTTCATCTCACTCAAAAGTTGTGCTTGCTAAGTGTTATTGTTCATTAACCAAAAAGGACTACAAAGGAGCTCATCTCACTCAAAGGGACCAAGCCATTCACGCCTAGCCTAGCTTCACCCTAGCCTAGCCATGTCTTGGCCCTCGCCTAGTTCACTTCACTCGAGCCACGCCCTAGCCTTGACCAACCCTTCTACACACGCCTTCGGTGTCCAAGGTTTGCTTGCTTAGGCTTGACGAGTAAGTTCTTTCAAGGCTTATCTTGAGTTCAAACTTTGAGTCCGTACTTAGTTACATATAACATTCGTGCAACTTGTCCTTTCCATTTTGAGTCTTTTCTTCTCTTTTATTGAGTCAAACACGCTTTTAAGGTGATTGAAATCGAATTTCGCTTCTTCTTTAAAGTTTTTGTTTGACTAAGTATTGAACTCACGTGAGGTTTTTGACTAATACAAGACGAGCCATCAACAAGCTTGTTGAGCACCACTAGAGAGTGAGAATTTGCTTTCGAGTGATACACTTGTGAGGCATTTTTGTTTTAGCTAACCTAACGCGTTTCAGTGTTTTAGTGTCTTTGAACAATGTCAGGAACTCCCGCAGGTACGCCAAGCCCCGAGCCTATCACCCCGGAGTTGTTTAACCTTATCAAGGGCTTAAAAGATAGCATTGAAGGGTTAACTACAAGGCTGTCCAGCTTGGAGGCGTCTAATGTAGTTCCAGAGCCTCGGCCACTAGGAGGCAACAGGGATGTAGGAGACCACTCGAGAGCTCCACATCAAGGGCAGGACCGAATACCACTCCAAAGCCAACAAGAGGAGTTTCAAGCAGTCCGGCACTCTAATGCCACGCAGCCCTCTCGGAATGTCCAAGGCTTAGGCTGCAATCTTACTTTCGAGGAGCACGTTTCTATCCCTTTTTCCCCTAATATACATGATAATATGCCTAACTATCCTCAACAGTTTCAGAATCCAGCTTATGATCAGGATGAGGACGGTGATGGAGATGACGAGGAATGGAGGCCAAACGGGCGAAGGGAGCACCAACAGCCCCGAAGACCTCATGACGGCTGGCGCCAAGACGAGTAGAGGTGTGACCCCTATGGTGGCCAGCCAAAGAGGGAGTGAGATCCGGAGTATGATGGCCTTGGCAAAGTGAAGGTGAAGATCCCAAGCTTTGAAGGCAAATGTGACCCGGATGTGTACATGGCTTGGGAGGCCAAGATATAGCAAATATGGTCATGCCATAACTTTCCCGAGCATAAAAAGGTACATTATGCAGCTGTTGAGTTTATTGATTATGCTATGATATGGTGGGATGATTTGGTGAAAGAAAAGGAGGAGGACTATGGATGCATCGGTAGTTACTTGGGCGCACATGAAGGCCTTGATGAGAGCTCGGTTTGTGCCTCAACATTACACTAGGGAATTGAGGCAAAGGTTGGAGAACTTGAGTCAAGGAGCCATGACCACCGAGGAGACCTATAATGCCATGCAAATGGCCATGGTAAAGGCTAATGTGCGAGAGGATGAAGAGAGTACAATGGCTAGGTATCTTCGTATTCTCAATTCAAGTTTTTCTAACGAGATAGATCTTTTTCCCTATAGCTCTATGAAGAATTGCTCCACCTAGAAATCAAAGTAGAAAGGAAAATAAAGGCAAGAAGTCAAGGAGGTAAGGCTGCCTATGGCACGCCTAGCTCATGGAGGAGCCAAGGAGGTCGCCAACAAGGGAATTACAGCTGGGAGGTGCAAAGCAAGGAGAAGCTAGCCCCGGAGAAAGGAGGCCCACACAAGGCTCCTTATGCATCCCCTACCAAGACCACGCCTACACTACCTAAAGGCACTCAAGGGAGTACTTCTAACCCTTCATCTAGAGCTAGAGATATTGTATGTTTTAAGTGCCAAGGAAGAGGGCACATGATGAAGGATTGTCCTAACAAAAGAACCTTGCTAGTTAACCATTTAGGGCAATATGAGTCCGAATCTGAGCATGAGCATGATAATGATGACTTTGAGCTTAATATGCATGATCATGATGATTTGGATGATGATGGGATTGAATATGAGCAAGGAGATTGTTTATTAGCTAAGAGAGTGTTATTTGATCATCCTAGCTCATTCCTAGCTAACACTTCCATGATTTGTGATAAAAGTCTTGAGCATGATAATTCTTTGATAGCTAGGAGAACTTTAAGTGTACAACCTGCTCCTTGTAAAGATAACCAAAGAGAAAACTTGTTTCACACTAGATGCTCGGTTAAAGGAAAGGTTTGTAATGTTATTATTGATGGAGGAAGTTGTTGCAATATTGCTAGCACCGAAATGATATCTAAGTTGCAAATTCCTACATTTTATCACCCTAGGCCATTAAGCTGCATTGGATGAATGAATGTGGTGAGTTAAAGGTTAATAGGCAAGCTAAGATCACTTTTACTTTAGGCCATTATGAAGATACGGTTTTATGTGATGTTGTGCCTCTGCAAGCTTGTCATGTATTGTTAGGCCGCCCTTGGCAATATGATAGGAGAGTTATGCTGATGGTTTTACAAATAGATATTCTTTTGTATCGAATGGTAAAATTGTGAATCTTAAGCCTATGACTCCCATGCAGATTGCGGAAGCATTTGAGAAGAAGAAGGCAAGTGAGCAAGAGCAAGGACAAGCTAAGAAGGGGAGCAAGTTGTCGAGCCAAGACCCCTCCCTAGCCACGCCTTCTAACCACCAACCTAGCACCCTTGTGTCCACAGCCACAAAACAGCCCACAACAGCCTTGTTAGCTTCCAAACTTGAGCTACAAAATGACTACCTACCCTTAGACACCACCTTGATGATGTTGTGTAAGGAGCTCACTTTGATGAGTGATGAAGCCAAGGCTAGCTTACTACCTACCATCTCAGCCATCCTTGAAGAGTTTAAGGATGTGTTTCCGGAAGAAATACCACATGGCCTTCCACCTTTGAGAGGTATTGAGCACCAGATTGACCTTATTCCCGGCGCCACACTCCCAAATAGACCAGCCTACCGAATGAACCCAAAGGAGAGTCAAGATATCCAAGTGCAGGTTCAAGACCTCCTAGACAAGGGTTACGTGAGGGAGAGTTTAAGTCCGTGCGCCGTGCCCGTGCTCTTGGTGCCTAAGAAGGACAACACTTGGAGGATGTGTGTTGATTGTCGAGCTATCAACAACATCACCATCAAGTACCGCCACCCTATTCCCCGCCTAGATGACATGCTTGATGAGCTACATGGCGCCACCACCTTTAGCAAGATAGACCTACGGAGTGGCTACCATCAAATTCGAATGAAGGAGGGGGACGAGTGGAAAACAACCTTCAAAACTAAGTTTGGTTTGTATGAGTGGCTTGTTATGCCATTTGGGTTACCTAATGCTCCTTCTACCTTTATGCGCTTAATGAACTATGTTTTGAGACAGTTTATTGGGAAGTTTGTTGTAGTATACTTTGATGATATTTTAATCTATAGCAGGTCCCTAGAGGAGCATGAAGAACATCTAAGGGAAGTAGTTCTAACCCTTAGGGCTGAACACTTGTATGCTAATCTTAAGAATGTAGCTTTTGCACTAATGAGTTTATATTTGTTGGTTTTGTAGTGACTACACAAGGCCAACAAGTGGATGAGGAGAAGATTAGAGCAATCAAAGATTGGCCCACGCCAACATCCATCAGCCAAGTAAGGAGTTCCCATGGGCTTGCAAGCTTCTATAGGCGCTTTGTGAGAGACTTTAGTACCATTGCCGCGCCTTTGACGGAAATTTGCAAGAAGCATACGCATTTGTGTTGGAGGAGGCGCAAGAACGTGCCTTTAGCAAGCTGAAGTTGGTCTTAACCAAGGCACCTTTGCTAGCTCTTCCCGACTTCACTAGGCCCTTTGAAGTGGAGTGTGACGCCTCGGGCATTGGCATAGGCTGTGTGCTCATGCAAGAAGGTAAGCCTATTGCCTTCTTTAGTGAAAATCTCAAAGGAGCATGTCTTAATTATTCTACCTATGATAAAGAGTTATATGCTTTGTTTAGAGTGCTTAAGACATGGCAACACTACTTGTGGCCTAGAGAGTTTATTTTGCATTCCGATCATGAGTCTTTGAAGCACTTTCAGAGTCAAGATAAACTAGATAGGAGGCATGGTAGGTGGATGGAATTTATTGAGACTTTTCCCTATGTTATCAAGTATAAAAAGGGAAAAGACAATGTAGTGACGGATGCCCTCTCTAGGAGGTACACATTGTTGACTACATTGGATGCTAAGGTATTAGGCTTTGTTTACATTAAGGAGCTCTATGAATCTGATATTGATTTTGGTGATACATATAAGTTATGTGTGCAAAAAGGTTCCTTAGATAAATATTATTTGTTTGAGGGATTTTTGTTTCGAATTGATAAGGTGTGCATACCTAGGTGTTCCCTTCGATTGTTGCTAGTAGAGGAAGCCCATAAAGGAGGTTTAATGGGTCATTTTGGGAGGGATAAAACTTATGCTATGCTGCACTCACACTTTTATTGGCCACACATGCTTAGGGATGTTGAAAATGTGCTTAAAAATGCTTTGAATGCCTTAGAGCTAAATCTAAAGTGAAGCCTCATGGATTGTACACACCTTTGCCCATCCCAACAGCCCCTTGGGAAGACATTAGTATGGACTTTATTGTGGGATTGCCTAGGACTAAAAGAGGTAGAGACTCGATTTTTGTGGTTGTAGATCGTTTCTCAAAAATGGCTCACTTTATTGCTTGTCACAAAACTGATGATGCGGCCAATGTAGCTAATCTATTCTTTCGGGAAGTAGTTAGGTTACATGGAATTCCGAGGACAATAGTAAGTAATAGGGATGTTAAGTTCTTAAGTTATTTTTGGAAGACTCTTTGGGGAAAGCTTGGTACGAAATTGTTATTTTCTATATCAAGTCACCCCCAAACTGATGGGCAAACGGAAGTAACTAATAGGACTTTAACCACACTTTTAAGGGCTGTCATCAAAAAGAATCTAAAGGAATGGGAGGATGTCTTTCCACATGTTGAATTTGCCTATAATAGAGTTATACATTCGTCTACTTCCATCTCTCCATTTGAGTGTGTTTATGGTTTTAATCCACTAACCCCTTTTGATCTTACACCGTTGGCTAAGAAGGAGCGAGTGGATTTAAGTGCTAAAACGCAGGTTGAACACATCAAGGAGCTACATAGGAGGACAAGGATTAAGCTTCAGGAGAAAGGCAAATACAACGCAGCCAAGGCAAACCAAGGAAGGAAGAAGGTTACATTTGAGGCCGGTGACCTTGTATGGCTACACTTGAGGAAGGAGAGGTTTCAACAACTTCGGAAGTCCAAGCTCTCTCCAAGAGGAAATGGCCCTTTCAAGGTGCTACACAAGGCTGGTGACAATGCCTATGTGCTAGACTTGCCGGACGACTATGCTTGTGATCCCACATTCAATGTGAGGGATTTAAGCCCTTTCCCACCCCTTAGTGATGATCAAGGAAATTTGAGGTCGAATTCTTTTAAAGAAGGGGAGAATGATGAAGGGTCGTCCAAGCTAGCTCCATCTTCAACACCACAAGGAGCCCTAACACGAGCACAAGCCAAACGCCAAGTGGAGAGGGATGCTATCTTCCTAGCCATGGTTCAAAAAGCTCACCCAAGCTCACCTTCAATGAGTCCAAGGCCCGTCATGATGCTTAGCCACATTGGACCAGCCAAGAAGAAGTTGAATGGAGCATAAGATGAAGGCTCACGTGTGCATGTGCATGGATGAAGGCTGGCTAAAGGCTGGCATGAGAAGCTAGTTAGAGAGTGTTAAATAAAGCCTAGAATTAGTCTATTTTATGGTTTTATTTAAAAACACTCTAAATTGTAATTATTGTTTTTATTTCTTTTCTATTTTGAGGAGAGAAGGTCTAGGTTGTATATAAACCTTTCTCTCTTCTTTTTGTAGGTAGATTATGTTAAACACATTGCCTAAGTGCCAAAATCGAACCCTTTTGAGTTCAGCCTATTGTCTTGTGAGAATTGTGGTGTTTGCATAGCTTTCTCGTTCTTGTGTGTGTCAATCTCCTTCGGGTTGGTGCTACAAGTCGAATCGAAGCAACCTCTTCGTGCCTTCGATAACTCTAGATCGATTGTGTGAAGTTGTAAGAAGCGGGGTCGAATCGTCATCGGTTTGGTTCTTGAATAATCGAATCCAAGGGTTCTATCGTTTTGTTCCTTTTGGTTCTTCCTTCCTATTTTTTGTTCCTCCCTCTTGTTTTGCACGTTTTCATTCATTCTTGTTTGCTGAATTTCGTTTGCTTCTATTCCCGAAAACAGGTTGCTCGTCTAGATCCGTTCTACGCGGCTAATCCCCGTATCAATTGGTATCAGAGCTTGTTGACGTTCAACCTACAAAAAGAGTCGGTAAATCATTCAAAAACCAAAAGTGTCTCGTTTTCTTGTTTGAGTCTTCCTTTGTTTTGAGTCTATTGCCATTGTCATTTCTATTCCAAGTTTTTTATTGAACTAACGAGTTTGTTGCTTTGATTGTGAATCTTGGACGCCGGCACCCCTCCGACATCACGCCTACACCGCGCCTACCACCAGCCTTTGTGCCGCCAACCACGCCTACACCGCGCCTACCACCAGTCCTTCTACCGACCACCACGCCTGCCACCAGTCTTGCCCCACGTCCAACCACAAACACCAAACGAGCCCTAAAACGTTCAAAACAAGAGGCTGATCCGTTCAGCCTATTTTCCAGCTTCTCTCTCTCTCCTCCACAATTTCAGCTTATTTTTTTTAAATTTTCACCATTGGTTAGCTATTTACTTGGTCAACTCTATCCTCTAGTAACTAATTAGATTTTCTTAGCATTTTTGATTCATTTTTTTTTCATTAATTCCAGCAGTAAGTTTACAAAAAA